>OX421488.1:9833763-10433763 GCA_949126895.1 Eilema caniola
CTTAAATGGAAAAAAGAATGCAAGAAATTACTCATTTCAATAAAAAAATAGAATTATAAACACGTGGTCTTAATTAAAATGTACAATAATAATAAACAATACATGTTAAATTATTTTTACAAGCAAGTATTTAACAAAATATAGTGGACGCAATGTGGTTTATTATTATCCCCTGTAGGTATCGTTTGCATCCATTGCGGACGATAGGAGAATTTGGATAGCTTCAGGCGTGGGTCAGTGGCTCAGTGGTCAGAGCATTCCCCCTGTAAGGGAAAGATCGCGGTTCCGAGTCCCGCCTGAGCGTTTCACTTTTTCCTATATAAATCGATTTGAAAAGTTAGCATAATAAGACTTCAAAATTTCATTAAATAGATGAATATTATCATATTTCTGATAATTCATGCTTACTTTTGTAAAAAAAAAACTTTATTTTAAATCTGGTGTTTTATATTGTTTCAGTTTCTTGAAAACACATTTAAAAGTTATTATTATCCAGAGGAAGACGAGCCCAGCGATGAAGAGGACACCCTCGGGCACAAAGTTAAGAACGCTATTTTAAAGCGGAAGAGTGACATAGACGATTTCTTTGAGAAACCCAAGAAGAAGAAGAATTTTGAAAAAAAGTTGTCTACTGTTGAAAAATTTACAAATGGTTATATCTCTTATATCTCATCCAACAGAGACGATGGTGCTTATGCATCCCATCTAATCAACATAGAGATTTATAACATAAAAAAGACAAGTGATATTCCGCCAGCAGATCTATGTATTAACATCAATCCATTCAAATTTTTCAGTAGGGAGACATTGCGACATAGCCCAACCGTAAAGATTATTTGCATCCAGGTACATTAGAAAGGAATATGGTACAGTAGGATCATATTCTGTCATTTAAAGATTATTTATCTGTTACTACAATGGAATATATCCCCTCGAATATTTCTTGCGATAAAAGCAATTTTGTTTATATCAGTTAACAGCTCTAAATTTATTTTAGTATGTGCTAACATAGCGTCCCAACTCAAATCCGGTGCTGTGTAATAATGGGCTGTATTTAATTCATATGTTTTAAGACATACATCTCTAAAATTTTCAAATATATCTGCTAATGATAAAACATCTGTTTTTAAATATAAGTCAGAGTATTCTTTTATATTTTTACAATGGAAATGATTCCATACGTCTTGAGCATGAAGGTATTAATTTTTTGTAACATACATATCAGTTAATGAACTATAAAAATCTTCAGGAGGAGGAAGAGATGTTATGTTTAAACATTCCAATGAAGTCATGTATTCGTAAGGATAAATACCTTTACGTTTTAAGCGTCGAAAGACTTCCTCACATGGAAATTTTAATTTGAGTTCTTTGAATTGTTCCAGTCATAAATTTTTAGCTAATTTCTCCAAACTACTAGACATAAATTTAAAAGAATCAAGAAATCTTAATTTCATGATACGATTATTTATGTTTAATATTTTTGAAAAAGAAATGTACTTCTCTTTATTCTCAGGAATGAGTTCTATATTACCATCTTCAAAATTAAGACCGTGAACAATAAAATGAGAATCGTAATTACCCAAGTTATGTAAAAATACGGATACGAAATTCGGTACTCGATATTTTTCAGAACAATGTGTATGACCAACTCCTTCATATAAACCAGTAAACCAATTATAATAATTTTTTAAATCTTTATTCAAGTTGCGATTACACACTTTAGTATTTACGTATGCCTGTAAGCATTTATATTTTCTTCTGGTAACGGTAGCGAATTTTCAACAAATGTATTTTTTTACAGATATTTACCAAATCCTCTTCTATCATTTTCATAAACATAAGTGCACAATCTTTACCAGTAAATGGTCTATACTTTGAAAGCTTATCATCGTAAATAACCAAAGGTATACATTTCATGTTTTTGGATGTTTTCTGTAGAAGAGTTATTTTGATTATTAGAACAAGCTTCAAAGCTAGCGTGTATTACAAAGGGTACTCTTAATTTTTGTTCGTAATTGTTAAATGAGATTTGATTTGAAGGTATTAATTCATCAAACCAATTTATTTTTCTATCACATTCTGATGGTAATTTTGTTGAAATATGGGAACAGTCTTTTTCTTGATGTTGTTTTAAATTTATATGCGATGTAAAATTTAACAAACACCCGTCACAAATATGAACCACACAAGTGTGCTGAAATTTGTTGAGCTACTAACACTTAATACAACAACAACAACTAACAATAATGACCTCTGTTAGCTTGAGTTATGTATAATACGTTTATATGATTGCTTCTTTTCTCTTTTGTGAAATATAATGGACCAACCACCACACCACATTTATTACGGCTTTTTTAACTTTATTTCTAATGGTAAGTCTATGTAGGATGACCCACGTAATGTATTAAATTTATTAACATTCATGTCCAAGTCATTAATTTTTAGCAATTTGCATCCACTGACTTTTTTCTCGAAATTTGAAATTTTGGTTTTATTTTAGAAGTTATTAAAGAATAGATTGTATCTTTATCATCACCGCGACAAACAACATAATTTGTTAATTGGAAGTCGAACGTATTAAGTATTTTATTTGGTTGTCTGTGTAAAATCCGCATTAAAATTAAAATTTACTTTTACAATAAAAAGATCTGTGATACATCTTTCAAGTAAAGTAAGTACGACATGTTTATTTTCTTTTAAAAATAATTCAGGTGTTTGAAAAGGTTGGGTATTGTGGTCAATAATAATATCAGATTTAATGCGATTTTAACATTTTTTAACTTTGAGTCAATCTTTAGTGAATTATTTTTATGCATATTACTTTTCAAATGGTTACTCAATTTTTTTTTATTACCGACACATTGCAAAGTTAGCATTTAATTATATCATTATTTTCTGTACTTACAGTTTGAAAAACCACTGATGATGTGGATGGTGCTTCAAAGTGTATTCTTTTCATAGCTGGTTCCTCGTCTGTTGCTGTTTCTGTTTCTTCATTTCCTTTTGCAGCTTGGGAAATATTAAATTCCTGGTTGAATTCTCATGCTATAAAATCTAATGATACTTCTTCAGCAAGCTTAACTAGTCACACAATCACAGTTTAATGTATTCATGGTGGGTACACTATGTGGGTCGCATAAGCACTCTCTTTCAAGGATCACTGATCATTTAAAAGTTAAACCTAAGTAATTTAGTAATACACTAAAATAGCAGAGACACTGACACTACAATTATTTATAAAGTATTTGGAACAATTTTCTGAAGTAGCAAGCTGTTTTGTGACATTGTAAACCACATCTTGAACACTTTTTAAATTCTCGTCTGAATCATCTATTGCGTAATGTTATGGTATGGTATGGTATCACGGGCTGGTATCCGCAACTCCACGTCATGGCGCGGTTTTTGCGTGAGGGTGGGCATTTCACTCGATCCATCCCAACCCATTGAAGAACGCCAGCAGGCTGTTCACACTGCAGGTGATCTCCCGGAGCGTACCTGTATTAATGAAGTACTTAGCCCTGTATGTGGCGGTTGCAGGACTGTGTAGGAGCACATGTGTCGCTGTTTCCTCCTCTCTCATGCAGGCTCTGCAGAGAGGGCTGTCGGTGATCCCTAAAATAAAAAGGTGTTTATTGATGGAACCGTGCCGTGCCCCGTGATGGCAGCTGTAGCCGTGCGTAGTTGTTGTTTTGACAGTTGTCGAACACGCCGTGTCAGTCTATGTTCAAGCACAGGGAGTGCTTCTCTGGCCTGCCTGCATCCTTCCAGGTTTGTCCAGTAACTGTTGTGTTGATCTATCGTTCATTTGTTTACGATGGTTCGTAGGTATGCAAAGGGGATCGGTATTATGGGCTCAGGTTCCATCCAGGAGAGGACTCCTAGCAAGCTAGTCATTGCCGCGCGAGCCGCTGTTGCCCTTGATCCATTGCAGGATTATGTTGTTGGTGTGGCCTATTTGGTTTAATTTAAGATGGCACTCTGGAGTCAGTCACACTACAAACTCGGGGCTGATACCAGTATGCGTGCTGGTTTGCGTGTAGTGGTACTTGCTTTAGTGCACCGTCTCTTAGCTCCCTCTCGCAAAGACGTTCCATGGTCTTTACCATGAAGGAGGTCAGGCTGATCGTTCGATCTTGTCTGTTGCATAATATTTTACATGAAATTCAGCATGTTTCCATAGATCTGTTGGCGGAAAACCACTCGTCTTTTTTATGTCATTCTCTATTTTGATTAGATAGATAAGCACCATCGTCTCTGTTGGATGAGATATAAGAGACACAACCATTTGACAATTTTCCAACAGTGGACGACTTTTTTTGAACATTCTTCTTCTTCTTGGGTTTCTCGAAGAAATCGTCTATGTCACTCTTCCGCTTTAAAATAGCGTTCTTAACTTTGTGCCTGAGGGTGTCCTCTTCATCGCTGGGCTCGTCTTCCTCTGGATAATAATAACTTTTAAATGTATTTTCAAATTTTGTATTATATTTTAAAATAAAGGTTTTAAATTACAAATATACAAATACCTTCAAAAGCTTAACAACCATCATTTGGGAATGATATTTTTACCTCTACCTATCATATGTTGTTCTCAGGAACAGGAATACATTTCATTAATGAAGGAAACGGTATATCTAGAGAACAATATGCTTAAGGGTTTTGTCTTCTGGCATTCGATTTGACCCCCGATCTTTCGGCCAATAGTAATTTTCACTGGAACCTTATAAAACATGGTAGCGTACGGATAGAAGTTCGCTTTGATACGGCTCTAACACAAACTGTTAACTGTATTGTTTATGCAGAATTTGACAATGTTATGGTAATAGATAAAAACCGTAACATTTCAGTAGACTATAGTAGTTAAACAAAATGTATTAAACTAAGTGTGTATTAGAATTAAGTTTGTATTATTGTATAATTGATCCTTTCAATAAAATATATTCGTACAAAATATTTCATTGTTTTATTAGCTATGTGTTCGGTTAGGTTAAGTTAGAATTGTAATAATAGAAGTTCTCTTCTATTGTGTGTGAATTCAAATAATATGATATCCACATTGATGATCTTCATTACTTGCTTATCTACTATCCCGATACCACCTAGCATATAGCGGTCATGAATATATTAGAAATACAGAGGTACTTGAGACTAATCGATCCAAAAATTGAATGTAATGTCTATGCTGCAAACCGCTTGCCGATTCACGTAGATATACCTACATATATCATAAGTAACTTAGATTGCGATAATAAACCCGGTTCTCATTGGATTGCGATACACATAAGACACGAATGGAGTTGGCCAGTACTTTGATTCCTACGGAAGACCACCGGTCGGACATCATCGGGCGTTTTTAGAACGAAATTGCAGAACATGGAATTACAATATTAATCGAATACAAAACGATTACACTGCAGTGTGTGGGGAGTATTGTTTGTTGTACTTATACATTTAATGTTGTTTTATTATTATACCTATTAATTGTAGGGCACGCCGTGATTGCGGCGGTAAGACCCATCATGGGGGAGTGGCTAGAGAGGCCACACGGTGGCCTCTCGTACCGTCAGACGTAGGTCATTACCGGACACGGTAACGTCGGGCGGTACCTGCATCTGATGGGCACAGAGCCAACGCCCGAGTGACATCACTGCGACGCGAGCGTGGACTCGGGGCTGCACATACTCACCGAGTTTCTAGATTTCATAGGTGATGAATAGGTACTATGAAAATACGCTAATTGGTCGTCGTCCACGAAATTCTAATGACATAGTATTATTTAGATTAAATGGTAGTAAAACTAGTTAATGGGTTTAAACGTTATAAATAGATATAAATTTGGGTAGATATTCCGAGAGTTCTCAGCTACATAGTACATAAGTCCATATTCATCTTAGGGTTGATTCTGGGGTCCCAATTGTATCCGCGGCTTTCAGTTCAGATTTTGGACCCGTATATTTAAAGATGATAATAGTTAATACATTGTAAGAGTGCCTGTCGTATGACCTCTTAACCCCAGAAAGGACACTTAACGGGTAGGAAACGTAGTATGCGATATAAATATTCTGAATACATCAGGCAGAGCGGCGGAAGCCGTAATCAGGGGGTCTTCGTAAGAGACTAGCCAGGTGCTTAGCTGAATGGATGGAATTGACACTCACATTGTTATTGTTTAACATTATTTATTTAACACTTGTACATTATATATTAGGTACAATATTGATATGCAGAACTTCCACCAGATATTAGTGATCATAGGAAGTTCTGTCATTGCGAAAAATAAGAGTTACCATATGAAAATATTATTAGGGCACCATTACACACTTTAATAAATATAACCTATTTCTTATGTTATTTCAATCAATCTTACACCCGAGTCTTTAGTATTTTAAGTATGAGAAGTCCTGCTCTTAAAATATACACAGACAGCTATTAATCTAATTGCTTAAAATACATTAAACAATTAAAATTGATTAAGTATGTAAAAACTAAAATTAAAATACAAACACCGATAACATAAAATTGATTAAGTATGTAAAATATACAAAAATAATTACCTTGTTACGTTGGGCCCAAAATTGTATACACATATCTAAATATTAAAAACAAGCTAAATAAATATTAGTAAGTGCACACAATTTTGACTCTAACTGTACCTAAGCAAACATCAAAACTACGGAGGACAGAATATGATTAAGTAGATCAAAACACATTTAAATATCACACAAATGTTTATAAAATAAAGATTGTTACATCAAAAATGAGGAGCATCTTTATTAAAAATGGTCTACAAAACTTTTTTGACAGTTGGAACTTATAGATGGCACTATTAGGAATATTTTACTTAATAATAAGCAGGTATCTACATTATTTCTACACATTGCACATTAATATAATCAACTTAAAAGTAAAATATAAAGATATTTGGAATAAATCCTTTCTTACACTTGTTGAGAATCAATACCGCCCGCTTTTTACGGTTTGCGAATATGATAGATAAGATAGGTATAACATGAAGTTCTGATTGTGTAGGTAGCCGAATCTTTTATTAATTTCTGTTCAGTTTTTTCTTAGCATACCTTAGGAACTTCATTAATAAATATTAATGTAACATGGCGGTCATTAAAAAAACGAACTGATTCTATGCATAATCGTTTACTGAATGTAATTGAATATGTTCTAATAATGTCAAAAAGGGAGTTTATGGCATAATTTGATTCACTAGCAGTTATAAGAGTGGCAACCGCACGGGTATGAAACAAGTGTGAGTGCACTGACCTCTATAACTAGCTGGACTGGCTATTCCATAGAAAATGACAATGTCTATCATTAGTATTAGTTCCAAGTACACTCACTACTGCGTGCCGCAACCATCAGCGCCAATATGGCGATTTTTTATTTGACACAATAATGAGTACCGATCATAAGTCCAGGTACTTAGTACTATTACAGGTCAGTGGTTTGGAGTACTTAATGTTTGTCAAGTGAATGGCTCATAGACTTTTTAAATCGCCAAAAACAAAAATACTAAAAAGTAGCACAATTTTTGTTTTGACATAATGTTGCTGTTATATGTTTAAATTTAACATAATATGAGTCTGTCATGACTTTAAGGCTATGGGCAGAAGCAGCACTAGATGCTAGCAACATCTTGCTCTTTGTGATCTATGCGACTTCAAAGTACATGAAAAAGTTCTGTGTAGTATTTTCATAAAATTTTCTATCTACTCATTTATCCGTTTTCTAGACAACAGCTAAGCTCATATATACATACAATATAAATATCAAAATCTTTGGGTTGCGGCAACCCTAAAACATATACTTGTCAGGTGACTGGAATAGACAATCTCTTTGTATTACGGCCGGAGTTTTAGGATTTTAAATCATTATGTTAGTTTTTTTATGCAGTTGTGGGTTCAGTTCAAGCCATACCCATTTATTGATAGTGTTTGGTATCGAGAATGATACTAATGTGTGGCATAAATTACTAAAAACTAAAATCGTTAATTTTATCATTATTTAATTGGCAACACTCATTTTTATTGATTGGTAGCCAGCTGTTAGAGCACTTTTTTTGAGCACGTTTTTTGAGCAACACAGAAGCACGGCCAAAGTGATGCAAAGAAAAAGTGAAAGAAAAAGTGATTATTTTGAATCACGTTTCACGTAATAAATGACATGGGCCCTACCGTCTATCTTACATTATGTCTATTCCAATCACCAACAAGGCCTCTAACATACCCATAGCGCTGAAGCTCAGGAGTAAATTTACCACACCTCACACTTTTCTTTAGGATTCATCTTCGAGCCAACCTTGCAGTGGAACTCTTCGGAAAACTCCCTTAGGTTCGTCAGAGAGCCTATGACTCGGTACTTAGCGATCGTATGTTCATCTCCTTCTATAGACCACTTTATACCTTCCTTTGTGTATGCTGTACACCATGCCTGAATATACGACTTATAGTTAAATAAAGTAGTTAATCTATAAAAGCATCGGTAGCATTGGTTAAGGACTTGGCGTTACGATTGAGACGTCCCAGGTTTGAATCCTGGCCATTACACTACCGACCCACACCTAACGTAAGTAGTTTAGCTAAGGTGGAAGGGTTACAGAAAATATTAGTAATTTCGGATGGTAATATACTTTTCTTAAAAAAAGGAATTTTCCAGGTAGGGATACCTAACATGGCAACATTTCTGTACACACATTGCCACCTAGCTACAAAACGCAGGTTAGTTTCATTCCCCTGAGTTGTTTGTTTTACAATAGCGTAATAAACAGCTATTTTAGAAAACAGAAAAAATCTGGAGTTATCGAGAATGGGGGAAATTAAGACTACCACAAATTACTGAACTAAAAATTAAACCATTCAGTTTTATTTGATACAAGGTGTTGCCTACGGCTCCATCCGCGTGGATGTTGATTGTCGGGACCAAATATAACCCACGTCCTTTCTCATGGTCTAATCTATCACTGTACCATATTTCATCAAAATCGTAGAGTTACGTATTTATAGTATTAGTATGGATTAATGTGGTAGGTCATAGATAACGCAAGGGCCCGTTTGCGCTACCTCCAACAAACAGTGATAAACCTAGCGAGATCCGTTCATAATTGCGCAAAAGCAAACTCCCCCCACACCCCGCCCTAGCATAAAAGCTTTTGACAAAAGTTGTTCTTTAAATCAAAGAACATGTGGCATTCATTTTCATCATCCGTTTGGTGAAAATCTGTTAAGGAATGCGCCTCTCAGACCGGAACTGATAAATACACCATATGGAAACGGATCAACTACAGATTCAAAGTTCTCCAGCCCATGATCCTCAGACTAGTATGAAGATCCCTTCTAATGTAGGAAAAATATCAGCTAGTTCCGTTCATAATGATTTTGAATAGTGAGTAACTAATTGCTTCAAAATTTCATTCAAATATCAGCCATTTAAAGTTCGTCCATCTTACCTGCGCAAATGATATAAAGAACAGTTGTCGGTCGTTGTACTTCAACCCTGGGAGCGTAACTTTCTGTTTAGCTTCCTTCATGTAGTTCAGGTACGCGTGGAACGATGCCTTCAGACCGCCATTATCTGCTATGTTCTCACCTGTAGTAAAAATCGTACTAAGTTTGTGAAAGACTGTGTGTCACTGAATGTGATGTTGGTGGGATAAATGCAACGGCATTGATGTGAATACTTTGTGGTTGATATAAATACCCGAAGGGAGTAGAGGTGTGCCAATACCCAAATTTCACCAACTATGTTCCCGAGCCGGAAGGCGGACCTTGAGCTTCAAGGTCACCTAGGCTTTGGATGCAATCACGAAAATACGTCTCACGAAGATAATGATGCCCGAGCTTATTGCCGTCACGCGGGCACATTGTCATGGGCTGTAAATTTACTGCCAGATCGAGAACACTTTGTGGTATCCTGTAAAATTCAGCTTCATCTTCACTGACTACTATAATTATGTATACTTATTACTAGACAAGTTTGCCATAAAAATTGTTGATTGATAGACGCCGGCCAATGAATTGCCACTTGTCTAAGGGGCGGGCAATAAGTTTCCACTTTTCTAGAGGGGCTGATCAGCTTACAAATCTTTATTTTAATTACAAGCTTTACCTAACCGGGATCAATTCCATTCCCGCTCTAAGCAAAATGTGGGCATCCTCCAAAATCAACTTTTTGGTTTAAGATATGTAGGTCTCTCATTATAAATGTACCGGCCGGCAGTCCGAATTATAGAATCGCTCGGCACATTAAAACACACTACCGTTTATTTACTTGCTTTATTTCGGACTGCCGGCCGGTACATTTATAATGAGATACCTACATATCTTACACCTCCACCCTTATTTACTTACTGGGCATACATATTTGATTCGTAACAGCTAATGACGCATCTTCCTATAACTAACACTATAGGATAAGGAGCCCGTTCTTGAGTTATGAAATTACAACGAAAAGTGGCATTGATTTTTATACACAGTCTGGCCCTAAATACTGTTACAATTCAAAATAAGAAAAATATTACATTTGAATTTGGAATCTGTCATTATGATATGATTGTTCATTAATTTTTTTTAATTTTGGTGCCAATACATTGTACAATAAGAAGAGAACCGAATCGCTGTGATTGCATTACACAAAATTGGTATGGAGCCAAATGCAATTTTTAAAACTCTCCATACGCTTGGTATTAGTCAAATGTTTGTGTACCGGGCTATTAATAGGTACAATGAAACCTTCTCTGTTTGTGACAGAAAAAGATCTGGCCGTCCACGTAGTGTTCGTACGAAAAGGTGGTCAAAGCAAAGGGAAAAATTGAAGATGAACATAGCACCCAGAACCATGTCGTATTTTAAAAGATGACTTAGGACTTGCAGCCTAAAAGAGACGCACTGGTAATTTTTTAACTGATAAATTAAAAAAGAATAGGGTGGCAAAATCGAAAAAACTACTGAAGGGAAAAGCAAAGGAAGGTCACAGAAAAAAAAAATTACGGTTGAGAAAATCTTTACAATTCAGCAACATTTTAATAAACAAAATGACCGTATCTATGCTCAAAGCTCTAAGGAAGCTTCCAAATTAGTCAACAGAGCGCAACATGGGCATTATCCGACTTCAGTGATAGTTTGGTGGGGTGTTAGCTATTGAGGAGTGACTAAGCCATATTTTTGTGAAAAAGGTATCAAAACATCGGCACAAGTGTATCAAGATACCATTCTTCAGAAGGTATTTATGGTCCTTCCAACAAGACTCGGCGCCGGGTCATAAAGTTCGATTCACGCAGTCTTGGTTGGAAGTGAACGTTTCGGACTTTATCAGAGCTGAAGACTGCCCGTCGTCTAGTCCCGATCTTAATCTGCTGGAATATGATTTATAGTCAGTTTTAGAGAGTACGGCTTGCTCTAAACGCCATTCCCTAAAACAACCCATACGATTGCCAATGAAGAATTTTCCCATGGAAAGAGTGCGTGCTTCTATTGATAACTGGCCTCAACGTTTAAATGACTGTATTGCAGCCAATGGAGACCACTTCGAATAAGCTTTTAAATATTAAATTGTTTTAATATTTAAAAGCTTATTCGTTAATATTATTTATGTATTAAACTAACTGTAAAAGTTATAAATAATATTTTAATTAAAAAAAAGTTTTTTCTTCGTGACAATATTTATGGCAAAATTTAGTATATATGTAGATGACAGCTTACCTTTTGTGTCGAATTGAAGCGCCAATTTGAGCGTACTGAGAACTAAATAGTTTGCAAATGGACGTTGTTTGTTGTTTTTATTTATGCGTTTAACATAAAAAATGTCTAAAATGGCCATATTGTTAATTTGATACATAAGACCCATCGTTTGTGTTAAATTGTCGATACCAAGATAATTTGTTGTCTATCATTAGTATTAGTTCCAAGTACACTCACTACTGCGTGCCGCAACTATTAGCGCCAATGTGACTATTTTCAATTGGACACAATATATGGGTACCGATCACCAGTCCAGCGAGTACTATTACAGGTCAGTGGTCTATACACTCACTCAGCGTTTGTTTCCCGTTGAGATGCTGTCCGTCTATGCTATAGCCGGAGTACTGACTCTGAATGCACTCCGCTCGCTTCTCGAAAGATGCTATAGTTTCATTGTTCCACCACTGTTTTAGGTTACCGAATCTGGAAGAAAATTATTCTTCAAATTCTTTAAACGTAATGATTCTCTGAGCTTTTTACCAACTCAATCGGCTTTCCAGTCTAACTGTAACGCGGCTGAACTTAGACATTTTCCGTGAAGCGACTGCCATCTGACTTCCACAACCGACTGGCGATATCGAAGTTCTACAGTTTTTTTTAAATGAATTTGAGGTCTGTTTGGTGACAATAAACTCGCCCCTTATTACGTGGGACCGAAAATTATATCGAATGAAATGTGAGTGTTAGTACACCTCTGTTTACCCCATTGGAGATTAACAGCCGTGATTATATGTATTTATGTATGCATGAATATTTTTGATTTAAAAATTATTTTATTAATAGAAAGCCACATAATTTGCAACATGACATATATTTTTTTTATTTACGGTATGAATAATTAGGTACATTGAAGAACTTTAATATCAACTGCATGGCACTTTAATAACATTTTTGCATGCATGCAGTAGAAAAAAAAAGAGACAAAAGATATACAATTGGATCACAATAAAATTGCAGTCATTTAACATTCAAGGATATAGTAGGTACATAAAATTATAGACCCTGTTACCTAAACTAGACTAAAGCCTGTATTTTCGGAAACAGTGATCGGCCGTATGGTGATTAGTTTGTGTTACAGTAAGTAGACTTGTCTCATCGATTGATCGTAAAATGTGTGTGAGTGTGTGTGTGTGTTTGTTTTTGTCCTGAGTGTGTCTGTATGTGGGAATGTATGCGTAATAGTGAGAATAATTGATAAGGGTTCCGTGCTTCTGTTATTTTAGCTTCAAGTGTAAAATTGTTAAGATCTAATATATTAAGCTTTTTGTGGTTTTTTTTTATATATAAATAAACTTAGAACAAAATTTTGGTCGGCGAAGGTTTTTTGTGGAACACCTGAGATGATATCAATACGCCTTCTAAGGTTAGAAGGGGGGATATTTCCGTGAATACGAATGACTGATTTTAGAATAAATAATTGATGTACGGTGAGAACCTTACAGTCAGCGTAGACACTGGTTGTAGAGTAAAGACAGGGTTTACGCAGCATAGTTTTGAGGACAGCTCTCATGCTCTTTCTACCTTCAAGAAATGCGTTGATGCCGTAAGAGATTATCGATTGCCAAAGTGGTAAGTAAACTAATTTTAATGTATTCAAGTTTGCAGAATCTCTGAGAGACCTGAAAATACGAATAAGGCGTATCACTCGCAAGGTAAGAGAATCAATGTAAAGGTTCCATTTAAGCCCGTTATCTATGTATAACCCAAGATACTTCACGCATTCAGTTCGATTTATTGCCATCCATGAGCACTGAGTAAGGTTATGGTTACAGAAGTGGGCAACAACACTAAAGGTGTTAGGAGGCTGAGTAATCTGTCTGATAGAAAACGGAATGAAAGAAGTTTTGTTTAAGTTTAATGATAGTAAATTCTTATTAAGCCAACACATGATTGTGGATAGGGCGTATTCGGCCTTGTCCTTAACGGCTTGCCAGGTGCCACCACTAACAAGAATTGAAGTTTCATCTGCATAGGGATAGATCTTACATCCAGGGATGGTCATTCTGCAAAGATCGTTCATTAGATCAAGAAAAGCGTCGGACCCAAAATACTACCCTGAGGTATCCCAAAAGATACAGTTTGTTCATTGCTATATGTAGGCCTCTACCTTGACTCTTTGGGTGCGATTTCTTAAATAATCCCTAAAGATATCCAAGGCTATTCCTCTCACCCCCATGTTTTCGGGCTTAGCCAAGAGTCTTGGATGGAACAGAGACTATTTCGAAAGCCTTAGATAAGTCAAGGAAAATGTAAGAGAACATGTTTTGTTGTCAAGGGTCCTGGCAACCGTTTGAGTCAAATCCAAAAGAGCATCTTCTGATGACACACCATTTCGGAAGCCATATTGGTTGTCGGATAAAATTAGATTTTTGTGTAGATTTTTTTTTAGATTTTAATTTAGAATCATTTCTAGAACTTTTGAAAGTGATAACAATATCGAAATGGGTCTAAAATTGTCAACAAAGTCTATTCTCCCACCCTTATGAACAGGATGGACTTTCTTGAGACAATCGGGAAAAATACCTTCTTGAACACAGAGATTAAACATGTGAGTTCAAAGAGGTACCAATACACATTTTGAGTAGGGCGGACGATATATCATCCCAACCAACGGCAATCATTCTCGTTGATGGGTTCTATCACAAGATAATTTAACGGTGGAGAGTGACCATCGCTGATGGGAATGGTGTCACGTACATGTGGGGTTTTATTTAAGTCAATAACTATTTTGGCTGCCATATGACTGCCTATATTGGTAAAGTAGGAGCAAATCTGATTTATTGCTGTTATAGGGCAATCATCTAAATTAAGTAGTACACGAAGGCATGAGCGCGACTTACCGGTACTAGTGATATCCCTAATTGTCCTCCACATGGCTTTAGGATTACTTTTTGATTTTTCTCACTTTTTTCAAATACAATTTTTAGTATACGTAATAAGGCATTGCAGACGTATGCATCGGTAGCGCTTGTACGTAATATTCAGTATTATGTCATCTGGAGAATTATTTGACTTTTTAAGCAATTTGTCACGATGCCGCATGCATTTCAGTAGGCCAGGGGTAATCCATTTTTTTGAGAATATGCTGTTTCCGCGTAATATATACTTCTTTGGTATTTTTAGCCACTAGATCTGACATCGAGGACATAAGCGCATTCATAGCTATGTTAGGATTCTTTATTTTATAGATTTCTGAAAGTTCATAGTTTCTATGTCCTTAGTAATAGATTCGAGATCATGGTGTATTACTGTACTACGAACTTTAGAACGAGCCAAGTTAGCATTAGTTAAACTAAGAATAATGGGCCTATGGTCCGTAATATGCGAATTCAGGACCAAGGTAGTAGAATTTAATTTAGTTTATGGAAACAATGGCCCAGACAGTTATCAAATCTAGTTGAAAGTTGATGCGTAGGTAGGAGGCCAGTTATCCTTTGAATCCTGAATAATGTTAATATTAATATCCCCTACAAGAATTATATTAGAATAGTGTGCTAGCTTCATATAGATACTAATGAGGCTAACAGAGCATCCGTCCATGTGTTGAATTGATGAAAATGAAGGAGAACGATATATTGCCACTATAGCAATCTTCTCACCCACTTCAAATATAAGGCAAGAGGCATAGGCGAAGAAAGGTTCCCGGACTGAAACATTCAGACCTTTTTTTTTTTACCGTGATTCAAAATCTTTCATGGATGCTATGCCGGACTCCTACCGACTAAAAACCCTCACGTACTGCCTAATAGCCTGCGGTTGGTAGCCCCGGGTAACCCTCGGAAGGACGTCCCAGGACTACCAACAGACCTACGACTGCGGCCTCGCCTAGGAGGTGGTTCGGGTGCTATCCCGCGTCTATGGGGCGAGGGGTTTCGGGTGTCATCCCGCTTCTTAGGGGGGGGGGGGGGTGCCACACCAAGCGCTGCCGTCATGGGCATGCTTATGTAAGGACGGCCCACTGGACCCCGGTCATGCAAGCCGATGGTCTTCGGCGAAACATTCAGCCCTTCTTTAGCATAAATTATTACACCATCATTTCGGTTACTATTGTTATTATTAGCTTGTGACTGGTAACCCGGTAGGACAGGCAGACTGTTGACCTTACTCAACCAGCACTCCGTGAGCACTAGAATATCAAAATCAATTTTAGTTGAACATATTAGTGCTTGTAAAGCATTAATATTCTTGTTTACGCTGCAGGTGCAGCAGTGTTATGTTGGAACCAGTTATCTGAATATATCTCAGGCACTCCTCCGGGTCACAGGCAAAAGAGCATGTGGAATCAGAATTATCTAATTCATTATTTATTATATTAATTGAAGCCATTGGAAATTTTAAGATCTTTCACTAGAATTGTACAAATAAATGAAAGGGGAATTATTAATAACAATTTTTCATCATCATAATAATCAGAATTTTTACATTTAGAGATAATAGTGATTATACCTGAGCTCATACAAAGATTAACAGTATAATCAAAAGCCTTTTTTACGGTAGAAGAGAAGCTATAAGTACATGGCACATAGTACAGTAGTAAGGCTAAAATGCCATAATACTAGTCACTTGGAATTATTAGCAAGTTATTGCAGACATCTTTCAGAGCTTATCAACACCTGCCTATCGCTCACCTTCTAACGAAGGAATATATTACCATTTGTAATCCAACAGAAGGTAAAGTGATTGTTCTTGGCGAATTCTCGAGACAAATAAAATAGCTTCTTGGAGCTGGGAGAGAGCTGTACAGCGACATAAACAGCCTGACGTCTCCCAGGAATTACGATGCTTTCCGTGTTCAGTTTCTCCTCTGTTGATGTTATATTATTATTGTAAGTCCGAATTGCTGATAGAATATTTTGTTTAGCCCGTCCCGTTGAAAACACAGCTATGGTCGGGCGAGCATTATGTGGAAGAGGGCTTGCCAGGAAGACGATAACATCAGGAAGCTCGATCATAGCTATAGGCATTCCCACTAATTTGGTCATGCTACAGACGGTTTTAATTAGACTAGAAGTACTCTCGTTTTCCGAGAAAGGTATATTTCTAATCTCGATTCCAGATGAACTTGTTTTACATTGTAAGTCGTGGACCTTTTTCTCAAGAGTTTCTATGTAAACCCGTTGTTCCAGTCGTTCCTTCCTTAACTCCTCCACCTTTTTCAGTTACACAAATTTATCCTTCATAAAGGACATGGATCGCTCAATCTCAACGTTAGATTGTTGTATTTTTATGTTTTGTGCCTTAATCTCGCTAACATCAACCAACAATTTTGTTATTAAGGAAGTTTGATTCTCAATCATAACCGACACCGCATTGCCTTGGTCTTCTTTACTATTCAACGACTGTTCTAATCTGGGCCGCTTGTCTTTCCGATGCTTTACCGCTCAACCCTATAGCTGTATAAATATCTGGTACAAACAGCTTGACACAAGGTGGAAGAAAGTTTTTCTTAGATTTAGTTTCAGTACGCTGAGCGCCAGACATAGTTGGAAAAAGATTACTTAATATATCCGAGTACGTAATACAATTTGTATGATAAATCTACTAGTCTGCATTTATATATAGAATATCTTCTCGTCCAAGCTGTGATTTAGTTATAAACAATTAAAAACACAGCCGTAGTGTATCTGTTGACCTGTTATGTTTCAACCATATAACAATTGTCTCTTGCAAGCGTAGCCAATGTGTGTTAGATCGGGTATTACCTACGTACGTAGCCGACGCGACGGTCTCGTAGCTTACGCAGCATTCAAAAGTGACGTCAAACACGTAGCGGATGGTTATTTCGTCAACATCAGTAGCTTGTGTGGTGGTCGGGTATGCAATGCACTCCGGTCGCCCCACTACCACTTCGTGAGACGATGGTTTGAGCCCCACTTCGCGTCACTTTCACTTTTCGACTTTGCGTTATAATTGCATGGTAGTGACGGTGACGATATTATCCCTTTCTAAGACCGCCCAGTGGGTGTGTTAGATGGCTTAGAATACTACAAGAGTGACAAGGAGTAAATTTATACGAATCGACCAATCACTGAAATTAAGTACAGTAACTTACGAGGACAAGCGGCACACGTCTATTCGAAACTGTGCTAGCAGACCGCTATGAGGTAAAACATTACTTCGGCAAGTTGTAGGTACCTCGAGCCTATCGCGAATAAGGCACATATTGGCACACGAGGCTAGACAAGCCTAAGTTATGCTTGTTTGTCGTTCAGTAGGTTTTATCAGTGACGTCATCAGATACCGAAGTGTAGGTGCATGCTTGTGATTGTTACAAATTAGCGTAATGTAAAGTTATGTATGAGTTAATATGGTGGACCACGTAGTTAGGTGTTGATTTGATAGATATTGTAATGAGTAATTATACCTTTTTTTTTCTTATCGATTAAGTAAGGAAATAAGCCCGCGATCTTTTCCTGACCACTAAATGCTAATATATAAAACGATTAAAAAAAGGAAAATTATTGAATTGGTCTAGGCGGGGTTTGACTGATAGGGGGTAAAATTATTATTTTTTTGTCCCATGTGTTCCATTTCAAATCTTTCCTGCCCTCATTGCTCTCAGGGCTCCTAAACATAAGTTGTACCTGCCTGCTTAGCGTAACTTAGTTTGCAAAACAAGTAATAAATATATCAGATGAACTTTAAATAGAAGGTACATATTATTATATATATATATAAGATATATATAGATATACATTGCTTTTTGCAGAAGGGAAATCATTTTCTTCTCTAAAGGCAGATTGCCCTTTTGATATATAAAAACAATATCTCTTATTATAATCCATTAACAAGAATGGCCCGTCAATATAATGATTTGGCGAAAGTCTATAAATCACTTGATGTTTTTGATTGCAACTATAACAGATATATCAAAATTGTAAAAGACATCCTTCATAGTAGGCTGGGTTTGGATGGTTCTGTCTCCGGTGGAGGCATCCAAATCTAGATTTATTTTTTAGTATTTACAAATCAGAGATTTATATTGTGTAACTTTTTGTTTCTCTATGTGTGCACATATTATTTGCGTTACGATCCAGATCTAAACATTGTATTTAGGATTTAATATGTATATGATTGTGATGTGTTTTGTGCATTTAAATAAATAAAAAAAAAAAAAAAAAAAAATCCCTTCTGTAAATAGCAACGTACGAGTGTGAGCTAAAAGAAAAGATTGAGAACAAGGAGAGGAATAGAGACCACCGATAGTCTCACTCACCAAACTGTGAAAATACAGCATGACGTTACTTAGCAGATGATATTTCCCCAATTCTTATTCTATAAGTTCTAAGCACTTTAGAATCCAAATTATAACATTATCGTACACACCTGTCATACTTCCTGCCGTGGTCATCAAACGCGTGCGTCAGCTCATGTCCCATGACCGTCCCTATAGCGCCATAGTTCACACACTTGGGGTTATCCCCATCGTAGAAGGGCAGCTGCAGAATACCCGCCGGGAATGCAATCTGGTTCACCGTGGATTTGTAGTACGCGTTCATGGTTGAAGGGATCATTTCTGTAAGGTACTTGTATAACTATAGTTTTAAAAAAAAAAATTACCTTCAAAGATTAGTTCGACAGACTAAAAGAATAATATAGACAGAACGTACAGAACTAGCGAGTGAAGACACGTAATGCCGTTAATGAACGGCTGATTACGCTAGTTGGCGGCGACATATATAAAGAATTTGAGCGAAATAGCACTACTTTGGTATTACTTTACGCGGCATCACTCGCTAGTTCTATACTATGAGTTCCGTTTATGTTATTCTTTTAGTCTGAGGTTAGGTCTTGATCCGGTGAGGTAGAATGGGTATAAAGGTCACGCCATATATCTTCCTTTGAGTGTCATATAAAGAGCACACGACCAGTGAAAAAGTGGCCATTTGATGTTAGTAGACTAATGCAATGTGGGACTGTAAAAAAGTCATTTTAGAAATGTTATTCGGAGTAGTGGGCTTATCCGTGTGATGACGAAGAAAGAATACAAGTTTCACCACCCCATCT
Organism: Eilema caniola; assembly: GCA_949126895.1. NCBI lineage: Eukaryota > Metazoa > Arthropoda > Insecta > Lepidoptera > Erebidae > Eilema > Eilema caniola. Next base: position 9,853,515 of record OX421488.1, read on the forward strand.
CATCTGAAGGGTGTCGTAAGAGGCGACTAGCGGAAAAATACGCAGACGATATCACTGCGAGAGAAGTGAAACTCGAAATAAAACCCCGTACCAAAAGAAATTTCAAAAACAAAACAAATTATGAATTTTTATCCTGGAATTAAACTTTAAATCCACATTTTGCAAACTACCCGCGTTTTTCAGTAACACGTAGGTACGTATGTGCCGTAACTGAAAACGTTGTCGGTAGGTAGCCTAAGGAGATCAAGAGGGTTAGAATCCTGGCACTACCGACGATGTGTACCACTTTTAACATTTATCTTAGATGGAGAGGTTAGGGAAATACTAAAAAAAATAGTTACTAAAATTCTTTAAAACAATTTTTTTTTTTATTACAACTGCCAGTGGGGACGTTGATGACAGAACGTGTGATGAGTCCAGTCATCCCTATTTTACCCATTTTCCCTATATAGCAACTGCCATAAATGTTCTTATGACAACCTGGACCGACGGCTTAACGTGCTCTCTGAGGCACGACCAGTCCAATTCAAATACCCATACCACAAATAATATAATATAATTCTTATACAGATGCACAATCACGAACAAACAATGGTTACACTCGGTAGCTTTTTACTTCAGGAGTTATAACTAGATGGCGACATTCTATTGGCAAACCTTTTATAATTTTTTGTATTAAAATTAACTTACCAAAAATAAAACATACACTAAACACATTATTTAGCATGACTGACTAAAGCTATAAATATATCTATATTGATATCTATATTGAGTTTGCCAAATTCAGCCGTAATTGTAAAAGTGACAGACATAATGCACTATGCCGCTAGATGGCACAAGATAAATGAATAAATACCACGATTGTCACGAAATCTTTATTTATTACATGCTTACATTGTCATGTGTATGAGTTCTTAAATAATTTACATGATTATAAGTCAGCAAATAGGCGTTTGAACTACACTCGAGAGCAATGAATCCGGGTCACTCAAAGAATCCAAAAAATCTCGGAAAGTAAGAATGCTAGGTTAATGCAATAAATTGTATTTAATAGACAATTTAATACTCCTTAAATAAAAGTATTAAAACTTCTTAGTTATTGTAAAGTTATATCATAAAAAAATCAAATTTGAAAAGGGAACACTGTCGAAGATGGAACTACGAAATTACAGGATTTGTTTTTGCTTTTGTTTGTAATCTGTCATTTATGTTGGTACATAAACCAGGTTGATAGTGCTCAATATTCATTATTCAAGCTGAAATCATGTCGCTTACACTTGAAGAATGCACCAGAATACTTACATTGGTGGAAACCGGCCGGAGTCAGCGCGATACAGCCAGGACTGTCGGTGTGTCGCTGTCAACAGTACAAAGAGTTCTCCGACGTTACGAAGAAACTGGTTCTAACCTACGCAGACCAGGAACGGGCAGAACTAGGTGTACCACAGCACGAGAAGACCGATACTTGGTGAACACCATGCTTCGAAATCGCTTTCTCACAGGAACTGAACTCACAAATCAGTTTCGACGCCTCGGAGGAAGTAACCCAAGTGCATGGACAGTAAGACGTCGGCTTGCTGAATCTAACTTAAAACCCCTTAGACCTGCAAACGGCCCTAAACTGGAGCGTGGCCATCGTATTTCAAGACTAAGATATGCCCAGAACCACGTAAATTGGAGTATTGAAGATTGGTCGAAAGTTATGTTCTCCGACGAATCAAAATTTATGCTCTACAAGCACGATGGAAGACACAGAGTGTATAGAAGACCAGGGGAAAGATTCAAGCAAGCATGCATCGAAGAAAAAGTAGCCTACGGTGGTGGGTCTGTACTTGTGTGGGCCGGAATTTCCTCTGAAAGTCGCACAGAGCTGGTGATCATAGAAAACGGCTCTTTAACTAGCGTAAGATATGTGGAAGAAATCCTCAACGAACACGTTGGTCCATTTATGGTCAATTTGGGTGAGGATGCTATATTTATGCATGACAATGCCCGACCTCATACAGGTAGGATTGTGAATGACTACCTTCAAGAGATGAACATTACTTGTATGGAGTGGCCAGCGCGCAGCCCGGATATCAACCCGATCGAGCATGCTTGGGACGAGCTAGGGAGATGCGTAAAACAACGAAACCCTCCCCCAATCACGCTTCCTGAGCTCAAAATTGCTCTCACAGAGGAATGGGAGAATATTCCCCAAAATCGTATAAGGAACTTGGTGTACAGCATGCCAAACCGCGTAAACGCAGTAATGGAAGCACGAGGAGGTAATACGAAGTATTGAAATTCAAGAAAATCGTCATAAAGTTCAAAAATTTCATGTTTCCTATTTTTGTTTTAAGGAGAGATCAGCAGTTTTTTTTCTTTATGTAATTTTGTGTAAATAAAATGTATGGTGACTCATATTTTTTTAACTTTCATTTAAGGAGTATTAAATTGTCTATTAAATACAATTTATTGAATTAACCTAGCATTCTTACTTTCCGAGATTTTTTGGATTCTTTGAGTGACCCGGATTCATTGCTCTCGAGTGTATTTTGTTTCTTTAACTGAGTCTACTTGTGCCATCTATCTTACTAAAGATATTTTCTTTGTATCGGTACCCCATGCCCATACTCATGCATATAAATATTTGCAATGAGCAAGAATCGATCCCGCGCCCTATCCGTAGCAGTCGAATGCACTACCACCACACCACCACAGTGGCTGTCAGATTCTTTTTATTTCACGTAGCAGGTAATCATAAAAAATTTCGCATTTTGTTAATCTCTCACTTACCCCATTCAGTCTTATTCACGGGCGTGTATAATTTCTTCAGGTTATTTTTCAAGCTGAACACGTTGAAAGCTATTTTGTTGTCGAAGTATTCGTTAGGCTTAACCTCCAGCGCCTCGTATTGCTTGTCCAGCTCGTCTTTGTTTAGGATGTAGTCGGGGAAACCTGATGAATTGATAAGAAGATTCAATTGCTGATCGTTTAAAAAACTATTAAGCACACTTAGGTATTCTAGAACAACACGCAGTTGTAAATCGACTCTTGTCTTGACCCCATGACATTAGAACTCTAGTCACTAGTCATCTATCTTTTGCCGCACCATTAAGACCTGAAATTCCTTGTCAGTTCACGTGTTACCTTCTCTTTGCAGTCCCGCCTTTAAGTGGATTAAAAAAGCAATCTGATAAGGCCGTCAAGCTGAACGCCGCCATTGTATCATGCTACGTGCCTGTAATGGGGTCACCATTACATGCTCTCTGGGACTTTGCTTTCAGCTTACCATCAGGCGAGGAGAAGTCAAATTGATGTACATTAAAAAAAACGCAATGTGTCCTCAGATCTAGTACAGTAAGTCGGAAAAATTCAGGACTGAATATTTTTTACTGTTAACACTTAAATGAAGATCCACACTGAAGATCCACATTCTCTTATTCTCTAAATACCCTATGGAACTCTTAACCCCTTGCATTGGAGCACATTATACTGCGTTGGAACACATTATACTAGAGGGGAACTATAATACTAATATTTTACTTTTTTGTGAACTTATTTTACATTTCATATTCTCTAAATAGTTTTATATCTCTCTCTAAACTTAAGACCTGTGCTCTTGTCGGTGGAGTAATCGCCACTCTTCTCTCTCCTCCGCCAATCCTATGACCACCTGGTATGACACAACTTGTATCTGTTCCTTTATCTGTGCCATAAACGTTCCTCTTGGTCTACCTCTTCCTCTCTTTCCATCTACCTTCCCTTCTATGATATATTTTTTAAATAAGTCGTGTCTGATCAGGTGGCCAATCATCTTACTTTTCGGTTCTTAATTATACTGAATATAGATCTTCTTTCTTGTACCCTGTTTAGTATTCTTTCGTTTGTCATTCTTTCCGTCCATCCTTCTCCAGCACCACATCTCAAATGCCTCTATCCTGTCTCTATCCTCCTGTTTCATAATCCACGTCTCTGATCCATAGAGTGCAATGCTCTAAACATAAGTTAAAATAAATCTCTTCCTCATTACTAATGATATATTTTTGGTCTTAACCAAATGCTTCCTGTTATTGAACGCTTGCTTAGCCATTGCGATTCTCGTCACTATATCCGGTGTACATCTTGAGCTACTGTTACTGCCGAGGTACCTAAATCTATCCACTTGCTCTAAGTTGTTATTATTTAATACAATAGACCTACGTCTCCTTGGATGTTTCGATGTTAACATAGTTTTAGTCTTCTTACTGTTTATCTTTAGCCGGTATTTTAGAAAAAAATTACTTGTGACGTTAACCAGGTCTTGCAGCTCATTTTCGTTTTCTGCGATCGTAGTTATCCTTCTATCTCTATAGTCCACGCCCGCATCTTGAAGTGCCTTCATCATGAGCTCCCAGTCCACTCTGTCGAATGCTTTCTCCAGGTAAATAAATGCCAGATGTGTCTCCAGCCCCAGTTCCATTCTCCTGTCCATAATTAGGCTCAGCGCCGGTATAGACTCCCTTGTCCCTTTCTTCTGCTTGAAGCCGTACTGATCATCTCCAACCACTTCTTCCACTTTAGTTCTTAATCTGCTTTGTATTATTTTTAGGAATATTTTTGAGACCTGTGAAATGAGGCTCAAGGTGCGGTGCTCCTCACATTTGATGGTATTATATAGTAATCTTAATATATATAAATCTCGTGTCACAATGTTTGTCCTCAATGGACTCCTAAACCACTTAACCGATTATAATAAAATTCGCACACCATGTGCAGTTCGATCCAACTTGAGAGATAGGATAGTTTAAATCTCAAATTATAGTCCGATTCGCGATAACCGACATCTACGCGGGCGGAGCCGCGGGCGACAGCTAGTTTATTATAAATCTCACCAATCATATCCGTAATAGCATCCGCCTTCACCTCAGCCGCCTTCCTGGTCTCGGGGTCCATCCAGTCCAGGTTCTTGAAGTTGTTCTTTAACGCGTTGCGGATGTTGTTGATCATGATCTCGCCTTGGGTTTTCGCCTCGCCGTGGAACACTTCGCGGACAAACATGGCCCCGACTGCGAAACCTGGGAAGGAACGATAGGGTTTTTTACTGTTACAATTAAAAAATGACTTATGTCAATTCCCCACTATTTTACTTGTTATGCCACTTTATAGATTTTAACAATATTAACCTGTAAAACTGTACTCGTTTGCTCTACCTCATACCTCTGTGTTTGCTCTAATGTTGTTTCCTCTTCGCAGGTACTTCTAAACACCATAAACCTTTTGGTCGCTTTTCAAATTTAACTGTTTATGTTGGCGGAGTCCTTGGAATCACCGTAGATCAAAAAAAAAGGTTTAAAAATCTATTAACGTTAAAAAACACGATTTAAGGGTTTTTTTACTTTTATCTTACCTTCATCACAGTCCACAGGCTTCTCCCAATGTGCGCCTGGTTCCTAATCCTCCTCAATCCCCATTCAGTCTATCCCAGACACCTTTTTCAGGTGTCAATCCATCTGGCCGGAGAGGAGGGTTGCACCTTCTATTTGCCTTCTCGCAGTCCTCACTTTGAACTCATTTGCTCCAACGGCCATTCGTGCACCGATCATCATCATCATTTTCAGCCATTTAGAATCTATTTCTGGACATAGGCCTCTTCCATTTCCATCCACTTTTATCGATCATGTGCCCTCTGCATCCAGTCGTGACCTGCGTGCCTTCAGATGTCATCTACCCATGTCATTGGTGGTCTTCCTCTCGGTCTGTTGTTTGCACGAGGTCTCCACTCCAATAGTCTCTTTGTCCACCGACTAGGTTCCATTCTTGCAATGTGTCCCGCCCATCTCCACTTCTTTTTTGCAATGGCAGTCCGTCACAGTCACGTCCGTCAATCTCGTTCTACTTCTGATCCACTCGTCTGTTTTATGGTCGCGCAAGGTGATTCCGAGCATGACCCTCTCCATTGCTCTTTGCGCGACTCTGAATTTTTCAGAAGACTTTTTCGTGAAAGTCATTGTTTCGACTCCATATGTGAAGACGGGCAGTATGCACTGCTCAAACACTTTAGCCTTAAGCGCGATTGACAGCTTTCCACGCATTATTTGGCTGTTTGCACCAAAAGCTGCCCCGGCTTGGGTTATGCGACGGTCTACTTCTGCAGTCTGATTTTGGAGACCCAACGTAATAAAATGCCCCAAATATGCATACTGGTCCATCACTTGGACTGGGAAATGGTAGTCTTCGGCATTTTGGATGTTTGTCATGATTTTCGCCTTTGAAATATTCATCTTCAGTCTGACTTTTAGTGACTCTGCCTTTAGTTTGTCCAGCATGCCTAGCATCTCATCGATATCGTCCGAGAACAACACTAGGTCATCCGCGAATCTTAGGTTCGTAAGGTGTTCTCCGTCGATGGTTATATCCTTGTTTTCCCAATTCAGATTTTTGAATACGCCTTCCGGTGAAAGTTCACGTTCACGCGGTGAAAAGTTTTTAAGAGATGGTATCTCCCTGATGTACGCCTCTGGCCAGGTGAAAGCTTTTGGTCTTCTTATGGAGTTTCACGCAGGCAGTAGCATGAGATTTTAAGTGCCTAATTATGCTTATGTATCGCTCATCGACTCTACACTGAACCAAGGCATCTTCGACCGCCCATGCCTCAATCGAGTCGAAAGCCTTTTCATAATCAATAAAAACCAATACTATGGTTTTATTGTATTCCTGGCATTTTTTTATTAATGTTTTAATAGCCTGTAGATGATCACAGGTGCTGTATCCTGACCGAAAACCAGCCTGTTCTCTTGGTTGATAGGCGTCTAGTTTATGCACCGATAGCTTACTTGAACTAACAACTAAAATGTGTTTCTCTATCTCCCTCCCTCTCTCTCTCTCTTTCTCCCCTTTTCTCTATCTCTTTCTCCCTCCCTCCCTCTCTCTCTTTCCCGATCACTCTAAGCTCATCAGAAACAAACTAGTTCAGCACTAAAAAAATGACAGACTTACCGATAGCATTATTAGTGTCAGTGACGCAATACCGCCAGGATTTCTCAGTGCCCTGAGAGCCGGAGAGTGCCTTCCTCAAGATCTTGGTGGCATCTCTGAACGACTTCGAGAGGTATGTAGAAAGTGATCCGGACACTTGCCACATCATGTAGCTTGTTATGGTCCTGAAAGGTGCAAGAAATGATGGTGAAAAACTGTTAATTCACGTTAAAACTGTTAACTCTCATATTCAATGCCTTCGAATAAACTAGTTGTACCTATGTGATCGTATTCAATAACAAAAAAGTTGGAAGTTGAAAGGATCATTTTTAAAGACAATTCTTTCAAACTTTGTTATTAATTTTATGTTTGTTATCAAGATGAATTTTGGGCAAGAACTTGGTTATGTTTGGCCGGTGGTCGCGATAACTGATCTTGATGCGGGCGGAGCAACGGGCAACAAAAGAATTAGTAGGTTTTAAGTCTATTAAGAATGTAATGTACCTTTTATCTTCTTCGGTCTTGCTAAACTTTCTGATGACTTTGGTAAGCTTCTTGAAATATTCGGGCGCGGATACCACTATTCGTTCTGTGTCCGGTATCTGAAAAAACAAGAAGTTGAATATTTCAGGTTTATTTTTAAACACATTGTTTTATCAATGAAATAGAGTCGTCAAATAAAGAATAGAAGAGAGCTTAGCTAAGAAAGAATACATGGATCACCACCCCATCTCATCCGAAGGGTGTCTTAAGAGGCGACTAACGATAAAAATATGCGGACGATATCACTGCAAGAGAAGGAAATCTCGAAATAAAACCCTGTACCAACCCGTCTGGCCAGTGTGGAAACAGTAGGCCAAAGCCTCCCAACATTGGAAAGGACTGTGATAGGCTAATGCATTGATTTAATTGAATAGAACCTAAAATTTAGCAGCCATATCAATCCCTGGTGATTGCAAAATGATGTTGGTATGCGAACGAGAGGAGGGGCTAACTATGGGCTACTCTACTACTGGTGTGGCCTGTCATTCTAACAGAAACAGCCTTGTAATGGTATTGCCATAATACGTCGCATGCCTTCCTGTACTGTTGGTTTCTAATATGAGGGGACTCAATAGTCAGGCGAGATGCTTGCTGTTCCAAAACAGCTGTGGAGGAACGAGGTGTGATGTTCCTCCAACACAAAGGGAGGATCCTCCGACCAGGCAAGGTGATCACGCCTGGCGGGCCGCGGCCCAACGATTGTCGTTGGGATGTTCTATATGTATTGTACCAGCGCGGGAACTTCACTTTCGCGATGCAGGATTTGTAGTTTCGTAGTAGTTCGGCTTGCAGTTGCTAGATGGCGCTGGGTACATGTGGTATCGCCACATCACTCCCCTCCAAGACCGGAGGTTGATTGCGATGAGTCAGCTGTCTTAGCACTCTTGAGGAGCGTGCCAGTGCCAGTCTTGAGTAGTTCCGTTTCGTCGGATCTGAACGCCGCTTATTCCATTGGCGGAACAGTCATCCTCGCTAGTCCCAGTGAGTCGGGACTACCGCTGGTCCCGGAGATGCGGGGCAAGTGCAGTGCTGCGGTGCTGCGGTCCTGCGTTGAATGTCCAGCGAGTTGGGGCTCGAAGCGTCGAGATGAAACCTCGGCGAGCCGCTAGTGAGGCGAGGCGAATCCTCGGTGAGTTGAGGTGAGTCCTCGGCAATGACGGGGCGAATCCTCGATATGGCGAGGTAGTCCCCCGTGTATTGGGGCGAAATATCGCCACACAGCTAAAGTCTGTTGAAGCAACCAGGGATTCACTTCCTGGCGTGATGGTATCCGAATATAATGTGGGTATATAGAACGACATTTTTCTGTTTTAATAAGAATACCAAAGAGTATACTTACAGTCTTATTCACCAACTTAAACGCATCATTGAAGAACATACTCCAATTCAAGAATGGCGCCTGTTTCTGCCAAGTCTCTATCGTGTAAGGGTTATAAAGTCTTTCGTCATCCCTTCTATCTTCGGAAGGGGTTGTGATATTCGCTAGTTCGGTCTCAAAGAGTATCACTCTATTCATTTGTGCGCGTGCTTCCGTTTTATTCGCTCCTAGTAAGACGCATATGCGCGTCATATAGTCGAGGTATGCGTCAAGAACTTTTTTATGGGCCGTTATGGGTAGGTTTAGTCCACCTTGATCCAGCTGTAATGTCAAAAAATAATGATCAATAAAATATAAAATTAAGTCAATGGACAATTTCATTAATGCTGCATTTTACCAGGCATGTTTTTTTTTTTAATTCTGCGGACTAAATTATTAAGGTAGAATGCAAGCAACGAGACCGATCTCATATTAATAAAAAGTAAGGATTAGGTTCAATCTCTACTGAACAGAAGCGCCCGGTAGCATTTTTTTATTACGCACTATATTAGTTCTTATGTGCATGAGCCGAATGTTTAAAGTCATTTGAAGGTAATTAGTCAAGGCTGCACAAACCTCTTCTAGCAACAAATTCCGGGAACTGTCGGCTGATACCGGCTGTATTTCTTTCAGTAAGAATTGAGCCGTAGATTGTACTATAAAAACGTCTCATGCTTACCACGATGACGTGTTGAGAGGAATTGCGGACATCTACCGTGACTGCCCATTTAAAGAGACCGCCCAGATTGTATCTGCAGATTGAATATTAAATATTGTTACCTGAACCAACCAAAAAATAAATCATTTTTTTCATTGGCGAACTATGTGAATATTTCTTAAAGTAATAAAATCAGCAGCACTATCGTAACATGTTACATATGCTCTTGTTCCAGGCAAGAAAGAGGGATGCAGTTTATATAGCTCCGTCCTTTTTTCTTAACTGGTACTTGAACGCTAATCATTATCTTTGCGTAAGACCCGGTCGCATTCGAGGTCCGAGGAGGTGATCTGAGTCCGGGATTCGCATATTTTCGGTTACATTAGAAGGGGATAAATGACGACTGTTGACAACCGGGACTTTTAGCGTACCCTTCGAAACTTGGAACACAAACGCTATCCAGGATAACATTAATTATCTGGATCCCAAAAATGACAGGACTTAGCACCACACAAGTCTACTCACGTATTTTGCACACCCTGAACCAGTTTCTGCAGATTCCACTCTTGTGTCCCCACAGTGCTAGGCAATATGTGCCACCCTCCAAGTTTCTTGATGAGGGCCACCAGGGGTTTCTCACCCAGCTTCTCAATGGTCTCGTTGGTGTCAATGCAAGCGTCGTAGTAGATGCGGGCCTTGGCTTCAGCGCCTACCGGCTCCGTAATGTTTACCTTTTCTGAATAGGAGAAAATAGGAATGTGAAGTTTTTATAGCCTGAGAATGTGTTTGGTATTATTTCGGTCATTCTGGCGATATGGTGTTCTCAGGCTAAATACCGTAGCCATTTTTTTTCTTCGTTTATTGAAGGCATTATATATAACTCGAAAGGTACTTACATCTGTATAGTGCCATTTAGATTTATATCAACAATAGAGCTTGGTAAGGATCATATAACATATATAATGCCTTCAATAAACGAAGAAAAAAAATGGCTACGGTAATTAGCCTGAGAACACCATATCGTGAGAATGACCGATTTATATTCACTAATGTTAACGGGAATTAACTTGATCATAGTAGAGGATTTGCCTACAAATTGCCTGACGTTTCCACCAGGTTACATCGGCTGTGGTCACAGGCTGACTGAATCCCCGTTAACACTATTATATAATTATCATGGAACGCGCGAGCACAGTTATTTATTCTGTGGCCATGGTTTAAAAGTTAGTTATTTATATTCACGCCTGTAAATTCCCGAGGGCAGACAGTTACACCAACTATGGTTTTCGGTCCCACGCAATAGAAGGCAGACAGTTATAGTAATCACTTAAAAGGCACTATAATCTGAAACACCTACACGTCTGCATACACCCATCCCTAAACAAACTCCACTATAATATAACCATTTGGCACAGGCATAATAAAAAATACACCTTCTGAAATATCTCTTAGATTATGGGAGGGTCTAATAACTTGTGTACTCACAATGATAAAGTCGGATGATAAATGATAGTTCTTGTTGGAATTCACAATGAAACTAATAAAGTAGTCTAATACTTATTTGCTTAGAACAGCTCAAAAGAGTGTCGAATCTAGGCACAATCGATGACAAAAACGATTTCTCACAGAAAAAGCGCTGGCCTGCTTCTGCTAGGGTGACGGGCGGCTCCACCCGTCGCGCTTGCTCTGCTGTCTCCTTCAAGAGTATGTACTGTTCGCAGAAGGAGGCGCTGGCAGCCCACGCATCCGCCCAGCAGACATCGCCGCGAGCAGGGTGGAGATCGTGAGCACTCCCACCCCCAGGGTCGCCTCAAGCTCCCGCTTCGGCGTTTTCCAAGTCGGGCACTCGGTGAGCGTGTGCAGCCCCGATTCCACGCTCGCGTCGTAGTGATGGCACTTGGGCGTTGGCTGTATGCCCATCAGATGCAGATACCGCCCGAAGCTACCGTGTCCGGTAATGATCTGCGTCTGAAAGTACGAGAGGCTACTGTATAGCCTCTCTAGCCACTCCCCCATGATGAGTCTTACCGCCGCAATCACATCGTGCCCTGCGCGTGGTTGCTAAAGTCGTTACTCCTACTCCGTTCCATGACTTGAGCAACCACGGTCGTAGCACTCAGGGTCGCCTCGCGCTGCGTCACCAGCGTGTCATCCGCGTAATAGGTGACGGTGGCACCGTACGCGATGTCGCCGCCGAGCACCCAGTCGTAACCGATGTTTCACAGGAGCGGCCCAAGGACCGATCCCTGTGGAACACCGCACGACATCTCACGCCTACCGACTCCGGTCGAACTTGGAGGTTTATATTGCGTTACATAAATTGTCCGCTACCGCCAAATGTCATCCGCCACATCTCTTCTATATAAACCGCTCCTAAGGTTGGGCGTCACTCAATCGCATATAATTTTGACATACACAAGGCATATATTGCATATAAGTACTGCTAGGCCATGAAGGGTTTTGTTATTCTAAAAATAGTAGCGTACCAAATAGGGGAATGTTATTTCTCTGCCCTGGTACAAAAAATAGTTAAGGAGCACCTAAAACCGACGACGTCTAATTAAAAGTAGATAATAATGTGAGTAAAGAGAGACCGAAATAAATGGGGAGCTGTCTCTGCCTAGTCGGAAGAAAAGAAGCGTGAGTGTGTATTCATGTTACTACTGTAGCCCGCGGCTTCACCCGCGTGGAATTTTGATAACGTTCCCACAAACTATTCGCGGGATAATAGACTATGTGTTATTCCAAACTACATAATTATAATTCAGCCTGATCCATTGAACCTTTAGAGCATGATTGAATATCAAACATCTTAACAAACTTTCAGATTTTAATAATATTACCTAGGCTAGTAGGATTTTACTCATAGCGGACAATGTGGTTTTATTGAGACACCAATTAAAAATTCACAAACATAATCAAGCCCGGGCCTGGGGGTGACGGGTGGAGCCGCCTGTGCCCAGGACGAGTTGGGGAAATGGGGACTCTGTGGTCTTTGGGGCGACAGCGGAGCGCATGTCGAAATTAATTTATAATTATTCATACAAGCTCGTCGACTTCGGGCATTATTGTCATGTCACTTGTTACACGGTTGATCGGCACTTGGTGGAATTTGAGACACATATTGAATAAACACTTACCACGGTGTTTTATTTTTTGACTGACCGGTTTCGCGTCATGGCTTTATAAACCTTTGAGATTATAAATTCTTTTATCATGCTTCTTCAGCAAAACCCAACATTCACTAACTATGTATAACCAGTAGTAAATAAAGGAATTTACCCAGAGCGTATCTGATGATTGGCTGGTTTTGCTCATGGAGTTTTCTTAAGATGCCCCAATTTAACTCGCCCTCTGGTATTGGGTTGTTTAAAACAACCTCACCTTCGGCCTAGCACATCGACCCACAGATGGCGTGCAGCTTAGTCGGTTCTAATCTGACATAACCTCCCCTTCCGGCACCGGCTAACCGTGGGGATATATAAAAAAAACATATAGTCAAGCTTTCGCAGTGAACTAGGCAGAAAAACAAGATGTTTCCATTTGCTACGCTCCTGGCACACATCATTCGCTTTTTCCACTTTCATAATTTGATTTTTTTTTTAATAAATATAACCAGTAGTAAATAAAGGAATTTACCTAGAGCGTTTCTGATGATTAGCTGGTTTTGCACATCGAGCTTTCTTAAGATGTCCCAAATTAACTCGCCCTCTGGTATTGGGTTGTTTCGGATCCATCCCCCGCAGGCGAACTCGTAAAAATCTTCGCACGGATCCTGGCTTTCATCCAATGCTCGGATAACTTCGCTTGCAGTGTTTTTGCAGGAACCTGTGAGGCAGACTTCTGGCTCTGGAATTAGAATCGGAACATCTATGATCTATACTATACTATACTGTACAATACTATATTATGCTATGCTATGCTATGCTATGCTATGCTATGCTATGCTATGCTATGCTACGCTATGGTATGCTATGCAGTGCTATGCTACGATATGGTATGCTATGCAGTGCTATGCTATGCTATGCTATGCTATGCTATGCTATGTTATGCTATGCTATGCTATGCTATGCTATGCTATACCTACTATACTATAATATACCAAATTGTAAAGTGGTCTCGTGTATGTTTAAATCCACACCTACTATATACCAAATAATACACACATCAAAAACGTCTAAGCAACATATACTTATTTAAATTTTAGGACGGTTCTTCGCATTATAACGTAGTATTTTATGTTTAAAATTATTACAAAATGAAATTTCTAAAGAAAATGAATTTATAGTGAAAGAATAGGACAATTTAATACAAAGTATTTCCTCCTCTGCTATTCAGAACGTGTCGGCAACGATTATTCATTGAATTAATGAGACTGTTTATGTCATGTTGCGGTATTCGCTCCCAATGGAATTGTAGCAAATCCTTCAGCTGTTGGGTTGTTGTCTCTCCGTCCAAGTCCTTCAAAACACGTCTCTGGAGCATGTCCCATGCGTGCTCGATGGGGTCGAGGTCTGGCAATTGTGCAGGCAAAGACAATACCCGGATGTTCCCCGTTGCCAAGTATTCACTGGTTCGCCGAGCTATATGTGAACGCGCATTATCATGCATTAACGTAAAATCGGAGCCAAAGGTTTGTGCAAATGGATGGACATAAGATGAACATCGGCTGGCGTCTTGCAGTCATGGCATGGATGCTGTTCAGCGGGTTCCCCTGTATTATTGTAGCGCTGCCAAAGAAAAATAACACTTCTATGAATGCCAAAATGTCGAGATACCTAAGATTGATTACTTCCCGCTTGCAACATCCCTACAGCTCTTTGCATTTCATCTGCCGTCAAATGACGTCGTTCCATGACGTAAAGAATATGTAATGATTCAATTTTATCGCTAACTTTTTGTCAATGGTTGGTAAAATTATAAAATCAATACTAAACGTAACAATAAAAACGCACTTAAATTCAAACAAATTCGCATTTGAATTTTATGATAAAACAAAACCAAATTGATTTTTTTTGACGTGACAACGTCTTATAAATTGGTTTGCCGGGTGACACTTCAAGAAACTGCGTTACGCTCCGCTCACGTTATGCGCTCACGATGAGAGCGAGTGAGAGGCACGCGTCCCTTCCACTCGGGCATGGTTAGCCCGCCTAAGAGCGAGAGAGACAGACATTTTTAAATTGTTACTATTATTTCATCCTTCTTCCTACTATACGAATTTCACATTAAAATTATTTTACCACTCAAAGTCGTTGTCACGTAAAACTTTCGCCCGTATACCGACTTTACAGGCAACCAAATTTTTTTTTTTACAACCAGACAGTATGTCATCAATAACAAATAAGTTTACTTACCTACGCACTTTGAGTGAGTAAATAGAAATTAATTAATATAAATGGTAAATTTGTAATACCATGCATGTTGCTTAGACTTCTTTGATGTGTGTATTACAAATGCGAAAGTAACTCTGTCTGTCTGTATGTTAAATATGTTGTAAATTTGATATGTTTCTCGCCTAAATCACTAAACCAATTTTGATCTTTTTTGGTATCGGGGTAGATTAAACCTTCAGAAAAAATAAAGGCGCGATAACCGACATCAACACGGGTGGAGCCTAGAGCAAAAGCTAGTTGAAGATAATTAAAAAAATACTTGGGCTATGTTAACGATATTGAACCCAACACGAAAATATATAAATTTTGGAATTCTTGTCTGTTTTTTTGATACGTTACATATACGTTACCTATATTTTATTTTGTTTGTTTCGTTTAGTTTCGTTTCGTTTCGTTTCGTTTGGGTCGGTTCGGTTCGGTTCGGTTCGTTTCGTTTCGTTTCGGTTCAGTTCGTTTAGTTTCGTTTCGTTTCGTTAGGTAGGTAGGTACAAAAACAGATAACGGATCACATAATATCAATATAGAATTTCCAAATACACTTTTTGAACCTGCTATCCAATTACATTCGCACACAACATTCAGATGCTAAATGTTTCGTTAAGACAGTTTATAATAATTATGTAAATAAGAAAATTGTAGGTAGGTACATTGTTATATATAAATACTTAACAGGGAGATATAAGCAAAACGCAGACACTAAAGTTGTTTTTTAAAAGTACTGAAGCTATCAAAGAAAATGTCCAGTTTGGTGCAAGCCTTATTATATTGGGTACACATTCTATGGAGCGGGTTATTTTGTGAAACATTGTTTTTGCACAGTGGATAGGAAGCCATCAAACCATTCGAACGTGGTTCTTTCAAAATATTTAACGCCTTTTATCGTTCTGTCTACAGTTACATAGAAGATTTCAATTTTTAGGGTTCCGTAGCCAAATGGAAAAAAACGGAACCCTTATAGATTCGTCATTTCTGTCTGTCCGTACGTGCGTATGTCACAGCCACTTTTTTCCGAAACTATATAAACTATACTGTTGAAACTTGGTAAGTAGATGTATTCTGTGAACCGCATTAAGATTTTTACACAAAAATAGAAAAACAAGGGGTTTCCCATACTCAGAACTGAAACTCAAAAATTTTTTTTTTCATCAAACCCATACGTGTGGTCATCTATGAATAGGTATTCAAAAATGATATTGAGGTTTCTAATATCATTTTTTTCTAAACTGAATAGTTTGCGCGAGAGACACTTTCAAAGTGGTAAGATGTGTGTCCGCCCCACCCCTCTTCCCCCTTTAACTACCTAAAATAAGAGAATGATAAAAGTAAAAAAAAATTTCGGTGGAAGTTTGCATGGTAATGTACATCACATTACCATGCAAACTTCCACCGAAAATTGGTTTGAACGTGATCTAGTAAGTAGTTTTTTTTTAATACGTCATTAATCGTAAACCGTACACTATTATTAAAACATCGATCAAAGTAACAACGAACTCCAAGAACTTTTATATTATGTTACTTGCTGCTACGGAACCCTTCATGGGCGAGTCCGACTCGCACTTGGCCACTTTTTTTATGCATTTCTTTATGGACGTTGATCAGTTAAACCTTAGCTGATCTGCCATAAATAGTTTAAGTTTAGTTTATTCGCTTCACGGAAAATATCGAAGTTCAGCCAAATCCGCAGTGAGACTGGTAACTCAGAGACTCCGAGGTGAAAGCTTTGGATGCGACTGGGATTAACGCTAAGATGAAGAAGATAGAAGAAGAAGTGTACCTGAAGTGTCAGGCTGATAGCTTGGTGGTACTGGCAGGTCCGTAGGTCCCCGAACCGTGAGCAGCAGGGTGCCACGGGGAAAGGCCACGAAAACTATAGCGCTGATCACTAGCAAGACCCGCTCCAGCGTGGTACGCTGATGCCAACCGATGAAGGACATACCCTGGAAGAGAAATAGAACATTCAGCATAGAGAACCCACTCTTTTTGAAGTCAGTTTATAAAAATAAGTAAAAACATGACATAGATTTCTAACTTGGGTAGGCTAGATATTGCTAACAGTGTACGAGATTTTATACTTAGACTAGCTTCTTTGATCTTATCACCATCCTGTTAGAAGGGCCCTAATATCATCCTTGAGGCCTACGTTCAAGGTCAAACGGTAGTGGCTCCCGTTATAGGCCAAGATACCAATCAAAATCTATGGAGTTTCTTTCTGCTCCGTAATTACCGAACAGGTAAGTGGGGGATATTGAAGAGAATTTAAAATTATTTCTTTTTCCACTAAGTTGCTGACACTTGAAAATATTACGGGGAATTGAAATAAAAAAGAATCGGTTTGGGTCAGCTATTCAGTCCAACAATCAAGAAAACGAATCGATATTTTCATGTATAACTAGGGCTGCCATCTTCAAAATTCACAAACCCGGAAAAGAAACGCGAAGAGCCCGGACTTTAGAGATTTTGCCCCGGATAGTAGATTTTTGGATTCCTCTCACTCGGATACATCTCACAAACCCTGCGTAAAAAACCCTGTGGGCAATCTGAATAAGCGAGATAGGCGCGGTCAACGAGAGATGGAACTCATACTTCCATATGAACTGCATTCTGAGTTTTAAATAACTATTGATACTACAATAAGAGTCCGGCCCGGACGCTCCCCGGATACCTTCCAAACTAGTAAAATTTAATTTAAAACTAATATACCGAACTGTGACACTATTTTTACCCGACTGCGCCAGAAGGAGGGGTAAGTTTTTCAAAAGTTTGTATGTATGTTTGTATGGTTGTTAGGCACGCTCGGCAGTAGATTTACTGTGGGAGTGACACTGGGTATATCAAAATGAAAAAACAAAATGGCGGATTTTGATTTAAAAGAAAATCACTCAAATTTATCGAGTGGGTTCTCAAAATGAAGCAAATTTAAAGACGATTACAAAAATATATGTTTCATGACTAAAAAGTATAAAATAAAATATTTTATTGAAAATTAAAAATCCGACTGATGCGGAAAAGATCGAAACAAGCTTAATAGCAGGCCATACCCATTTGCACATCTCAAACTCGATGAAAATTAATGGGTACCGCCTGCTACAAAGCTTGTTTCAATCTTTTCAGCATCAGTCGGGTTTATCATTTTTATTTTTATTTTTATTTAGTATTTCTATTGCCTGTTAAAAATAAAAGGTTTTATTAATCCAGTCAAAATAGACAAAAATAAGTCATAACTTAGCCAAAATTCGCATAGAGCTGAAAATTGCCAGAGACGTTAAATACATCATTATAAATGAAATATCAAAAATCCCCTTCGATCCTACTTCTGCAAAAAAAATTATTCAAGGTCAAAAGTATAAAATTAAGGTTTTTTCCATTTTTCTCGAAAACAGTAAGTATTATCGTAAAAATAGGTCGGACAAAAGTTGTAGATCATACAATTCTCTACAAAAATGGTCCAGTCACTTTCTCTTTTATGACTCACCATTCGTGAGATATCGCGGTTTTAATCATTAGAAAATTCATATTTTACATAATAGCACACATTTCCGCACCACCTATGAGGTAATGTACTTGGCGCATTTTTTTAACGTGGTTTCCCCAGTAGGTATACTCCACGATCTATTGTAATAAAGAAAGTTTGATCAGATCGTATCCTATTAATTGAAAGAATAGTAATATTGCTAATGATTAAAGTGGAATAGGTTGTTTTTTTCTACATGTCATCATTATATAAGATAATTGTCTATTTCTACTTCAATAATTATTTCTTCGTCTTCATTCTCTTCTTCTTGCAGAATTTCTGTTCGCTGTTCTGAGAATAGGGATGCATCATTGTCTCTTCATTAATATCATAAATATCTTCATCTGTTGTATTTGTTTCAATATTGGAGCAAGTCTGACCCTGACAATTGATGCATACTGGCGAACAAAATAATCCTACTTTTTGACAGCCACAATTCTTACTACAATCCGTCTTGCATTTACAAAAAATAGTATTAAGTAGTTTTTCTGGAGCAGGCGGGAGTAAAGTTTGAATTGGCTCCAAATAGTTGTCTGTTAATTTCCAACCCCATTCTTCTGGGTCCAGCTCATTGCCTAGCCACACTTGAACTTGATAATACACACGATACAAGTGTTGAAAGGCAGAAGCAGATGTTGGAGGCAGACAAGACAACTGTACTGTTTTATTGTTCCATGCAGATTTTACAAACTTCAAGTATCTATATTTGTCTATGGAATCAATTTTTTTTGGAGCACCATACATTGCAAGAAGAAAACGAATTCCATTTGTAACGATGTCGTGTGGAGAAGAGTCAATCTTTGTGAATACTTCTGCGCAATGAATTAAATCATTACGTTTTTCAAACAAACAAACAAAGTCAACAAAGTCAAAGTCAACAAAGTCTGACTGCATATCCGAAATGTCAAGCTCATATTTTATTTTTACATGCAATAACTGGTTGCGATACTACATCAGCCATTTTTAAAAGAGGTAAAACATCAGTATTTAAATTGTTTGAAAAAATGGAATTCGTTTTCTTCTTGCAATGTATGGTGCTCCAAAAAAAATTGATTCCATAGACAAATATAGATACTTGAAGTTTGTAAAATCTGCATGGAACAATAAAACAGTACAGTTGTCTTGTCTGCCTCCAACATCTGCTTCTGCCTTACAACACTTGTATCGTGTGTATTATCAAGTTCAAGTGTGGCTAGGCAATGAGCTGGACCCAGAAGAATGGGGTTGGAAATTAACAGACAACTATTTGGAGCCAATTCAAACTTTACTCCCGCCTGCTCCAGAAAAACTACTTAATACTATTTTTTGTAAATGCAAGACGGATTGTAGTAAGAATTGTGGCTGTCAAAAAGTAGGATTATTTTGTTCGCCAGTATGCATCAATTGTCAGGGTCAGACTTGCTCCAATATTGAAACAAATACAACAGATGAAGATATTTATGATATTAATGAAGAGACAATGATGCATCCCTATTCTCAGAACAGCGAACAGAAATTCTGCAAGAAGAAGAGAATGAAGACGAAGAAATAATTATTGAAGTAGAAATAGACAATTATCTTATATAATGATGACATGTAGAAAAAAACAACCTATTCCACTTTAATCATTAGCAATATTACTATTCTTTCAATTAATAGGATACGATCTGATCAAACTTTCTTTATTACAATAGATCGTGGAGTATACCTACTGGGGAAACCACGTTAAAAAAATGCGCCAAGTACATTACCTCATAGGTGGTGCGGAAATGTGTGCTATTATGTAAAATATGAATTTTCTAATGATTAAAACCGCGATATCTCACGAATGGTGAGTCATAAAAGAGAAAGTGACTGGACCATTTTTGTAGAGAATTGTATGATCTACAACTTTTGTCCGACCTATTTTTACGATAATACTTACTGTTTTCGAGAAAAATGGAAAAAACCTTAATTTTATACTTTTGACCTTGAATAATTTTTTTTGCAGAAGTAGGATCGAAGGGGATTTTTGATATTTCATTTATAATGATGTATTTAACGTCTCTGGCAATTTTCAGCTCTATGCGAATTTTGGCTAAGTCAAATGTCTATTTTGACTGGACTATATACCACAACCACAACGGACACAAAAATCGTTATGCTAATTTTTTTTGTAACAACAGTTAAGACCATTTCTCTTTGAAATATCAGTCACATATGAAGTTTTATCTAAACAATATATCAAAATACAGAATGCAAAAAAAAAACTCACGGAGTTCGCCATCGCAATTCAGCCGGTGACCACACACTAGCTCCGTTTGCTTAGAGTTCATCTCTTTAAAATAAACATTAATTGCAAATTAAAATTAGTTTCATTGTTTGTCTGGTATTCATTGTATTTGTATTACAGTTATTTATTGTAAGTATGTAATTACGAACAGTGTATTGATGACAATTTGTAATTGGAAAATGACTTTACAAGGGGCAGTACATGACAGTACAAAGGGCTATAAAGTACGACAAAAGCCGTTTTATGAATTGCTGGATTTTACGGAATAGTTTAACTATGTACGTAAACAATTATTAAAAGTCGAATTTTAATTTATGTTGATAGAATTTCAAATTTGTGATCACTTTGAG
The DNA here is from genome assembly GCA_949126895.1 of Eilema caniola. Lineage (NCBI taxonomy): Eukaryota > Metazoa > Arthropoda > Insecta > Lepidoptera > Erebidae > Eilema > Eilema caniola. Next base: position 9,874,520 of record OX421488.1, read on the forward strand.
ACAACTTGTGCATCCAATCACCATTCATCATTATCCTCCTAACAGTTCCCCAACTCAGTCTATCTACGTGTGGCTGCCGCCGCCAACTAGCTTTAACAGCCGTTCAATTAACATTTAGAATATACTGCTTCCGGGCTGTTTGGCCGTGGTCTATGTAAAACTTGCGTTCCAGACGTTTCGTCGATCACTGCGGTCGACATCTTCAGTGGCTCAGGTCCGGGCGACGACGACTTCGGAGACCTTGCCTCGTCGGCAGCTGAGTTGCGACTGAATATTAAAAGTCGTCGTCAGTCGCAACTCAGCCGCCGACGAGGCAAGATGTCGACCGCAGTGATCGACGAAACGTCTGGAACGCAAGTTTCACATTGACCACTGCCAAACAGCCCGGAAGCAGTATATTCTAAATGCAATGCCGGCCGTGAAAGCCTGAAGACTTATGTTCAATTAACAGCTTAGGCTGTTAACTTAACGGCGTCATTCAATGAACGGCCTGAATAAAATTCAGCCATAACGTTTATTACAACATTTAACAACCTGGCTGGCTAATGCTTAGGCCAATCGTAAGATGGGGCACTACCTACCTCGAAATAAGATAGAAAATCACATACATACATATACTTACACCTGTATATCCCCGAGGGGGTAGGCAGAAGTGTATTCTCAGAAAATTAGTGATAAGTTGATTGAGAAAGTTTTTTTTTTATAATCACACAGGAATAAGTCATTTTTCTAGATGTTTGATTAAATGGCTAGGCAAGTAATTAAACGTGTGTGCTTCTTCTAGCTTTCTTGTAGAGTTAACTTCGGTCCATAATAAAAGAAACGAATATCTACTTATTACGATGAAAGGTAAGAGACAACTTGTGCATCCAATCACCATTCATCATTATCCTCCTAACGGTTCCCCAACTCTCTCACTTTCCTTCCCGTGTGATTGTGACCTAAGAGGTGATAATAAACTCAAACTTCTGTAATTCGTTTTATTTTGTTGAACGGTCATAAGGTGAAACAATTAAGCGCCTTTAATCACGAATGACATTGACCTTTGTCAGACGGATTGATTAATAACGTGCTGAAAGCGCTTAAACAAAGCTCCTCAAACATTCGTAACTTCTCACGTCTTAGTGAAGCTACACATTGGAGCTTTTGGTAGGTACATCACACTAGCTAACGCCTTTATCACATAACAGACAGGCGATTGCTACGAAAAGATTCCCGCTTAGGGCAAATATTTGTATGCATTAAATGACTATTTACATTAGCCTGGATATTTCCGTGCTTCAAAGTCCACGTTAAGTTCAGCTGTCTCGGTCCCCGTTGCCATATATGAAGATCTATGGTAGTCCATGCGGGTAGTTCGAACCTAAAAAATCCAACAACTGGTCTAACTGCAATACTTCAATACTGGCAATGGATTGTGGAGGTCATATTAGCAGTCACTTCACGGAAAATGCCAAAAATCAGCAAAACGCGGCAGCAGCAGCAGTGGGCAGCAGCGTCCAGGCGGGTGTACTGCACTCGAAGAGTAAGTAGGTAGATGCAGGCAGCCCGAGATTTGTGCCCCGTAGACACGGAGTTCTCTAACCTTTTTCTAGGACCCTGTAACGTACCAGATACGCTGCAGACTGACGTCACAGAAAGGAGGCGCACGTCCCTCGCCCAGCTTGAGGACAGGGAAAGGACGCTCACCTCACAAACATTAGGTACCTACACACAAACATACAGATATACAGTATACAATTAGGGCTAGTATATACAGATTAGCAGAAGTTACAGAGGTAAGCAGAAACTAAACAGAAAACGGAAGAGTGTCAGGTATAAGGGAGACGGGAAGTAAATAGGTTGGCTGATAGACAAAAGATGGTAGCGCACCGAAACTCGGGTCCGTAGAATGTTTGGAGGTCTTAGGCTGAGATTCAGAGACATGAACATAAGACGGGCGAAGACCGGTCTAAGCCAAGTCGTGACTAAGCGTATCTTCAAAATTCATATTCAGAGACACAGTCCCTGTCAAACTTACGTTGGTTTTAGCTAAGTTTACACTCTCTTCTCTATGGCCATTTTTAAAATCAAAACGTTCATCGGTGAGTTACGTTTTTATGAAACTATGTAGCCAGGCGTAACTAAAAATTAAAGCAGGATCGCAATAAATACAAATTGCTATTGGAGTGATTGAAACAAAATATCTGAGACACAGATCTATTTATTTATGTTACAACCTCTGTAAACCGCGGGAGTTATGAAAGTTTTACAAGTGAGTGAGCGAACTTAAAAGGCTCCTTTTTCATCTTACAAAAAATAATTACTTAAATATGTAATATGCAAAAATGTAGTAACTCGCCGAGATGCCAAGAATTAAGTTTATTGTTCTACCTATACATAATTATTAATGAATTACTGGGAGGAATAAATTAAGCACAACATTTTTTTTGAATAGCTTAACATTTATTTACCTATTTATTTAAAATGACCAATTAGAGAATCGTTACAGATGCCAACGGCGAATGCCTATGTAATAAACACAAAATTTCATACAGCAAATTATACACAAATAAAATATTATTAACAAATCAATAAACATATCAAAATAGAAAATATTAGCCCGCGTGCGATTAAATGATGAAGTTTAATCAGACTTGACAACTTTTTAATCACAGATAGATATCTATTGTCGAAATTAATTACACCTTAGCCCACTTGGTGGCGCTACTTCCGTCTTAAGTAGTCGATATTGACTACTTGGCTTATCTTAGTTTACGCTAAGTTTAAGTCGTGTTCCGAACGTCTCTGAATACAAATTTAAGGGTAAGCCGTTGATTTTGACAGATGGAAGCGTAAGTTCAAGCTTAGACTCGTCTCTGAATCTCAGCCTTAGCCAGTTGAGAGCCAGTTCAGCTCCGCGTGGCGACCGTGCTATCAAACTATATGTCAGTTACCAAATGGACAGCGTAACCGCGTAGCAACAAAGAAACAATAGGTGACCTCTTGCCCACGGAGTTCACTTTATTGATCACAGGATTCACAGGTCCTGCTCCGTGCAAATATTTGTAAGTGTGTATGAATATTTGAATATATTATGTATGTTTGCATTACTCTGGGCGTTTCTATGTATAATATTATGCATGTTAAAGCTGTTGCCCACAGCTCCGCCTACGTAGAATTTTGATCCCGTTCCGCAACCCATAGGAACCTACTTCTGGGGCCTGTTTAATAAACGCGACAATGACAGGTGACAGGCGACAATCCGACAATTTGACAATTTGACAATATTTTGTTTAATAGGTATAAATTATTGCTGACAAATAAGTCACGGTGGAAAATCTACAATAATGTCGACTTGTTATGACAATTTGACTTATTTCTGTTTAATAAATATTAAACCTTGACAGGCGACAGGTGACAATTTGTCAGGAAAAACTTGTAAAATTTGTTTTTCACTTCTCATGCTCTTAAAATGTTACTTTACTCCCTGCATATCGGGACTAAAGTTAGTCTTTAATCTCTAGGGACTAAAGTAAGTTTTTTTTAATTTACTTTGAAAACTCCTACACGGCCAATCACGGTGTTTGTGAATAAATTTGAAAAAATCAAAATATCCCATTTAATTTAGTGAACCACGATTAATGATATTAATTTAATTAATTATTATGTAAGTATTAAGGATTAATTCATTTTATTATGCATTTCCAATTAGTTTTCAATTATTTTTCAAGTTTGAATCTGTTGGCTAAATATATATGCAAGAATATAAAGCGTACGTCACTTAACAAAAAAAAAACGCGGGACAATTTTTTTTGCAATTTGAATTTTGAATAGATTATTCGTATAAGCTTGCGTTGTAATCACCAATTACTTACACCAATTAATTGTGCAACTTAGAAACTTTGTTATTATAAATAAATAAAAATAAATAAATATTCCACAAAATTTCACACAACGCTATCTAGATCCATGGTAAGCATAGCTTTACTAACTTGTATTATGGAATCTAGAAAGCGGATAAACATACTTAGATACATTTTTTTTTTGTAAATGCATACATATTATACATAGAAACACCCAGACCAATGCAATTTCCCATATTCATGCATACAAATATTTGCACTGAGCGGGGATCGAACCTGCGCCTCCTGCGTAGCGGCCGCGTTCACTACCGCCACGCCACGGAAGCTTTACCCCGTTATCGATATGATAAATTAATATATTTAGCTTGAAAAAGATATTTACCTATTTCTTAATTTTTTTTTAATATTATAATTTTGTATAACACGTCGCTTTTTTTTCCTCGCATTCAAAGTGAAAAGTAGAGTGTTTAACGTGGGACTAAACAACCATAATGACACTCGAACTATTAGCCACCCTCGCTTCGCTCGGGTGGCTAAAACATCTCGTGTCATTATGGCTTGTTTTAGTCCCTTGTTGAACAATCTACTATTATTAAACACTAAATTGTCATTGCAGGCGGACATATTTGTCCATTTGTCACAGATTATCGACAGGCATTTCATCCAATGTCAACGGTAATCGGGAATTAAATTAGTACGATTAGTTTAAAAAATGGTTTTAACGTCTTTGACGGATAACAGTAGTAGTGAAGATGAATACCTATTTGATGCAAACTATACGACGTCGCATATTTAAACCAAGAATAAAAGCAAACAAAACAAGTTCAAGTCATGTTGTCATAATATGACAACATCAGGGTAATATCAAATAAGTAACTACCTACAACAATTTGACTTTTGTTTTTGACTTGAACTTGTTTTGTTTGCTTATTCTTGGTTGCATATGAATGCATGCCTCGATATTGAGATGCGACAAATATGTCGGAATTAGTGACAAACTTGTCAATTGTCATGACAAAAGTCACAGAATATTTTCTTAGAGACTCGACGGGTAAAGCCTGACAATTGTCGCTTTTATTATACAGTTTTATAGCTTGACAATTTTGTCAGTATTTGCCTATCGCATTTGGACTTAATTGTCAACTTTATTAAACGACATTTGTCGCGACAATTCGACTAATTTGTCAAAAAGTGACAAATTTGTCGTATTGTCACTTTTATTAAACAGGTATTAAAATTTAAAATTAGCCGATGTTCTATGCCAGACCATAATCTATCTAAAAGTGAATACGAAGTTTCATCTCAATCGGTTAGGATAACTGCTTCAAAATTCAGTTGTAAAATTTGACTCGAACATACATACATACAGCCAAGTTGAAAGTTATGCGTCATATTATCACAAAAAATATTTAAAAAAATATTAGTCATAAAATACTTCAAGTACCTACTAACTTTCACTAGACCAGTCTATTATTAAGATTACGATAGTTCAACCAACGAAACATGTTGTTAAAATTCCCCTATTTTTGATGCAGTTTTAGCAACTGGCACACTAAAAAGCAAACTGACATGATGCGAGTGTAAGACGAAACTGTCACGCAAACTACTATGGAAAATTCGTACCATTTTTTTTTGTTCTTTGGCAGCGTGATGCTCCATCCAGACATATTATCTAATAATCTAAAATATCAATATAATCGACGCGACTTTCAACGGCTCCCTCCTTCTTTACTTTTGGCTATTGTGTACCTATTTAAAAATTATTAAATAAATCAATAAATTTATTCAATTAACAATTTCGAGAAGAGAAAAGTTATAATGTACTTACCGAAACCCTAATAACGCTTTTGTCCGACTTTGGGATTAAGCCAAAGCATTCTCACTTGTTGCTGCAATGCTGCTACACCCCCGAGCCAGTCCTATAAGGGTAGCCAGCCGTACTATAATATATAGTATTGTACTGCATTTCGGTACTCGCTGGACTGGCGATCAGTACCCATGTATTGTGACCAATTGAAAATTGCCATATTGGCGCTGATGGCAGTGGTGTGTGTACTCGGAACTAATACTAGTGATGGACAATAACTGTCTTGGTATCGATAAAAACGTTGAAAGGTCGACATTAAACACAGAGTTGGACAATAAGGATCATTAGAAAAAATAATGTTAGATAGTTGTATAAAGTATTTTAATGTATTATTATAAATAAATTAAAAAAATAACTTAAATTGCTAAATAATATATATATGCCATGGTCACTGACCTGTAATAGTACTTGCTGGACTAGTGATCGGTACCCATTTATTATGCCTAATTGGAAATCACCATATTGACGCTGATAGTCGCTGCGCTGCGCTGTAGAGAGTGTACTTGGAGCTAATACTAATAAATGAATAATGATGGTCAACAATTGTCTTGGTATAGATAAAAACTTTGCCAGCTCGACAATAAACACAGAGGTAGACAGTAGGGATCATGAAGTATGAACATAACGTAAAATAGTAGTAACGAGTACTACTTATGTACCGTACTATTATAAATTTATGAATAAAAATAAGTTTGTCGTAGTATTGCCAAAGCTGTGCTATTATTGTCAATCAGCCCAAAAATGAAACCAGACTTAAAGGCAGAATCATACTTCCATATCGTGGCGTGTCGTGACATGCCAGGAGCATAATTATCAGGGTCCTACCTGTCTCCATTCCTAATTGCATCCATATTAGGTCTAGCGGTTGAGGCGCGAAGAGGTAAGAAACGCACACATATACACAAACTGACTTTCACATTTATAATATTGTTGGAAATATTGGGATAGTAGGATTAGGGTTTGTTATAGCATAGAGAACCGAGTCGGTATAAAAAAGTATTCTCAAATCACACATTTCATTTATATAAATAATGGGTCTTATGTACCAAATTAACAAAATGGCCATTTTAAACATTTATATGATAAAACGCATCTTATCGACATATATCGATAAAAACAACGTACAACACTCATTCGCAAACAAATTAGTTCTCAGTACATTCACGGTGGCGCTTCATATCGACACAACAACAACGCTGTCATTTTATATGGAATAGCCACTCCCGCTAATTATAGAGGTCAGTGCCTTCAACCCTACTAAAAAGCAATAATATCCCATATTAAACGCGTAGGACCTGAATCTATTAGATATGACAGTAGAAAAAGAAACCACATTTCTGGAAAGTTTGAAAACAATTTTATTTTCAAAGACATACGACACAATAAAATAAAACAGTCATTAACGCATAAACATAGTTTTGTTCTTAAAAACTTAACATTGTGTATGAAAATCAATAAAAGCCTCAATGTTTTCGGAATACATACTTTGGCACCCATATTTGAAGCTGCAAACTACATATTCCTGCATATTATGTAATACTGAATACGTCATAAGTATTGATTAAATAGAATATTATTCATATATTTGAAAACCGATACGGCCTTCCATAACAGCATGTAAGCACATTAATGGCCTGTTGTATATTTGTAGGTATGTACATATTAGTCAATTTTAAATTAACATGGTCATTATTATTATTATATATATTATTATCAGGGTACTTACCATGTTTGTATGTTATATGGTAAATCTCCCGATAATAATAAATCTAATAGTAATAGTGAATTTCTAGATGATGAATACTGTGAAACTACGTTGATTGGTCTTCGTCCACGAAATTCTAATGATATGGTATTATTTAGATTAAATGGTGGTATAAAACTAGTTAATGGGTTTAAGCATTATAAATAGATATAAATTTGGGTAGATAGTCCGAGAGTTCTCAGCCACATCGTACATTAGTCCATAATCATCTTAGGGTAGAATTGTATTCGCGGCTTTTAGTTCAGATTATGGACCCGCATATTTAAAGATTTATTTAATTTAGTCAATGCTACCCTAAACATTGTGAGAGTGCCTGTCATATGACCTCTTAACCCCAGAAAGGGTTTTACATACTTAATAGGTATGAAACCTAGTATGCAATATAAATATTACCTATTTCTTAAGTGAAAGATACAGAGACAGATGACAGATCTCCAAGTCCATGCGATACGATTTGCGTCTTTTTAATACTAACTGCATTAAAAACGCAATAGCGCGTAATAAGGGCTCAAAAGTATTCGCAAGAGATCTTACTATTGGACAGAGCCAGTTGACGAAACTGAAGACCGACAGTGGCAGTATCGTTTCGTCACGGGCAGAGATTTTGAGAGAACTCGAGAAGTTCTACGGAAAATTATATACCACATCGCAAAGTCCTGCCCCTAGCACGACTAGCGATGCCAGAGCCCGATTAACTCGACATTACACCGAAGATATCCCGGACGTCAGCCTGTACGAAATACGGACTGCACTGAAACAGCTCAAAAACAACAAGGCACCAGGTGAGGACGGAATAACCACTGAGCTTCTGAAAGCGGGTGGAACACCAGTACTTAAAGTCCTTCAGAAGCTCTTTAATTCCGTCATCCTTGAGGGTACAACGCCAGAAGCCTGGAACAGAAGCGTAGTGGTACTGTTCTTTAAGAAAGGAGATAACACCCTCTTGAAGAATTATAGGCCCATTTCGCTTCTGAGCCACGTTTATAAGCTGTTTTCTAGAGTAGTAACAAATAGTCTCGCTCGAAGGTTCGACGAATTCCAGCCCCCCGAACAAGCCGGTTTCCGAAAAGGCTTTAGCACCGTAGACCACATCCATACGCTCCGACAGATTATACAGAAGACCGAAGAATATAATCGGCCGCTATGTCTAGCGTATGTGGACTACGAAAAAGCCTTTGATTCTGTCGAAACCTGGGCAGTGTTGCGGTCTCTACAGCGATGCCAAATTGACTATAGATATATCGAGGTGTTGAAATGTTTGTATAGCAAGGCCACCATGTCTATCCGTCTCCAGGATCAGAGCACGAACTCCATCCATTTGCAAAAAGGGGTGAGACAGGGAGACGTTATTTCTCCGAAACTGTTCACCTCTGCATTGGAAGATGTTTTCAAGCTTCTGAAATGGGACGGGTATGGCATCAACATCAATGGCGAATACATCACTCACCTTCGATTTGCCGATGATATAGTCATCATGGCGGAGTCGTTGGTAGACCTTGGAACTATGCTCAGAGACCTCAATACCGTCTCTCAACAGGTGGGTCTTCAAATGAACATGGGCAAGACAAATATTATGTCAAATGCCCATGTCACACCCATGCCAGTACATGTTGGGAATGATATAATCAAAGTTGTTGACCACTATATCTACTTAGGTCAGGTGATCCAACTTGGTAGGTCCAACTTTGATAAAGAGGTCAGCCGACGAATCCAACTCGGATGGGCAGCGTTCGGAAAGCTACGGCATATCTTCTCGTCACCGATACCACAGAGCCTCAGGACAAAGGTCTACAATCAGTGCGTGTTGCCAGTGATTACTTATGGCACCGAGACGTGGTCGCTAAATATTGGTCTCATGCATAAGCTCAAGGTTGCGCAACGAGCTATGGAAAGAGCTATGTTAGGAGTTTCACTGCGTGATAGAATCCGAAATGAGGAAATCCGTAGAAGAACCAAGGTTATCGACATAGCTCTTAGAATATGCAAGTTGAAGTGGCAATGGGCAGGCCATATAGCTCGCAGAACCGATAACCGCTGGGGAGTAAAGGTTCTCGAATGGCGACCGCGAACTGGAAAACGAAGTGTAGGACGGCCCCCCACTCGATGGACCGATGACATTAAAGCGGTCGCAGGAAGTCGGTGGATGGTGACGGCACAAGATCGTTCGGCATGGCACTCTTTGGGGGAGGCCTATGTCCAGCAGTGGACGTCTATTGGCTGATAGATAGATAGATAGAAGTGAAATCAAACAATCTTACGCCCGAGTCTTAAGTATGTATCTTAAGTATGAGAACTCTCTGAATAATATGCTTCGGAAGGTTTTTTTAAAATAGATATAACCAAGTGCGAAATGATAATAAGTAGTACATTTATATACGTTACTTATAAAATCGAAAGACAAGAAGTTTATTGTCATATTTTGATACTTTATGTTATATTATGATGGTGAGCTATTGTCCCTGCTTATCGTTAAGGAACAAAGGCATGAGTATGTAATATAGTATAAATATTTTAACCACAATTATACTATCACTTAACTGCATCAATTATTTACTGATTACTGAAAATGTCGTGAAGAGTAATAATTCAGACTCTTTCCTTTGTCGCACCATTAAGACCTGGAATTCCTTGCCAGCTCACGTGTTTCCCTCTTCCTACAGTCCCGGGTCCTTTAAGCAGGGCGTGAAAAAGCATCTGATGAGGCCGTCAAGCTGAGTGCCACTATTGTTAACATGGCACGTGTATATAATGGTGGCCCTCTTTCTTGAGACTTTACCTTCAGCTTACCATCAGGCGAGGTAAAGTCAAATTGACGTGTCCTCTTTATAAAAGAAAAAAAATATTATGACTACAGTGTCATACATTTGCAGATACATCTTAGATATCAAAGCCAAATGTTTGATACATTTACAAAAACAAATACTAAGATAAGATTTAAAAATTGGTAATAATTAATAATATTCCACTAATAGAAATATGTTTTATATTCAATTAAGCAAACATAGCTCGATTTCCCATATTCTCATACAACCATTTGTACTCCTGCTCTTAAAATATACACAGACAGCTATTTATCTAATTGGTTAAAATACATTTCAAAGCAAACACCAATAAAATAAAATTGATTATGTAAAATATACAAAAATAGTTATCTTGTAAAGTTGGGCCCAAAATTGTATACACATATCGAACGTGTGCACATACTTATCGAAATATTAAAAAAATGCAATATAAATAGTAGTAAGTGCACAGTACACATTTTGACCCTAACTGTACTTAAGCAAACATCAAAACACAATGGTTATAAAATTAAGATTATTACATCAAAAATGACCAGCATCTTTTTAAAAAATGGTCTACAAAACTAAACTTTGTTGACAGTTGGAACTTATAGATGGCACTATTACGAATATTTTACTTAATAATAAGTACATTATTTCTACACATTGCACATTTAATACATTCAACTTAAAAGTAAAATATAAAGACATTTTCAATAAATATTGTATTACACTTGTTGAGAATTAATAACGCCCGCTTTTACAGTTTGCTTATATGCTTCGCTATTATTTCTATTTACTGCAAGTCACAAGGCAGTTTAGATTACAATAAAGGATATATCATAAATCTAGTTCTTGTTGTGTAGGTAGCCGAATCTTGTATTAATTTCTGTTCAAAGTTATTTTTTTCGTAAGGCATACCTTAGGAACTTCATTAATTTATTGTAAAATGGCGGTACTTTAAAAAGCGAAGTGATTATTTTACCGAATGTAATTGAATATGTTCTAATAATGTCAAAAAGGAGAGTTTATGGCGTAATTTGATTCACTAGCAGTTATAAGACTGGCAACTGCACGTGTGTAATATGTGCTAGTGAATTGCTCATAGTCTTTTTGAATTACCAAAAACAAAAATACTAAAAAGTAGCACAATTTTTGTTTTGACATAATGTTGCTGTTATATGTTTAAATTTAACATAACATGGGTCTGTTATGACTTTAAGGCTATGGGCAGAAGCAGCACTGAATGCTAGCAACATCTTGCTATTTGTGATCTATACAATCTATACAAAAAGTTCTGTGTAGTATTTTCATAAAATTTTCTATAAACTCATTTATCCGTTTTCTAGATAACAGCTGAGCTCATATATACATACAATATAAATATCAAAATCTTTGGGTTGCGGCAACCCTAAAACACATACTTGTCAGGTGACTGGAATAGACAATCTCTTTGTATTACGGCCGGAGTTTTAGGATTTTAAATCATTATGTTAGTATTTTTATGCAGTTGTGGGTTCAGTTCAAGCCATACCCATTTATTGATAGTGTTTGGTATCGAGAATGATACTAATGTGTGGCATAAATTACTAAAAACTAAAATCGTTAATTTTATCATTATTTAATTGGCAACACTCATTTTTATTGATTGGTAGCCAGCTGTTAAATCACTTTTTTTGAGCACGTTTTTTGAGCAACACAGAAGCACGGCCAAAGTGATGCAATACTTATTTTAAATCACGTTTCACGTAATAAATGACATGGGCCGTACCATCTATCTTACATTATGTCTATTCCAATCACCAACAAGGCCTCTAACATACCCATAGCGCTGAAGCTCAGGAGTAAATTTACCACACCTCACACTTTTCTTTAGGATTCATCTTCGAGCCAACCTTGCAGTGGAACTCTTCGGAAAACTCCCTTAGGTTCGTCAGAGAGCCTATGACTCGGTACTTAGCGATCGTATGTTCATCTTCTTCTATAGTCCTCATTATACCTTCCTTTGTGTATGCTGTACACCATGCCTGAATATACGACTTATGGTTAAATAAAGTAGTTAATCTATAAAAGCATCGGTAGCATTGGTTAAGGAGTTGGCGTTACGATTGAGACATCCCAGGTTTGAATCCTGGCCATTACACTACCGACCCACACCTAACATAAGTAGTTTAGCTAAGCTGGAAGGGTTATAGAAAATATTAGTAATTTCGGATGGTAATATACTTTTCTTAAAAAAAAGGAATTTTCCAGGTAGGGATACCTAACATGGCAACATTTCTGTACACACATTGCCACCTAGCTACAAAACGCAGGTTATTTTTATTCCCCTGAGTTGTTTGTTTGACAATAGCGTAATAAACAGCTATTTTAGAAAACAGAAAAAATCTGGAATTATCGAGAATGGGGGAAATTAAGACTACCACAAATTACTGAACTAAAAATTAAACCATTCAGTTTTATTTCATACAAGGTGTTGCCTACGGCTCCATCCGCGTGGATGTTGATTGTCGGGACCAAATATAACCCACGTCCTTTCTCATGGTCTAATCTATCACTGTACCAAATTTCATCAAAATCGGTACATTGGTTTTGCGTGTAAGCGTAACAGACAGAGAGTTACGTATTTATAGTATTAGTATGGATTAATGTGGTAGGTCATAGATAACGCAAGGGCCCGTTTGCGCTACCTCCAACAAACAGTGATAAACCTAGCGAGATCCGTTCATAATTACGCAAAAGCAAACTCCCCCCACCCCCCGCCTTAGCATAAAAGCTCTTGACAAAAGTTGTTCTTTAAATCAAAGAACATGTGGCACTCATTTTCATCATCAGTTTGGTGAAAATCTGTTAAGGAATGCGCCTCTCAGACCGGAACTGATAAATACACCATATGGAAACGGATCAACTACAGATTCAAAGTTCTCCAGCCCATGATCCTCAGACTAGTATGAAGATCCCTTCTAATGTAGGAAAAATATCAGCCAGTTTGAATAGTGAGTAACTAATTGCTTCAAAATTTCATTCAAATATCAGCCATTTAAAGTTCGTCCATCTTACCTGCGCAAACGATATAAAGAACAGTTGTCGGTCGTTGTACTTCAACCCTGGGAGCGTAACTTTCTGTTTAGCTTCCTTCATGTAGTTCAGGTACGCGTGGAACGATGCCTTCAGGCCGCCATTATCTGCTATGTTCTCACCTGTAGTAAAAATCGTACTAAGTTTGTGAAAGACCGTGTGTCATTGTATGTGATGTTAGTATACGATAGAGAGCCCGTTCTTGAGTTATAAAATTACAACGAAAAGTGGCATTGATTTTTATACACAGTCTGGCCATAAATACTGTTACAATTAAAAATAAGAAAATATTACATTTGAATTTGGAATCTGTCATTATGATATGATTGTTCATTAAGTTTTCTAATTTTGGCGCCAATACATTGTACAATATTTTACGATATTAAAATGGGGTGGCGTGATAAAGAGAACCGAATTGCTGTGATTGCTGATTTGATTACACAAAGTTGGTATGGAGCCAAATACAATTTTTAAAACTCTCTGTCTCACTCTCTCTCTCTCTCTGTCTGTGTAATGTTTGTGTACCGGGCTATTAATAGGTACAATGAGACTGTTTGTGACAGAAAAAGATCTGGCCGTCCACGTAGTGCTCGTACAAAAAGGTGGTCAAAGCCAAGGGAAATATTGAAGAAGATGAACATAGCACCCAGAACCATGTCGCGTATTTTAAAAGATGACTTAGGACTTGCAGCCTAAAAGAGACGCACTGGTAATTTTTTAACTTATAAATTTAAAAAAAAATAGGGTGGTAAAATCGAAAACACTGCTGAAGCGGAACGCAAAGAAAGGTCACAAAAAAAAAATTATTTACGGTTGAGAAAATCTTTACAATTGAGCAACATTTTAACAAACAAAATGACCGTATCTATGCTCAAAGCTCTAAGGAAGCTTCCAAATTAGTCAACAGAAACACAATATATGGGTACCGATCACCAGTCCAGCGAGTACTATTACAGGTCAGTGGTCTATACACTCACTCAGCGTTAGTTTCCCGTTGAGATGCTGTCCGTCTATGCTATAACCGGAGTACTGACTCTGGATGCACTCCGCTCGCTTCTCGAAAGCTGCTATAGTTTCATTGTTCCACCACTGTTTTATGTTACCGAATCTGGAAGAAAAGTATTCTTTAAAATGACTCTTTATGTTTAGTGGTTTTATTTCTTTAAACGTAATCATTCTCTGAGCTTTTGTTTTTGTTTTTGAGTGTGTCCATTTGTGGGTATGTATGCGTAAAAATGAGATTAATTGATAAAGGTAAGTAAAAATCCAGAAGCAAAAGCCAATCTGTTATTTTAGCTTTAAGTGTAAAATTGTTAAGATCTAATATATTAAGCTTTTTGTGGATTTTTTTATATATAAATAAACTTGGAACAAAATTTTGGTGCTCAGCGAAGTTAGTTTTATGAGGAACACCTGAGATGATATCAATACGTCTTCTAGAGTTAGATGGAGGGATATTAGTAAATTCTTATTAAGCCAACACATGACTGTGGATAAGGGCGTATTCGGCCTTGTCCTTTACGGCTTGCCAGGTGTCACCACTAACAAGAATTGAAGTGTCATCTGCATAGGAATAGACCTTACATCCAGGGATGGTCATTTTGCAAAAATCGTTCATTAGATCAAGAAAAGCGTCAGACCCAACACACTACCCTGAGGTATCCCAAAAGATACAGTTTGTTAATTGCTATATGTAGAGGCCACCTTGACTCTTTGGGTGCGGTTTCTTAAATAATCCCTAAAGATATCCAAGGCTATTCCTCTCACCCCCATGTTTTCGGGCTTAGCCAGGAGTCTTGGATGGAAAAGAGACTATGTCGAAAGCCTTAGATAAGTCAAGGAAAATGTAAGGGAGCATGTTTTATTGTCAAGGGTCCTAGCAACCGTTTGAGTCAAATCCAAAAGAGCATCTTCTGATTACAAACCATTTTTGTTGGGTAAAATTAGATTTTTGTGTAGATTTTTTTTTAGATTTTTATTTAGAATCATTTCTAGAACTTTTGAAAGTGATAGCAATACCGAAATGGGTCTATAATTGTCAACACAGTCTATGTTCCCATCCTTATGAACAGGATGGACTTTCTTGAGACAATCGGCAAAAATACCCTCTTGTTTAAAGAGGTACCAATACATTACTACACATTTTGAGTAGGGTGGACGATATCTCATCCCAACCAATGGCAGAATCACTACGAAGTTGATATATGATGGAGTATACATCATTCTCGTCGATGGCTTCTATCACAAGATAATTTAAGGGTGGAGAGTGACCATCTCTGACGGGAATGGTGTCACAGTCACATGGGTCACATTTATTTAAGTTAGTGACTATTTTGGCTGCCATATCACTGCTTATATTGGTAAAGTAGGAGCAAATCTAATTTACTGCTGTTATAGAGCAATCACCTAACTTTAGTAATACGCGAAGGCATGAGCGCGACTTACCGGTACTAGTGATATCCCTAATTGTCCTCCGTAATCCGGCTTTAGGATTACTTTTTGATTTTTGTCACTTTTTTCAAACACAATTTTTAGTTTAGGCAAGGCATTGCAGACGTATGCATCGGTATCGCTTGTACGTAATATTCAGTATTAAGTCATCTGGAGAATTATTTGACTATTAAGCAATTTGTCACGATGCCGCATGCTATTCAGTAAGCCAGGGATAATCAATTTTTTTAAGAATACGCTGTTTCCGCGTAATATATACTTCCTTGGTATTTTAGCCACTAGATCTGACATTGAGGACATAAGCGCATTCATAGCTATGTTAGGATTCTTTATTTTATAGATTTCTGAAGGTCCATAGTTTCTTTGGCCTTAGTACTAAGAACTTTAGAACGAGCTAAGTTAGCGTTAATTAAACTAAGAATAATGGGCCTATGGTCCGTAATATGCGAATTCAGGACCAAGGTAGTAGAATTTAATTTAGTTTTTAGGAAACAATGGCCCAGACAGTTATCAAATCTAGTTAAAAGTTGATGCGTAGGTAGGAGGCCAGTTATCCTTTGAACCCTGAACAATGTTAATATTAATATCCCCTACAAGAATTATATTAGAATAGCTATAGATACTATTGAGGCTAACAGAGAATCCGTCCATGTGTTGAATTGATGAAAATTAAGGAGAACGATATATTGCCACTATAGCAATCTTCTCACCCACTTCAAATATAAGGCAAGAGGCATAGGCGAAGAATGGTTCCCGGACTGAAACATTCAGGCCTTTTTTTACCGTGATTGAATATCACACGTCACACTGCGGTTTTATCAGTGACGTCATTAGATAAGTGTAGGTGCATGCTCGTGATTGTTACAAATTAGCGTAATGAAAAGTTATGTATAAGTTAATACGGTGGACCACGTAGTTAGGTGTTGATTTGATAGATATTGTAATGAATATAAGGTGATACCAATTATACCTTTTTTTCTTATAATCGATAAGAAAAAAAGGTATAATTGGTAGTAAGGAAATAAATGCTAATATATAAAACTACGAATAATGTACCTACATTATTCGTAGATATAAAACGATTAAAAAAAGGAAAATTATTGAAGGCGGGGTTTGACTGATAGGGGGAAATAGCAACGTACGAGTGTGAGCTAAAAGAACATTTGAGAACAAGGAGACGAATAAAGACCACCGATAGTCTCACTTACCAAACTGTGAATATACAGCATGACGTTAATTAGCAGATGATATTTCCCCAATTCTTATTCTTTAAGTTCTAAGCACTTTAGAATACAAATTATAACATTATCGTACACACCTGTCATACTTCCTGCCCTGGTCATCAAACGCGTGCGTCAGCTCATGTCCCATGACCGACCCTATGGCGCCATAGTTCACGCACTTGGGGTTATCCCCATTGTAGACGGGCAGCTGCAGAATACCCGCCGGGAATATAATATTGTTATCCATGGGTGAGTAGAACGCGTCCACAGTTGTTGGAGGGTTCGCTGTAAGGTATTAGTTCACTTTTAGTTTTTTGAAAAAAAAAATGAAGATTAGTTCCATAGACTAAAAGAATAATATAGACGGAACGTATAGAACTAGCGAGTGAAGACACGCAAAGTAATACTAAAGTAGTACCATTTCGCTCGCACTCGTGCGTGTATGTATTGGGTGTTAGCGAAATGGCACTGCTTTGGTATTA
The DNA here is from genome assembly GCA_949126895.1 of Eilema caniola. Lineage (NCBI taxonomy): Eukaryota > Metazoa > Arthropoda > Insecta > Lepidoptera > Erebidae > Eilema > Eilema caniola. The sequence continues at coordinate 9,892,011 of OX421488.1, forward strand.
ATTAACGCGGCTTATCTCACTACTTCCATACTATACGTTTCGTTTATGTTATTCTTTTAGTCTGAGGTTAGTTCTTGGCCCGGTGAAGTAGAATGCGTTCAAAGGTCACGCCATATATCTTCGTTTGAGTGTTGTATAAAGAACACACGACCAGTGAAACAGTGGCCATTTGATGTTAGTAGGCTAATGCTATGAGGGACTGTAAAAAACTCGTTTACGAAATGTTATTCAGGGTGATGAATTTATCCGTGTGATGACGAAGAAAGAATACAAGTATCACCACCTCATCTCATTTGAAGGGTGTCGTAAGAGGCGACTAATGGAAAAATACGCAGACGATATCACTGCGAGAGAAGGAAAACTCGAAATAAACCCTGCACCAAAAGTCATTTCCAAAACAAAACCAGTTATGATTTTTTTATCCTGGAATTAAACTTTCAACCCACATTTTGCAAACTACCTACGTTTTTCAGTACCACGTGGGTACGATGTGCCGTAATTGAAATTAACGTTGTCGGTAGTCTAGTATCAAAAGATCGCGGGTTAGAATCCTGGCACTACCGACGATGTGAACCCACTCCTAACATTTATCTTAGATAGAGATCAATCAATCAATTAGCCCACTGCAGTCCACTGCTGGACATAGGCCTCCCCCAATGTGCGCCATTTCGTACGATCCTCCGCCTTCCGCATCCAGTCCGTCCCAGCCACCTTTTTCAGGTCATCGGTCCATCTGGCCAGGGGGCGTCCTACCCTTCGTTTGCCTTCTCGCGGTCTCCACTCTAGGACTGGAAAAACTGGGCGAGATGCTGCACAGCCTAGATAGAGCTTCTCAACGCGTCGGCCTCGGTGTAAACTTGGATAAAACCAAGATCATGTTCAACGAACATGTTGCACCGAGACCGATTGCCATCGAAGGGGCGACGCTCGAAGTTGTCCAAAAATATGTATACCTGGGCCAGGTTATCCAGCTCGGTAAAAACAACTTCGAGAAAGAACTAGCCAGAAGGATTCAGCTGGGCTGGGCAGCATTTCGCAAACTACGTCGAGTCTTCTCTTCCCCCCTACCGCAATGCCTGAAAACAAAGGTCTTTGACCAGTGCGTCCTACCTGTTATGACTTACGGTGCCGAAACGTGGACACTAACGGTAGGGCTAGTCCATAAACTAAAAGTCGCGCAGCGGGCTATGGAGCGAGCTATGCTTGGAGTTTCTCTGAAGGATAGAATTCGAAACGAGGTGATCCAACAAAGAACCAAAGTTACCGACATAGCTCGCAGAATAAGCAAGCTGAAGTGGCAATGGGCTGGCCACGTCTGTCGAAGGACCGATGGCCGTTGGAGCAGAGATAGAGATGTTAGGGGAATATTAAAAATTCGTTACTTAATTTCTTTAAAACATAATTGACAGACAAGAGGTGTTTGCTGAGCAGCTTTTACTTTACTACTGCTTTTTACTGAACGGGCGATGAGTCCAGTCATCCCTATTTTACCCATTTCCCCTATATAGCAACTGCCACAAATGTTCTTATGACAACCGGGACCAACCGCTTAATGTGCTCACCCAGGTACGACCAGACCAATGCATACCGATATTCATGTACCTATACAAATATTTGCAATGATCGAGAATCGATCCCGCAACCTTTGAGTGGCAGTCGAATGCACTAACGCCATGGCGCCACAGTGGCTGTTAGATTCATTATTTCACTTAGTAGGTAATTATATAAATTTTTCGCATTTTGTAATCTATCCTTACGCCACTCAGACTTATTCACGGGCTTGATGAATGACTTCAGGTCATTTTTCAAGCTGAACACGTTGAAAGCTATATTGTTGTTGAAGTATTCGTTAGGCTTCACCTCCAGCGCCTCGTAATGCTCGTCCAGCTCGTCTTTGTGAAGAATGTAGTCGGGGAAACCTGATGGATAGATGAGAAGATTCAATTGCTTAACCTTTACAAAACTATAAAACACACTTAGGCCCGTGTTCTAGAACAATGCGCAGCTGCAGTTCGACTCTTATGTTGACTCAATGACAATAGAACTCTAATCACTAATCATATATCTTTTGCCGCACCATTAAGACCTGGAATTCCTTGCCAGCACAGGTGTTCCCTTCTTTCTGCAGTCCCGCCTTTAAGGGGGCAAGAAAAAGCACCTGATGTTATAACCCTGTAATGGTGAGCCTCTTTCGCCTTCAGCTTAGATACCATCAGGCGAGGAGAAGACGTACATAAAAAATACAATCTGTCCTCAGAGTACAGTAAATCGAGATTCAGGACTGAGTATTGTTTACTGTTTACACTTATACAGGCTTCCAGGTGAGGTGGACTTGTGGTGGGGACCCTGAAGATCCATATTCTCTAATTCTCTAAATACCCTATGGAACTCTTAACCCTTTGCATTGAATCACATTATACTAAGGGGGAACTATATTACTAATAGTTGATTTTTTTTGTAAACTTATGTAACATTTCATATTCTCTAAGTAGTTTAATATGTAGTAATCTATACATCTATACATATAAATAAAATTGGAGTGTCTGTTCGTAACATTGAGATAAAAGTTTTTTACTACATGCATAGGAACATATACACCAAAATAATTTCTTTTACAATTTTTGTCTGTCTGTCTATTTGTTCTCGCTAATCTTCGAAATGGCTGAACCGATTTTAAAGGTACTTTTATTGGCAGGTAGCTGATGTTATAAGGAGTAACTTAGGCTACTTTTATTTCAGAAAAAAATAATGCTAAATATCGTTGACTCAACACAAAGTGATAACCGACATCCACGCCGGCGGAACCGCGGGCAACAGCTAGTTTATTATAAATCTCACCAATCATATCGGTAATAGCATCCGCCTTCACCTCAACCGCCTTCCTGGTCTCAGGGTCCATCCAGTCCAAATTCTTGAGGTTGGCCTTGAACGCGTTGCGGATGTTGTTGATCATGATCTCGCCTTGGGTCTTCGCTTCGCCGTGGAAAACTTCGCGGACAAACATAGCGCTGACTGCGAAACCTGTGGATGAGTGATAGGGTTTTTATACTGTTAAGATTAAAAAAAAACTACTAACGTTAAAAAATGACATTAACGAAATGTGCATGAACCCTGCTTGCCAGTAGAACTGCTAGTTGCCGGTTGAGGCCCTGGAACAGGCTTTCTCTCGAAGTTGAGGGGGTCAGACAGCAGATAAACCAAAAGTACAAGGAAAGAATTATTGGGACTCTGTGCCTTGAGGTATAAGCCCTGGACGTAACCAGGAAAAATGCAAAGCAAATGATAATTATTTCAGGAGAGAAGGGAGGAATTCCTTCATAACAGTCCACTGTTGGACATAGGCCGCTCCCAATGTGCGCCATTGCTCCAATCCCAGACACCTTTTTCAGCCCCTCTAGACAAGTGGCAATTCGTTGATGTAATAGAATAACAAGTGTAGGGGAAGGCAGGGTAATTGCGAACACCTAAGGGAGTTTTGAAATAAATCGAAATATATTATATGTAGGTTAACTTTAATAGCTTCTTCTGAAAGATAAACTATCATACTTTAGATTAATACAAACAACATTATAAATTTGTCTTTATATAATCAACTATTTTAAGAAAAACAAAACCCTTAGTGTTCGTGTTTACCCGACACTGGTCGGGCAATCACGGACACCTAGTGGGGCAATTAAGATCGTTCGTAATTGACCCAGACTAGTCTAAGAATGAAATCACGTATGACAGATTAGTCACGATTATACTTAAATTTGTGATCGTATTGGCCGGCAAAGATCACAACAGTATCCAAGCGAAGACGATTGCCCGTCTGTACACTTATCATGGGCCCAATTTTCACAAACGTAGCACTGGATCCATTTCTCACCAGGTCTATCGTCGTATTTTTCATTGCAAAAAATGCAATAATGGTCTTTATTTTCGTTCGTCCTCTTTTTGGTCTTTCCTTTCTTCTCATCATCACTAGATCTAAACGCTAAAATGTTTTTGAAATTTTTCACAGCTTTTTTATTAGTTTTCAGTCTCTTTGTTATAGTGAGTTTTTGGTCAGGTTCTTTACTTTGTTTTGCTTCTTCATCTTTTTCAGTTTTTCGTCTTTTCAATGTGTTTCTTTTTTTATTCTTTTCAGCGTCTTTCTTTTGTTTTTCTATTTTTTTATTGTACTTTTTTTCAAGTTCATCTTTGAGTGGTTAAAATAATTGAATGTTTCTTTTTGGTGTTGCGCTTGTTAACCTTATATATACAGGGTGTATTTTTGAAACGGGGCAGTAAGGGCAAGTACCTTAACCGTTGCAGTTACAGCAAAACGTTCTTAAAAGACCTTCCCTAACTTTTTGGGACATTTTGAACTGCATTCACAGATTTTGTAAAAAACTTACAGTTAGCAATAAAAATGCAAAAAGTTCAAAATTTTTTTTTTATACCAATCGGTTCTATTTCATGTGGGGATCAAAAAACTCTATGGGACCATTTTAGCTTTCAGTACTAGAAAAGACAGAAATCGCCAAAGACCTTTCCCATACATTTCGTACGGAAATATGATAAATCAACTCGAAACTCATAGGTCAGGTAAAATTTTGAACTTTTTTAAATAAAAAAAATCATTTAAACATTTAAGAAATTGGTTTATGAAATAAATTGCTCAAAATGATTTCCATTTTCACGAATACATAAGTCTATCCTTTTTTGCACTGAACGAATGGCGGCTAATAATGTTCTGGGATGAATATTACGTAAAATGGTCATTAATGCATCCTTGAGCTCTTGAACACTGGCGTACGTCGTCTTATACACCTCGTTTTTCTCGAAGCCCCATAAAAAAAATCAAGTGGTGTTAGATCGGGGCTACGAGGTGGCCACTGTGTTGGACCATGTGTACCTATCCACTGTGTACCGAATAGGCGGCTCAAATTAGAACGTGGAAGGTGACTGTTATGTGGCGGAGCACCATCTTGTTGAAAATGAAATTTTTGGAATTCCGACAGGGGCCATTCGTCCATCTCGTTTTCAAGATGGTGTAAAATGACTTCATTATACATGGCAGAATTCAGTTTCCCTTCATAAAATTCCACCATTATGACTCGATTGGACATTATACCACACCAACAGTTGAATGAGAAGCGAACCTGATTATGACTTGCCGTAACTCTTAGTGGATTTTCTTTGGACCAATAGTGGTGATTTTTTCTGTTGTACATACGTATAGTATGTAATTTAAAAATTCATGATCTCTGCTTATTTTTCCTCTTAGCCATCTGCAAAAAGTAAGCCTTCGAACATCATCACCCGGATGTAACACTTGAACTATGCACCCATATCGATAGCACTTGTAGCCGTATTTCTTCCATATCTTTATCACAAGGGAGTGGGATACACCTACTTCAAGTGCGACTTGCCTGGACGATACCTCTGGATATGCTTCGACATAAGTTAGAACCGCAATCTCCGTGTCCATGTCCACACGAGGCTGCCGCTTTCTTTTGAAAGAACCCTGCAATTCCAGGTTTTTCAAAAGATTTGTAATAACCTTTCTTGTTGGAAACATGCCGCAACGGATACTTATTGCGGTACCACACTAATGCAGCTCCCGCATTTCGATTATTGACAAAATACGCTTCTAATAAGTCAATTTTTTCACGATTAGAAGACATTTTAGCGAAAATCCTTAATTAATAACACATACGAAGTTTCTCAGCTGAAACTAAGAATAACACACAGATTTTCTAATCAAATTCGAAATTTGAGGGTAAAAATTCTTTTTATTTACTTTACAGTCAATTCTACCCACTTCCTGGCCATAACAAAAAGTTTGACCATCGTAGAAATTTGTTTCTGTTGCCGAAATGTATGGGAAACGTTTTTGGCGATTTCTGTCTTTCCTAGTACTGAAAGCTAAAATGGTCTCATAGAGTTTTTTGATCCCCACATGAAATAGAATCGATTGGCATAAAAAAAAATTTTTGGACTTTTTGCATTTTTTTTTGCCAACTGTAAGTTTTTTACAAAATCTGTGAATGCAGTTCAAAATATGTCAAAAAGTTAGGGAAGGTCTTCTAAGAACGTTTTGCTGTAACTGCAACGGTTAAGGTACTTGCCCTTACTGCCCCGTTTCAAAAATACACCCTGTATATATAATAGGTAAGTTTACAATGTCAGATAATGGTATTGAAAAATCATGTGCCTCTAGTTTTTCAGGAAGTTGCGCGTCAAACGCACGTACCTCAACATCTTGTGTGCTATTTGTAGGTACAAAGGTTGGTGCATCAATATCTGGTACAGAAGTTATGGATGTCATTAGCTGGTTCAAGATCTTATGCCTCAAGACCAGGTGCAAAAGCGTGTGATTCAGTAGGTTGTAGATCAAAAACGGGTGCAACGTCAGATAATGATACTGAAGGATCACTTACAATAGCCCCTAGTTTTTCAGAAGTTGTTGCATAAACATCAGGTATTTCAATAGCCTGTGTGCTGTTTGCAGGTAAAAAAGTTGATGCATCTACATCAGTAACAAGAGCTTGTATGTCATTAGCTGGTTGAAGAGCTGATGCGTCCAGAGCAGGTACAAGAGCGTTTGATACGGTAGAGGTAGAGGGGAAGCTTGTAAAGGAGCTTGAGCATCAGTATTTTGTGATTCTGATGGTTGAAGTTCATCGTTTTCGAATATGACTGGCCGCAAGGGATATATTCCGGCAGCTCTAAAACTATTTGCGGACTTTTCGAGATTACTGCATCGATGGTAAGCTCTGGTGAATAGTTATAGAACTTCATATAGTGTAATTGCACGTCCAGGATTTTCTGCCATATAATATTGGCACTCCCGATTATAAGCAGTCTTGATAGGTCCATAGAATGTTAAGTCCAAGAATGTTAAGACGCTTAAAACTTAAAAAAAGCTAACTTTTTATTCTTAACATCATCAATGGCTCTTTTAAGATCTTCAACGTTATATTTCCGTTTTCCTTTTGTAAATATGTGGCATCTAAAACAAATAACACATAAAATGGAGAATGTCCCCTAATGTTAATTAAATAGAAACAACACTAACTTAACAAGTGAAAGAACCAATTTTTCTTCTAGTATGGGGCAATGCCGAACATTCGTAATTGACCCACTCAATTCGTACGCCAATTCCCTCTAAGGTATGAAACAAAAAAAATATTTTATAATTTTAGGTTATTATTGCCCGGCCGCGTGTAATAATCGTAATAGAATCTTCAATTACTAATTATTTATGCATATAAATGTCATGTTAGAACTATTATTACTTTATGAGTTTCACCGTATTTCATTTATATAAAAATTGTAACGCAAATAAGTAAATATTCGAATTAATTTTACCTTGACTGTTGTGCGCACCCGCCACGTTCTGCTGATCGCTTGGCACTACTAATGGCGTGATTTTTAAGATGGCGATGAGTAAAATAAGGTTATCTCTTTCTAACATAGTGTAATCGCTGCGTTCGCGATTACCCAGCGTTCGTGTTTCCCCGGCCTTCCCCTATAGGATTTGACGTTTATGGCGTTAACGACTGTCAATATACGTCAAATCCATCAAACGCCCGCCAAGAAATTGCTACTTGTCTCGAGGGACAGGTCGTCAATCCATCTGGCTGCGGAGGAGGGATGCACCTTTCGTTTGCGTTCTCACACTCGTCACTTTAGAACTCGTTTGCTCCAGCAGCCATTCGTGCACCGATAGCTTAGAAGAATTAACGAATAATGTCTTTCTCTATCTCCCTCCCTCTCTCTCTCTCTCTCTCTCTCTTTCTCCCTCTCTTTTTCTTTCTCACTCCTTCCCCCCCTCTCTCTCTCTCTATCTCTCTAGGCTCATTAGAAACAAACTATTTTAGCAGTAAAAAGGACGACAGACTTACCGAGAGCATCATTAGTTTCAGTGACGCAATGCCGCCAGGATTCCTCGCTGCCCTCGGAGTCGTCTCTGAACGACTTCGAGAGGTATGCAGAAAGTGATTGGTACACTTGCCACATCATGTAGCTTGTTATGGTCCTGAAAGGTGCAATAAATAAACGTTATGTATGGTGGTGAACAACTCTTAGTTTACGTTATTGTGCCTCTTAATAGACTAGTTGTATCTATGATTCGTTTTCAATAATTAAAAACAACTGATAGCGTTCAAATAGGAGATGAAGGTTTGTTTAAAATATCATAATTTTTCAGACAATCCTTCAAACTTCAGACCTTTCCCATTCATTTCGTACGGAAATATGATAAATCAACTCGAAACTCATAGGTCAGGTAAAATTTTGAACTTTTTTAAATAAAAAAAATCATTTAAACATTTAAGAAATTGGTTTATGAAATAAATTGCTCAAAATGATTTCCATTTTAACGAATACATAAGTCTATCCTTTTTTGCACTGAACGAATGGCGGCTAATAATGTTCTGGGATGAATATTACGTAAAATGGTCATTAATGCATCCTTGAGCTCTTGAACACTGGCGTACGTCGTCTTATAAACCTCGTTTTTCACGAAGCCCCATAAAAAAAAAACAAGTGGTGTTAGATCGGGGCTACGAGGTGGCCACTGTGTTGGACCATGTGTACCTATCCACTGTGTACCGAATAGGCGGCTCAAATTGGAACGTGAAAGGTGACTGTTATGTGGCGGAGCACCATCTTGTTGAAAATGAACTTTTCGCAATTCCGACAGGGGCCATTCGTCCATCTCGTTTTCAAGATGGTGTAAAATGACTTCATTATACATGGCAGAATTCAGTTTCCCTTCATAAAATTCCACCATTATGACTCGATTGGACATTATACCACACCAACAGTTGAATGAGAAGCGAACCTGATTATGACTTGCCGTAACTCTTAGTGGATTTTCTTTGGACCAATAGTGGTGATTTTTTCTGTTGTACATACCGTTATTGGAAAAAATCGTTTCGTCTGACCACAGTATGTACCTAATTTAAAAATTCATGATCTCTGCTTATTTTTCCTCTTAGCCATCTGCAAAAAGTAAGTCTTCGAACATCATCACCCGGATGTAACACTTGAACTATGCGCCCATATCGATAGCACTTGTAGCCGTATTTCTTCCATATCTTTATCACAAGGGAGTGGGATACACCTACTTCAAGGGCGACTTGCCTGGACGATACCTCTGGATATGCTTCGACATCAGTTAGAACCGCAATCTCCGTGTCCATGTCCACACGAGGCTGCCGCTTTTTTTTGAAAGAACCCTGCAATTCCAGGTTTTTCAAAAGATTTGTAATAACCTTTCTTGTTGGCACATGCCGCAACGGATACTTATTGCGGTACCACACTAATGCAGCTCCCGCATTTCGATTATTGACAAAATACGCTTCTAATAAGTCAATTTTTTCACGATTAGAAGGCATTTTAGCGAAAATCCTTAATTAATAACTCATACGAAGTTTCTCAGCTGAAACTAAGAATAACACACAGATTTTCGAATCAAATTCGAAATTTGAGGGTAAAAATTCTTTTTATTTACTTTACAGTCAATTCTACCCACTTCCTGGCCATAACAAAAAGTTAGACCATCGTAGAAATTTGTTTCTGTTGCCGAAATGTATGGGAAACGTTTTTGGCGATTTCTGTCTTTCCTAGTACTGAAAGCTAAAATGGTCTCATAGAGTTTTTTGATCCCCACATGAAATAGAATCGATTGGCATAAAAAAAATTTTTGGACTTTTTGCATTTTTTTTTGCCAACTGTAAGTTTTTTACAAAATCTGTGAATGCAGTTCAAAATATGTCGAAAAGTTAGGGAAGGTCTTCTAAGAACGTTTTGCTGTAACTGCAACGGTTAAGGTACTTGCCCTTACTGCCCCGTTTCAAAAATACACCCTGTATAATTACATTAACCTATAACCTATATAATTTAAGAATACCGTATTTTAAGTTGGGTGTATGGTAAAGTCAATTTCGGCCAGGTGGACCGTCGTTGACGTGAATACGGTGGCGGGTAGTGGCTGGATGTGGATGGCGGAGGACTGGGTATGGTGACGAGTCTTGGGAATGGCCAATGTTTACCAGTGGATCATGCTGTTGATGAACATGATTATGATGGATTTTAAAGTGCATCTAAACTTGGTATTGATTTGGATTTCAACCCTTTCTTTAGCGAAAAATTAGCCGATAGGAACTTAGCCCCCTTTTTAACATGTATGTTTTTGGTGGGATCTTTGTTACAGAGATGGATTTTGGGCAAGAACAGATGCGGGTGGAGCAGCGAGCAACAGAAGAAGTAGTAGGTTATGTCTATTAATCATGTAATGTACCTTTTATCTTCTTCAGTCTTGCTAAACTTTCTGATGACTTTGGTAAGATTCTTGAAATATTCGGGCGCGTATACCACTATTCGTTCTGTGTCCGGTATCTGAAAAAACAAGAAGTTGAATATTTCAGGTTAATTTCTAAACACATTGTTTTATCAATACCATGGACTCGTCGGGTATAGAGGAGAGAGAGAAGAAAGGAGAACTTAGCTAAGAAAGAATACAAGTATCAAAACCCCATCTCATCCGAAGGGTGTCTTAAGAGGCGCCTAACAAAAAATATGCGGACGATATCACTGTGAGAGAAGGAAAACTCGAAATAAAACCCTATACAAACCCATTAGGCCAGCGTGGAAACAGAAGGCCAAAGGCAATGCTGGGAGAGGTCCAGCAGGGGACAGCGATAGGCTGGTTGATTGATTGATTGAATAGAACCTAAAATTTAGTAGCCTTATCAAGTTCTAGTGATTACAAGATGACGTTTAGACTTCATTTGTACGAGTATGCGGACTACAGGTGGGGCTGAACTAAGGGCTACTCTACTACTGGGGTGGCCTGTCATTTTAACAGAAACAGCCTTGTAATGATAGTGCCATAATACGAAGCATGCCTCTCTATACTGTTGGTTTCCAATACGAGGGTGACATCTGTAGGGGACTCAATAGTGAGGTTAGATACTTGCTGTTCCAAAGGAGCCAAAGTCTGTAGGAGTAACCAGGGATTCCCTTACTGGTGTGACGGAACATCGTGTAGTTCCGAATATAATGTGGGTATATAGAACGATATTTTTCTGTATTAAAAGCATACCAAAGAGTATACTTACAGTCTTATTCACCAATTTAAACGCATCATTGAAGAACATACTCCAATTCAAGAACGGCGCCTGTTTCTGCCAAGTCTCTATCGTGTAACGGTTATGAAGTCCTTCGGTATCCCTGGTATCTTCGGAGGGGGTTGTGATATTCGCTAGTTCGGTCTCAAAGAGTATCACTCTATTCATTTGTGCTCGTGCTTCCGTTTTATTCGCTCCTAGTAAGACACATATGCGCGTCATATAGTCGAGGTGTGCGTCAAGGTCCTCCTTATGGGCCGTTCTGTTGAGGTAGCTGTCAGGTGTGGATAGGCTTAGTTCACCTTGATCCAGCTGCAATGTCAAAAGATGATGATCAATAAAATAATGGACCAATTCAGTATGTAATGCCGCGTTTTACCAGGCATACCTACAATTTTATTCAAAAGATTTTTTTGTTAACTTCTGCGGCCTAAATTATTTAGGTAGAATGTAAGCAACGAGTACCAATATCATATTAATATCAAAGTTAGGAACAGCAGCTCCCGGCAGCAGTTTTAAGGTTCCCGTAGGCAAATAGCAAGATATATAGATTCGTCATGTCTGTCTGTCTGTCCGTCAGTGTCACAGCCACTTTTTTCCAAAACTATAAGAACTATACTGTTGAAACTTGGTAAATAGATGTAAGATTTCCACACAAAAATGGAAAAAAAAAACAAGAAATTTTGGGGGTTCCCCATACTTAGAACTGAAACTCAATTTTTTTTTTCATCAAACCCATACGTGTGGGTGGGATGATGTATGGATAGGTCTTCAAAAATGATATTGAGGTTTCTAATTTTTTTTTGTAAACTAAATAGTTTGCGCGAGAGACACTTCCAAAGTGGTAAAATGTGTGTAAGTATGTAACTTTTTAAATATGAAAAAACTAAAAAAAAAAATATTATGTACAAAATTCCATCGAAAATTGGTTTGAACGTGATCTAGTAAGTAGTTTTTTTTAATACGTCATTAATAGTTAATCGTACACTATTATTAAAACATCGATCAAAGAAACAACGAACTACAAGAACCTTTATATTATGTTACTTCTGCTACGGAGCCCTTCATGGGCGGGTCCGACTCGCACTTGGCCGCTTTTTTATTAAGCACCATATTGATTCTTATAATAAAATAAGGTAAAAAGTTAAGACTGCGCAAACCTCTTCTAGCAACAAATTCCGAAAACTGTCGGCTGCTACCAGCTGTATTTCTTTCAGTAAGAATTGATCCGTAGATTGTACTAAAAAAACGGCTCATACTTACCCCGATGACGTATTGAGAGGAATTGCGTTTATCTACCGTGATTTCCCATTTGAAGAGACCGTCCAGATTGTATCTGCAGATCAAATATCAAATATTGTTACCTAAACCAACCAAAAAATTAAACCTTTTGGATTTAAAAATATTTAATTATTGGCAATCTTAGCAAAAAATTTAGCTCTATCATAACATGTTACAAGTGCTCTTGTTCCATGCTAGAAACAGGGATGCAGGTTATATAGCTCCGTCCTTTTTTCTTAACTGGTATTTGAACGCTCATCATTATCCTTGTGTTAGTCCCGATCGTATTTGAGGCCGGAGGAGGAGATCTCAGTCCGGGGTTCGCGTATTTTCGGCTATATTGGCAGCGACTGCCTGACTTTTGGTTAGTGATCAACCATTGACAGAGTTGTTCAGGTCGTCCATATAGGCCTTGACCTTACGACTGTTGACAACCGGAACCGACTTCTAACATACCTACCCTTCGAAAGTCGGAACGCGAACGATATCCAGAATTACATAAATTATCTGCGCCATCCAGAATTACATGAATACTCACGTAATCAGCACATCCTGTACCAGTTTCTGCAGATTCCACCCTTGTTTTCCCACAGTGCTAGGTAATATGTGCCAGCCTCCAAGTTTCTTGATGAGGGCCACCAGGGGTTTCTCACCCAGCTTCTCAATGGTCTCGTTGGTGTCTATGCAAGCGTCGTAGTAGATGCGGGCCTTGGCTTCAGCGTCTACCGGCTCCGTGATGTTTACCTTTTCTGAATTGGAGAAAATAGGAATGTGAAGTCTCTATAGCCCAAGAATGTATTTGGGATCATTTATATTCACTAATGTTAACGGGAATTAACGTGATCATGGTATAGGTATTGCCTATAAATTGCCTGACGTTTCAACCAGGTTACACCGGCTAAGGTCACAGGCTGACTGACTCAGAGGTGGCGTTAATCCCCGTTAACATTATTATATAGCTTAGACCACGACAGCACTATTATTTATTCTGTGGCAAAAGATTAACAGTTAGTTATTTATATACACGCCTGTAAATCCCGAGGGCAGACAGTAACATCAACTATGGCACAGAATAAATACTCAACAGAATTTTATCTTTATGTAAACGGACGAAACGCGAGCCATACCTTGTGAGCTCAGTGACTCAGTGCGCAACCAGTCGCGACTGTGAAACAGAGACGAATGGACGGTGTGTTGTTTTTTAAATCGTACCTGCGCAAATTTTGTTACTAAAATAATTTAAAATGACAAGTAGACTACATTGTGCTTCTTTTGTTCGTAAGAATTCGACAATAACGCATCCAGAGATAAGCTTTTTTATATTACCTGCAAACTCCGAAAGGTAAATTATGAAGTGATTGAAATGATTTCACGTACTAGTGGGTGGGTACCTACGGTGTCTTTTTAATAGATTTTCTTTTGCTAATCCCGAAAAAGGGGTCCAGATTATTAAATACATTGAGTAAAGTAAAGGTAAGTAAGTACCTACACGAGTGAACTACGTAGTTATGGGAAGTTAATGGATCGTGATACGGTAGGTAGTAGTGTGATAAACGGCTTTTACTTATTATACCTATCTATCATCGGTGCGCCTGCCAAAATCGTTATGTGCATTTTTCGATTTTTTATTTATTACGTAAATGGCCTTAAAATAAAATTACGCATCGACTAATAAAACAACCAAGTGTTATTTCCCTCTAGAAATAGATTTGCCAAAATATATATCTGCAAAATTGGAGTGTTCACTAAAAAAATGTTTTAGTCATCATGTTGCACATGTCAGTATTGGTATGCACATAGATAATTTGATGGCTTGCTTTTTTCGATTTGTGTTGTAAAATTTATTTTCTTACTTTGTAAAACCGCAAATAATCGAGCCAGTTTTTTACAATAACATTGCTGTTTTTTCAATTTTTAAAATATTAAGCGAAACTAACATACGTGGGGATCATGTCGAATAATTCATCTGAACACACACCATTGTACAGGCGGTGAAACGCACACAGCACGGAAATCCTTCCTCAGATTGAGAGTGTCAACCCCGCCTGAGTGAGGGATTGTCGATGATCCTCAGCGCCCGTCTATGCACTAAGTCGAAGAGGTCTAGCTAGCCGCGCCAAAAGGGTGACCGTAGTTCTCCATGTGGGGCGGCACCTGAGTCTTCTAAAGAAGAAGTCTTTGATGCTTCACCCTGTTGAGCACTCCTAGGTCAAGCTAGCTTCAAAGAAAAAGCTAGCTTGACTTTTCACGTGACTGCGGTACTGGTCTTCGCTGTAAATATCAATACCAAGGAGCCCTCTACTCAAAGAGATGGTAAACGATTTGTCTGGGCAATGCAATTTTTGTGTCTTAGTGGAGTTGAATTGGACTAGGTTTAGTTATCCCCAGTTGGATACTCACTAGAGTGTTGAATCGAGAGTACAACCTTCTATTGGTTAAAAATATGGCTGTCCATTCGCACAGTCCTTCTGGAAATCCGTAAGTGGCAGACAAGCACACGGTCCACCTGATAGAAAGTGACCTGTGGAATTTGGCAATACCAGGGGCGTTGGGGCGTTACACTCGCGCTGCTGATCCAGAAGATACCTACTAATGCCCTTCTTGAAGCCCCATACTGTTCGCTTGTGAAAACCACAGCAGAAAGTTTATTCCACAACCTGTGCGTGCATGGGATGAGGTTCCTTTCAAACCGTACGGTGCGTATCGTTTCCGGTTGCAATGTGTGAGGATGAATTCTCTGCCTATGGCAAACGGTGCGATGATAGAATGTAGCTGTGGGCAACATGCCAAACAATTTGAAAAGACATCGAAATGTTGGAGAAGGTCCAAAGGAGAGCAACAAAAATGGTAGCAATACTGGAGCAAAGGCGGAATAGAGGAGACCTCATAGAAACGTACAAAATACTCAACGATCACTACAACGTCAGAAACATAAAAAATGTTAGTCATGTTATTGCATGCTTAGGTTGCCTACTCTGTCGTGTTAGGGTGTACCTTGTAAAGATGGACGTAGAAGAGAAAATAAATAAATAAATAAAAATAAATGATTGGATATTGTTGCTATTATCTAATACCAATATTATGATATTGTTATTTTAATTGTAATCTCATTGATTTGACATTGAAATTAGATTATTGTGATTTGACATTAATAGAAACTTGACTTATTTATATTGTAATTGTAATTTCATTATTTTGACCTTAGATTATTCTGACTTGGCATTAAATAGGAATTTGACTTATTAAAAATTGTATAGGTAAAGGTAACTGTAATCTTTTTAATTTTACCTTAGATAGATAGATAGATAGATAGATAATTCTTTATTGTACACCAATAAATTTACACTAGGACAAGTAGATAGTATGTATACAGTTTAATGTACAATGGGCGGCCTTATCGCTGGAAGCGATTTCTTCCAGGCAACCTTGGGATGGACAGTAATGTGACAGAAACAGAAGATATGGTGTAGTTATCAAATAAACTAAACTAAGACAAAAATGTACGAGAGAGAAGTACAAATAAAATGAAATAATAAATATACGGCTTTATGTGAAGTATAATAAGGTATAAATAGACCATTGTGACTTGACATAGAATAGAAACTTGACATAAAACAGGTATGTTAATTGTGTTAATTCGGATTTGATTGATTAATTATGTTATTCTTATCTTGATTTCTTATTAATTTTTGATTTCAACTAAGGGGGTATGGGTAGTATATTGGAGTAAAGTCTAATTATTGTAAAACCATTGTATTATATGCAATAGAAATTGTAATAATTGTGGTCTACTACCATTGCATTGGGGGCAACCTGTAATAATGGTAGTATGAGGAATAAATAAATAAATAAATAAAAGATTTGTACATGATGAACCAGACACACGTCTTAGAGGCCATTCCAGATTCCATATCGCCAGCGACGCCTGTCTTTAAACCGAGTCGAAGACGTTAAGCTAGTATGCAGGCGAACCGGCAAAAAGGTGACAGCAGTACTCCATGTAGGGCCGAACCAGTGCCTTACAAAGAAGG
Organism: Eilema caniola; assembly: GCA_949126895.1. NCBI lineage: Eukaryota > Metazoa > Arthropoda > Insecta > Lepidoptera > Erebidae > Eilema > Eilema caniola. The sequence continues at coordinate 9,908,428 of OX421488.1, forward strand.
AGTCGTTGTCCCACAGTGAAGTACTGCTTCGCCCTGTTAAGCACCCCAAGTTTCTTTGATGCCAGTTTGACCTTATCATCTCAATGACTGCAGTACTAAACATCACTTGAGATGTCGACACCCAGGATCCCGATACTCGAGGAGATGGTAAGCGGTGTGCGCAGGAACTGCGTCGCTACAATAAATGGGGCTTCTCATAGCGTCGCAGTTCCCGCAAACCCAATCCAAGGCGTACGCTACATTGACTGCTAATGCCTCCCCTTAACTCTCAATGGCTTAGGCCTAGCGGTTTGTGAGGTAAACAAAAAGGTCACCAGCTAAGTGAAAATGTTAAGATAATTTTATACCTACCAACTTAACTGACTAATACGTCTGTTTCTTTAATTATTCGCATTTAAGACTTGTTTTAAAAGTTAAGCATTTTGTTATAACAATAGCACCCCGCCTCCCCATACCAAGGACGAGTTGGTGAAATGGGGACTCTGCGGTCCTTTCTCCCAAGGAGGGCTAGACCGACAGGTATGTCGAAAACAACCTCACCTTCGGCCTAGCACATCGACCCACAGATGGCGTGCAGCTTAGTCGGTTCTAGTCTGACATAACCTCCCCCTCCGGCACCACCGGTGGACCAGGCACAAACACAACATGTTTCCATTTGCTACGCTCCTGGCACACATCATTCGCTTTTTCCACTTTCATAATTTGAATTTTTTTTTATAAATATAATCAGTAGTAAATAAAGGAATTTACCCAAAGCGTTTCTGATGATTGGCTGGTTTTGCACATCGAGCTTTGTTAAGATGTCCCAATTAAACTCGCCCTCTGGTATTGGGTTGTTTCGGATCCATCCCCCGCAGGCGAACTCGTAAAAATCTTCGCACGGATCCTGGCTTTCATCCAATGCTCGGATAACTTCGCTTGCAGTGTTTTTGCAGGAACGTGTGAGGCAGACTTCTGGCTCTGGAATTAGAATCGGAACATCTATGATCTACTACTACTATCTATGATACTATATTGTACAATACTATATTATGCTATGCTATGCTACGCTATGGTATGCTATGCAGTGCTATGCTATGCTATGCTATGCTATGCTATGCTATGCTACGCTATGGTATGCTATGCAGTGCTATGCTATGCTATGCTGTGCTATACTTTACTATAATATACCAAATTGTAAAGTGGTCTCGTGTATGTTTACATCCACACCTACTATATACTAAATAATACACACATCAAAAACGTCTAAGCAACATATATGTACTTATTTAAATTTTTGGACGGTTCTTCGCATTATAACGTAGTATTTTATGTTTAAAATTATTACAAAATGAAATTTCTAAAGAAAATGAATTAATAGTGAAAGAATAGGACAATTTAATACAAAGTATTTCCTCCTCTGCTATTCAGAACGTGTCGGCAACTGTACTGTAATGAGACTGTTTATGTCATGTTGCGGTATTCGTTCCCAATGGAATTGTAGCAAATCCTTCAGCTGTTGGGTTGTTGTCTCTCCGTCCAAGTCCTTCAAAACACGTCTCTGGAGCATGTCCCATGCGTGCTCGATGCAGTCGAGGTCTGGCAATTGTGCAGGCAAAGACAATACCCAGATGTTCCCCGTTGCCAAGTATTCACTGGTTCGCCGAGCTGTACGTGAACGCGCATTATCATGCTTTAACGTAAAATCGGAGCCAAAGGTTTGTGCAAATGGATGGACATAAGGTGAAAATCGGCTGGCGTCTTGCAGTCATGGCATGGATGCTGTTCAGCGGGTTCCCCTGTATTATTGTAGCGCTGCCAAAGAAAATCGAGATACCTAAGATTGATTACTTCCCGCTTGCAACATCCCTACAACTCTTTGCATTTCATCTGCCGTCAAATGACGTCGTTCCATGACGTAAAGAATATGTAACTATTCAATTTTGTCGCTAACTTTTTTCAATGGTTGGTAAATTATAAAATCAAGACTAAACGTAACAATAAAAACGCACTTAAATTCAAACAAATTCGCATTTGTATTTTATGAAAAAACAAAACACATTTTATTTTTACAACCAGCCAGTATGTCATCAATAACAAATAAGTTTACTTACCTACGCACTTTGAGTGAGTAAATAAAAATTAATTAATATAAATGGTAAATTTGTAATACCATGCATGTTGCTTAGACTTCTTTGATGTGTGTATTACAAATGCGAAAGTAACTCTGTCTGTCTGTATGTTAAATATGTTGTAAATTTGTTATGTTTCTCGCCTAAACCACTAAACCGATTTTGATCTTTTTTGGTATCGGGGTAGATTAAACCTTGAGAAAAAATAAAGGCGCGATAACCGACATCAACACGGGTGGAGCCGTGAGTAAAAGCTAGTTGAAGATAATTAAAAAAATACTTGGGCGAACTCAACACGAAAATATATAAATTTTGGAATTCTTGCCTGTTTATCCGCGATAGATGCAAAAATTACTGAACGGATTTCAATGCGGGTTTTTTGTTTCACAAGTTTAGGTCAGAGTAAAAATCTTACGTTTGTTTGGACACAATCAGTTTAGTAAAACCGGAGATATATGATCAAAAGCCGTGATTACCGGCATTCATGCAGGCGGAGCCGCGGGCGGAAGGCTAGTGGCATATAAAACCATGATCATTGTCATACCGGTTGTATTCAAAAGTTGCACTTTGTAGCTCTGTGTCCGCTCATTTTTTCACTTTCTTTTAATACGACTTAGTAGTAGAAATGCATACAGTCCACTTGATGGGAGGTGGTTACCGTGGCCTATTCACGTGTGCAACACCTGGGATATCATTCACGTGTTTCCGACCCTATTAGAAACTTCCTATGCGTTCTTGAAGAACCCATTTTTTAAATAATTGCTCTGTTCTTCTTTTCAGAATTTTTTTGGTAATTGTTTTATATCTTGGATATTTATGGGGTCGACTACTGTCATCATACGTCCAAACGCTGAGAGGAATGCCTGTAGAGTCTCATACGATAAGCAGTAGATGTTACGACATATAAGTGAGGTTGTCTTGGATGCAAAGATCTTGACGGGCCTGATCACAGAAATATATTATGATAGGACGGCCATACGCAGTGTTCGTCTGCACGACGTGCGTGGCGACTTTTTCATACATACATAAATATAATCACGCTTTTATCCCCGGAAGGTTAGGCAGAGGTGAATTAACACCCACATTTCACCAATTTGTATTCGGTCCCACGTAATAGGGGCCTATTCCGGGCACTATTGATGACTCGAGCCATGCATCTGAGGCTGAGTCTGGGCTGTAAATATATTGAACAGCCCTATCCCTTAGTCGCCTTATACGACACCACATGAGAAGAGATGGGGTGGCCCAAATTCTCCTCTGCCGGGAACCACGCGACTTTTTCACTGTAAATAAAAACTCACGAGAGAAAAGAAGTACGTTTATTTTTCAAACTTTCTTCTCCATTTTTATTCTACAGTTAGAAATAGCGCAATATTTTTAACGATGTTATTACAAGCTAGTCTTAACAGCCCCTCTAGACAAGTGGCAATTCGCTAGCCGGCGCGGCGTTCGGTGGAATAGGATGACGAATGTATGGGATTTGACGTAAATGACATTCGTTAACGCATGTCAAATACGTCAAATCCTATACATTCGTCATTCTATTCCATCAAACGCTTGCTAGCGAATTGCCACTTGTCTAGAGGGGCAGTACCGAGTAAGCATTCGAAAGTTCTTGTCTCATAGGACAGGAATTGACCAAAATGTTGCCACGCTTTGCCCGCTCACATGGGCTTTCTATCCTTATATATTGCTGTGGCCCTGATATATGCCTACACATAACAGAAAAAATATTTCTCATAAGAATGGTTTGATACGTTACCTATATTTTATTTTATTTTATTTTAAAAGGTACAAAAACAGATAACAGATCACATAATATCAATATAGAATTTCCAAATACACATTTTGAACCTGCTATCCACACACAACACAACATTCAGATGCAAAATAGCTTCGTTAAGACAGTTTATATGTATATGTAAATAAGAAAATTGTAGGTAGGTACATTGTTATAAATAAATCCTTAACAGGAAGAGATAAGCAAAACGCAGACACTAAAGTTGTTTTTTTTAAAGTAGGTACTGAAGCTATCAAAGAAAATGTCCAGTTTGGTACAAACCTTATTATATTAGGTACACATTCTATGGAGCGGGTTATTTTGTGAAACATTGTTTTTGCACAGTGGATAGGAAGCCATCAAACCATTCGAACGTGGTTCTTTCAAAATATTTAACGCCTTTTATCGTTCTCACTTCAGTTACATAGAAGATTTCAATTTTTAGGGTTCCGTAGCCAAATGGAAAAAACGGAACCCTTATAGATTCGTCATTTCTGTCTGTCTGTACGTCCGTATGTCACAGCCACTTTTTTCCGAAACTATATAAACTATACTGTTGAAACTTGATAAGTAGATGTATTCTGTGAACCGCATTAAGATTTTCACACAAGAATAGAAAAACAAGGGGTTCCCCATACTCAGAACTGAAACTCAAAAATTTTTTTTTTCATCAAACCCATACGTGTTGTCATCTATGAATAGGTATTCAAAAATGATATTGAGGATTCTAATATAATTTTTTTTGCGCGAGAGACACTTTCAAAGTGGTAAGATGTGTGTCCCCCCACCCCTCCTCCCCCTTTAACTACCTAAAATAAGAGAATGATAAAAGTAAAAAAAATATATTCTGTACATTACCATGCAAATTTCCACCGAAAATTGGTTTAATGATCTAGTAAGTAGTTTTTTTTTAATACGTCATTAATCGTAAACCGTACACTATTATTAAAACATCGATCAAAGTAACAACGAACTCCAAGAACTTTTATATTATGTTACTTGCTGCTACGGAACCTTTCATGGGCGAGTCCGACTCACACTTGGCCACTTTTTTTATGCATTTCTTTAAGGACGTTGATCAGTTAAACCTTAGCTGATCTGCCATAAATAGTTTAAGTTTAGTTTAGTCGCTTCACGGAAAATATCAAAGTTCAGCCAAATCCGCAGCTAGACTGGTAACTTCCAGACTCCGAGGTGAAAGCTTTGGATGCGACTGGGATTAACGGTAAGATGAAGAAGATAGAAGAAGAAGTGTACCTGAAGTGTCAGGCTGATAGCTCGGTGGTACTGGCAGGTCCGTAGGTTCCCGAACCGTGAGCAGCAGGGTGCCACGGGGAAATACCACCAAAAGTATAGCGCTGATCACTAGCAAGACCCGCTCCAGCGTGGTACGCTGATGCCAACCGATGAAGGACATACCCTGGAAGAGAAATAGAACATTCAGCATAGAGAACCCCCTCTTTTTGAAGTCAGTTTATAAAAATAATTAAAAACATGACAAAGATTTCTAACTTGGGTAGGCTAGATATTGCTAACAGTGCACGAGATTTAATACTTCGACTAGCTTCTTTGATCTTATCACCATCCTGTTAGAAGGGCCCTAATATCATCCTTGAGGCCTACGTTCAAGGTCAAACGGTAGTCGCTTCCGTTATAGGCCAAAATACCAATCAAAATCTATGGAGAGTTTCTTTCTACTCCGTAATTACCGAACAGGTAAGTGAGGGATATTGAAGAGAATTTAAAATGATTTGGGAGTGGGAGTGACACTGTGTATATCAAAATAAAAAAAAGGGCGGATTTTGATTTAAAAAAAAAAACCATTCAAATTTATTGAGTGGGTTCTCAAAATGAAGGAAATTAAAAGACGATTACAAAAATATTTGTTTCATTACTAAAAAGTATAAAATAAAATATTTTATTAAAAATAAAAAATCCGACTGATGCTGAAAAGATCGAAACAAGCTTAATAGCAGGCGATACCCATTTGCAAATCTCAAACCCGATGAAAATTAATGGGTACCGCCTGCTACAAAGCTTGTTTCAATCTTTTCAGCATAAGTCGGGCTTATTATTTTTAATTATTTTTATTTTGTATTTCTATTGCCTGTTAAAAATAAAAGGTTTTATACCACAACCACAACTGACACAAAAATCGTTATGCTATTTTTTTTGGTAACAACGGTTAAGACCATTTATCTTTGAAATACCAGTCACTTATGAAGTTTTATCTAAAAAATATATCAAAATACAGAATGTATTAAAAAAAAACTCACGGAGTTCGCCATCGCAATTCAGCCGGTGACCACACACTAGCTCCGTTTGCATAGAATTCATCTCTTTAAAATAAACATTAATTGCAAATTAAAATTAGTTTCATTGTTTGTCTGGTATTCATTGTATGTGTATTACAGTTATTTATTGTAAGTATGTAATTACGAACAGTGTATTGATAACAATTTGTAATTGGAACCTGACATTACAAGGAGCAGGACATGACAGTACAAAGGGCTATAAAGTACGACAAAAGCCGTTTTATGAATTGCTGGATTATCCGGAATAGTTAAACTATGTACGCAAACAAATATTAAAAGTCAAATTTTAATTTATGTCGATGGAATTTCAATTTTGTAATCACTTTGAGACAACTTGTGCATCCAATCACCATTCATCATTATCCTCCTAACGGTTCCCCAACTCAGTCTATCTACGTGTGGCTGCCGCCGCCAACTAGCTTTATCAGCCGTTCAATTAACTGCCTAGGCTTTTTACTAAATGGCGCCATTCAATGAACGGCCTGAATAAAATTCAGCCATAACGTTTATTACAACATTTAATAACCTGGCTGGCTATTGCTTGGGCCAATCGTAAGACACTACCCACCTCGAAATGAGATAGAAAATCACATACATACATATACTTACACCTGTATATCCCCGAGGGGGTAGGCAGAGGTGTATTCACAGAAAATTAGTGATAAGTTCATTGAGAAAGTTTTTTTTATACCCTTACAGAAATAAGTTTTCTAACTGTTTGATTAAATGGCTAGGCAAGTAATTAAACGTGTGTGCTTCTTCTTGCTTCCTTGGAGAGTTAAATTCGGTCCATTGAATTATAAATGAAACGAATACTTATTAAGTTGAAAGGTAACCACTTTCCTTTCCGTGTGCTTGCGACCTAAGAGGAGACTCAACTGAAACTTCTGTAATTCGGCCTATTGGGACGAACGGTCATAAGGTGAAACATTTAAGCGCCTTTAATCACGAATGACATTGACCTTTGTCAGACGGATTGAGCAATAACGTGCTGAAGGCGTTTAAACAAAGCTCCTCAAGCATTCGTAACTTATCACGTCTTAGTGAAGCTACACATTGGAGCTTTTGGTGGATACATCACACTAGCTAACGCCTTTATCGCATAACAGACAGGCGATTGCTACCAAAAGATTCCCGCTTAGGGCAAATATTTGTATACATTAAATGACTATTTACATTAGCCTGGATATTTCCGTGCCTCAGAGTGCACGTTAAGTTCAGCTGTCTCGGTCCCCGTTGCCATATATGAAGATTTATGGTAGTCCATGCGGGTAGTTGGAACCTAAAAAATCCAACAACTGGTCTAACTGCAATACTTCGATACTGCCAATGGGGTGTGGAGTCAGATTAGCAGTCACTTCACGGAAAATGCCAAAAATCAGCAAAACATAGGCGCGGCAGCAGCAGCTGCCGTGTAGACCTCCAGGCGGGTGTACTGCACTCGGAGAGTAAGTAGGTAGATGCAGGCAGCCCGAGATTTGTACCCCGTAGACACGGAGTTCTCTAACCTTTTTCTAGGACCCTGTAACGTACCAGATACGCTGCAGACTCACGTCACAGGAAGGAGGCGCGCGTCCCTCGCCCAGCTTGAGGACAGAGAGAGGACGCTCACCTCACAAACATTAGGTACCCACAAACATACAGATATACAGTATACAATTAGGGCTAGTATATACAGATTAGCAGAAGGTTCAGAGGTAAGCAGAAACTAAACAGAAAACGGAAGAGTGTCAGGTATAAGGGAGACGGGAAGTAAATAGGTTGGCTGATAGACAAAAGATGGTAGCGCACCGAAACTCGGGTCCGTAGAATGTTTGGAGGTCTTAGCCAGTTGAGAGCCAGTTCAGCTCCGCGTGGCGACCATGCTATCAAACTATATGTCAGTTACCAAATGGACAGCGTAACCGCGTAGCAACAAAGAAACAATAGGTGACCTCTTGCCCACGGAGTCCACTTTATTGATCACAGGATTCACAGGTCCTGCTCCGTGCAAATATTTGTAAGTGTGTATGAATATTTGAATATATTATGTATGTTTGCATTACTCTGGGCGTTTCTATGTATAATATTATGCATGTTAAAGCTGTTGCCCACAGCTCCGCCTACGTAGAATTTTGATCCCGTTCCGCAACCCATAGGAACCTACTTCTGGGGCCTGTTTAATAAACGCGACAATGACAGGTGACAGGCGACAATCCGACAATTTGACAATTTGACAATATTTTGTTTAATAGGTATAAATTATTGCTGACAAATAAGTCACGGTGGAAAATCTACAATAATGACGACTTGTTATGACAATTTGACTTATTTCTGTTTAATAAATATTAAACCTTGACAGGCGACAGGTGACAATTTGTCAGGAAAAACTTGTAAAATTTGTTTTATTGAACACTAAATTGTCATTGCAGGCGGACATATTTGTCCATTTGTCACAGATTTTCGACAGGCATTTCATCCAATGTCAACGGTAATCGGGAATTAAATTAGTACGATTAGTTTAAAAAATGGTTTTAACGTCTTTGACGGATAACAGTAGTAGTGAAGATGAATACCTATTTGATGCAAACTATACGACTTCGCAAATTTAAACCAAGAATAAAAGCAAACAAAACAAGTTCAAGTCATGTTGTCATAATATGACAACATCAGGGTAATATCAAATAAGTAACTACCTACAACAATTTGACTTTTGTTTTTGACTTGAACTTGTTTTGTTTGCTTTTATTCTTGGTTGCATATGAATGCATGCCTCGATATTGAGATGCGACAAATATGTCGGAATTAGTGACAATCTTGTCAATTGTCATGACAAAAGTCACAGAATATTTTCTTAGAGACTCGACGGGTAAAACCTGACAATTGTCGCTTTTATTATACAGTTTTATAGCTTGACAATTTTGTCAGTATTTGCCTGTCGCATTTGGACATAATTGTCAACTTTATTAAACGACATTTGTCGCGACAATTCGACTAATTTGTCAAAAAGTGTCAAATTTGGCGTATTGTCACTTTTATTAAACAGGTATTAAAATTTAAAATTAGCCGATGTTCTATGCCAGACCATAATCTATCTAAAAGTGAATACGAAGTTTCATCTCAATCGGTTAGGATAACTGCTTCAAAATTCAGTTGTAAAATTTGACTCGAACATACATACATACAGCCAAGGTGAAAGTTATGCGTCATATTATCACAAAAAATATTTAAAAAATATTAGTCATAAAATACTTCAAGTACCTACTAACTTTCACTAGACCAGTCTATTATTAAGATTACGATAGTTCAACCAACGAAACATGTTGTTAAAATTCCCCTATTTTTGATGCAGTTTTTAGCAACTGGCACACTAAAAAGCAAACTGACATGATGCGAGTGTAAGACGAAACTGTCACGCAAACTACTATGGAAAATTCGTCCCATTTTTTTTTGTTCTTTTGCAGCGTGATGCTCCATCCAGACATATTATCTAATAATCTAAAATATCAATATATAATCGACGCGACTTTCAACGGCTCCCTCCTTCTTTACTTTTGCCTATTGTGTACCTATTTAAAAAATATTAAATAAATCAATAAATTTATTCAATTAACAATTTCGAGAAGAGAAAAGTTATAATGTATTTACCAAAACCCTAATAACGCTTTTGTCCGACTTTGGGATTAAGCCAAAGCATTCTCACTTGTTGCTGCAATGCTGCTACACCCCCGAGCCAGTCCTATAAGGGTAGCCAGCCGTACTATAATATATAGTATTGTACTGCATTTCGGTACTCGCTGGACTGGCGATCAGTACCCATGTATTGTGACCAATTGAAAATTGCCATATTGGCGCTGATGGCAGTGGTGTGTGTACTCAGAACTAATACTAGTGATGGACAATAACTGTCTTGGTATCGATAAAAACGTTGAAAGGTCGACATTAAACACAGAGTTGGACAATAAGGATCATTAGAAAAAATAATGTTAGATAGTTGTATAAAGTATTTTAATGTATTATTATAAATAAATTAAAAAAATAACTTAAATTGCTAAATAATATATATATGCCATGGTCACTGACCTGTAATAGTACTTGCTGGACTAGTGATCGGTACCCATTTATTATGCCTAATTGGAAATCACCATATTGACGCTGATAGTCGCTGCGCTGCGCTGTAGAGAGTGTACTTGGAGCTAATACTAATAAATGAAGAATGATGGTCAACAATTGTCTTGGTATCGATAAAAACTTTGCCAGCTCGACAATAAACACAGAGGTAGACAGTAGGGATCATGAAGTATGAACATAACGTAAAATAGTAGTAACGAGTACTACTTATGTACCGTACTATTATAAATTTATGAATAAAAATAAGTTTGTCGTAGTATTGCCAAAGCTGTGCTATTATTGTCAATCAGCCCAAAAATGAAACCAGACTTAAAGGCAGAATCATACTTCCATATCGTGGCGTGTCGTGACATGCCAGGAGCATAATTATCAGGGTCCTACCTGTCTCCATTCCTAATTGCATCCATATTAGGTCTAGCGGTTGAGGCGCGAAGAGGTAAGAAACGCACACATATACACAAACTGACTTTCACATTTATAATATTGTTGGAAATATTGGGATAGTAGGATTAGGGTTTGTTATAGCATAGAGAACCGAGTCGGTATAAAAAAGTATTCTCAAATCACACATTTCATTTATATAAATAATGGGTCTTATGTACCAAATTAACAAAATGGCCATTTTAAACATTTATATGATAAAACGCATCTTATCGACATATATCGATAAAAACAACGTACAACACTCATTCGCAAACAAATTAGTTCTCAGTACATTCACGGTGGCGCTTCATATCGACACAACAACAACGCTGTCATTTTATATGGAATAGCCACTCCCGCTAATTATAGAGGTCAGTGCCTTCAACCCTACTAAAAAGCAATAATATCCCATATTGAACGCGTAGGACCTGAATTTATCAGATATGACAGTAGAAAAAGAAACCACTTTTCTGGAAAGTTTGAAAACAATTTTATTTTCAAAGACATACGACACAATAAAATAAATCAGTCATTGGTGTCGATTCGGGTTGGCAAAATTCCGACTAAACTAAACTATAATTAGTTTAGTCACGTCAAATTGCGGTTTCTTATTCGGGAAAACACCAACTAACTTAATTTGACAGGACTAAACTATTTTTAGTTTAGTCGAATTCAATTTAGTGAAAATTGCTATTTTGCTATTCGGTAAGGCAAAATTTTATTCCTGTCAAACTAAAATCTGACTTATTTTAGTGGCCATATTTTTGGTCACGATTAAACTAAACTAAACCTTGTTCTGCTGATTGTTTGTGCTGGTTGAAATTTTTAAATTACAGAAAAATGAACGTATGCGTTGTGGCTGCTTTTTTCAAGGAGCAAGAAAGGTAAATAAGAAAATTTATCAACTAAATATATGTTTATTTGTTCAAAACTGACCTAGCAGCAAAAAAATCCGCATCAATGCCATTGTGGAGGACTCGGACACCATGGCCTGTCATGCTGCAGGAGCGCGGGGCGAATTCCACGGCACGCCAGCCATCATTGCTGGTGTGCCAGATGTGCTTGAACCAAACGGTTTGGCGCGCGACGATGGCAAGAGACTGGATGGTATGTCAATAATGCCTTGGAAAATGGGTAGGACTCTGGTGTGGGACGCAAAATGCGTCGACACCATTGCCCCTACCCATATACCTGCTGTACCGGTGCCGCTGCAGCTTCTGCAGAGGCTGTTAAGCGGCGCAAATACTCCAATCTTATTGGAGATTATGAATTTGTGCCGTTTGGAGTCGAAACGTTTGGGCCTTGGGGTCCGAGCGCCCGCAATCTCTTCAGGGAGATTGCGAAACGTATGGTTGACGCTTCTCGTGACCAGAAGGCTGGCCTCTTTTCAGGTCAGAGATTAAGTATTGCCATACAACGTGGCAATGCTGCTAGTCTTCTGGGAACGCTATCACAAGAGGCATGCGATGCGGATGAATTCCACGACGCATTTTAACTTTTAGTTTTATTTTTTATATTATATTTAGTATTGTGTATATATAGTAACTTTATTATTTTAATTTAATTTTTGCCAATACATCTGTAATATATGTAAAAATTGTGTAACAATAAAAATAATTGAAAAATTAACAATTTTCATAAAGGTTGGGTTTGAAATTTATTTTAAGGTTAGAAGTTTATTTGTTTTACAGAAATCGGGAAAACGGGCCAGGTTGCTTCGGTCGAAGGATGCATCAAATCCGTTTGAGATGGCCGACTGTAAATCTTTAGGGTCATCAGCGGCCAAGTTCCTGTTGGAGATACTTGAAAATCACCCTAAATTAAGCGAAGAGGATTTTTTTGTGATTGTGACATCCACACACATACACATACATTGTTTATTTTCCTCTTTTCACGTAATATTCCCATTACCATGCCACCAAGTTTGTTTATTTTTTCAGAGGTTTAATTTACGGTCACGTTTGAATTTAAACACGTTTTTTGACAAGAAGTTAAGTTGTCTCTCTCACACTTCAACAACAAGGACGTTGTCATTCGTTCATTGAATTCACAGATTAAAAAGGTTTTATTCAATTTAGTCGTGTGACCTTGACTAAAAATGCATGCACTATTTTTAGTTCGGTGGCCAAACCGAATAGACAAAGCGTTGAACTAAACTAAAATAAGATAATTTTTAGTTTAGTTTAGTTTAGTCGGGTGGACATGCCGAATTAACACCATTGGTGTCGATTCGGGTTGGCAAAATTCCGACTAAACTAAACTATAATTAGTTTAGTCGCGTCAAATTGCGGTTTCTTATTCGGGAAAACACCAACTAACTTAATTTGACAGAACTAAACTATTTTTAGTTTAGTCGAATTCAATTTAGTGAAATCCTCCATTTTGCTATTCGGTAAGGCAAAATTTTATTCCTGTCAAACTAAAATCCGACTTATTTTAGTGGCCATATTTTTGGTCGCGATTAAACTAAACTAAACCTTGTTCTGCTGATTGTTTGTGCTGGTTGAAATTTTTTTAATTACAGAAAAATGAACGTATGCGTGTGGCTGCTTTTTTCGAGGAGCAAGAAAGGTAAATAAGAAAATTTATCAACTAAATATATGTTTATTTGTTCAAAACTGACCTAGCAGTAAAAAATTACGCATCAATGTCATTGTGGAGAAGCAGTTGACCGACTCGGACACCATGGCCTGTCATGCTGCAGGAGCGCGGGGCGAATTCCACGGCACGCCAGCCTCAACGACATAATCCGCCGTGCTCTTGTCATTGCTGGTATGCCAGCTGTGCTTGAACCAAACGGTTTGGCGCGCGACTATGGCAAGAGACTGGATGGTATGCCAATAATGCCTTGGAAAATGGGTAGGACTCTGGTGTGGGACGCAACATGCGTCGACACCATTGCCCCTACCCATATACCTGGCACTGCTGGCTGTGCCGGTGCCGCTGCAGCTTCTGCAGAGGCTGTTAAGCGGCGCAAATATTCCAACCTTATTGGAGATTATGAATTTGTGCCGTTTGGAGTCGAAACGTTTGGGCCTTGGGGTCCGAGCGCCCGCAATCTCTTCAGGGAGATTGCGAAACGTATGGCTGACGCTTCTCGTGACCAGAAGGCTGGCCTCTTTTCAGGTCAGAGATTAAGTATTGCCATACAACGTAGCAATGCTGCTAGTCTTCTGGGAACACTACCACAAGAGGCATGCGATGCGGATGAATTCCACGACGCATTTTAACTTTTAGTTTTAGTTTTTTTATTATATTTAGTATTGTGTATATATAGTAACTTTATTAATTTAATTTAATATTTGCCAATACATCTGTAATATATGTAAAAATTGTGTAACAATAAAAATAATTGAAAAATTAACAATTATCATAAAGGTTGGGTTTGAAATTTATTTTAAGGTTAGAAATTTATTCGTTTTACAGAAATTGGGAAGAACGGGCCAGGTTGCTTCGCTCGAAGGATACATCAAATCCGTTTGAGATGGCCGACCGTAAATTTAGAAAATTCTTTAGGGTCATCAGCGGCCAAGTTCCTGTTGGAGATACTTGAAAATCACCCTAAATTAAGCGAAGAGGATTTTTTTGTGATTGTGACATACACACACATACATTGTTTATTTTTCCTCTTTTCATGTAATATTCCCATTACCATGCCGCCAAGTTTGTTGTTTTGGTTTGTTTACTTTTCAGAAGTTTAATTTACGGTCACGTTTGAATTTGAATACGTTTTTTGACAAGAAGTTAAGTTGTCTCTCTCACACTTCAACAACTTCTTTTTGTGATTGTACTAATTTACCATAATTTACAGCGTAGACGGCCTACTATCTTTCTCTAAGGACGTTGTCATTCGTTCATTGAATTCACAGATTAAAAAGGGTTTATTCAATTTAGTCGTGTGACCTTGACTAAAAATGCATGCACTATTTTTAGTTCGATGGCCAAACCGAATAGACAAAGCGTTGAACTAAACTAAAATAAGATAATTTTTAGCTTAGTATAGTTTAATCGGGTGGACATGCCGAATTAACACCATTGTGTATGAAAATTAATAAAAACCTCAATGTTTTCGGAATACATACTTTGGCACCCATTTTTTAAGCTGCAAACTACATATTACTGCGTATTATGTAATACTGAATACGTCATAAGTATTGATTAAATAGAATATTATTCTTATATTTGAAAACCGATACGGCCTTCCATAACAGCATGTAAGCACATTAATGGCCTGTTGTATATTTGTAGGTATGTACATATTAGTCAATTTTAAATTAACATGGTCATTATTATTATTATATATATTATTATCAGGGTAGGTACTTACCATGTTTGTATGTTATATGGTAAATCTCCCGATAATAATAAATCTAATAGTAATAGTGAATTTCTAGATGATGAATACTGTGAAACTACGTTGATTGGTCTTCGTCCACGAAATTCTAATGATATGGTATTATTTAGATTAGATAGTCCGGGAGTTCTCAGCCACATCGTACATTAGTCCATAATCATCTTAGGGTAGAATTGTATTCGCGGCTTTTAGTTCAGATTATGGACCCGCATATTTAAAGATTCATTTAATTTAGTCAATGTTACCTAAAACATTGTGAGAGTGCCTGTCATATGACCTCTTAACCCCAGAAAGGGCTTTACATACTTAACAGGTAGGAAACCTAGTATGCAATATAAATATTACCTATTTCTTAAGTGAAATCAAACAATCTTACGCCTGAGTCTTAAGTATGTATCTTAAGTATGAGAACTAGAGATGCGCCGAGTAGCACTTTTGCCGAGTAACGAGTACCGAGTTTTACTCGGTTAAATTTTTTTCCAACCGAGTACTCGGCCGAGTAACTCTGTTCAATCAAATCCCCGTTTCGGGCGCGTAAACAAGTACAAACAGGTTCGTGCGGCACGAGCGGCCCGCTCGCGTTGATACACCCCTCACCCCGCCCCGCCTTTCATCTATCAGTCGCTTGCTAGTTTACAAACAAATACGTCAACCTATTATATACTCTTTGACGTCACGTTGCACGTCATAGTAGATAAATAATTGAAAAAGTTTGATAATTAACAATTGACTGTGATGATTTCACGTAAAATATTTCGAATTTGGCCGTTTTACGACGAAATTGAAGAAGATAAAACGAAAGTGAAATGCACCTTATGCAATAGGGTATTTAACAAATTTTGGATTTGGATTGATTTTATATAATTAACGAAACGGGAATTAACGCGATCATGGTATAGGTACTTACATACCTTTGATTGCCTGACGTTTCGACCAGGTTACACCGGCCGTGGTCACAGGCTGACTGGCTCAGCAGTGGACGCCCGCCGTCTTCAAATCCGTGAGGTAGTAGGTTCTTCATCTACCCGCACATTTTCAATATTTTCTTGTCGCCATGTACCGTCACATACCACACTCACAGTGTCCCTATTACGTAAGCAAACTGTCCGGTGTCTATCCGACTGCGTAGAAAAGCGAGGTTGCATGTTTTTCATCACTGGATTCCATGTTGCAGATAATTTAAAACCATCTTCCCGATTGAAATTTTTATGTTTTTTGATTTCAATCGCTTCACGTACAGCTCTTGAGTAAAAGTGACGTTCCTTGGAGAGGACTTGCGTATGGTGAAATTCAATCCAGTGATTGGTGCCTGCTTCTAGCAGGTGCTCTGCAATCGCCGATTTGCTCGTCTGGCGATTCTTTACAGCTGCGATGTGTACTTTGACCCGTTCAGCAATAAAGAACAGACGAGCAAATCGGCGATTGCAGAGCACCTGCTAGAAGCAGGCACCAATCACTGGATTGAATTTCACCATACGCAAGTCCTCTCCAAGGAACGTCACTTTTACTCAAGAGCTGTACGTGAAGCGATTGAAATCAAAAAACATAAAAATTTCAATCGGGAAGATGGTTTTAAATTATCTGCAACATGGAATCCAGTGATGAAAAACATGCAACCTCGCTTTTCTACGCAGTCGGATAGACACCGGACAGTTTGCTTACGTAATAGGGACACTGTGAGTGTGGTATGTGACGGTACATGGCGACAAGAAAATATTGAAAATGTGCGGGTAGATGAAGAACCTACTACCTCATGGATTCGAAGACGGCGGGCGTCCACTGCTGAGCCAGTCAGCCTGTGACCACGGCCGGTGTAACCTGGTCGAAACGTCAGGCAATCAAAGGTATGTAAGTACCTATACCATGATCGCGTTAATTCCCGTTTCGTTAATTATATATCATGGAACGCGAGAGTTTAAAAGTTGGATTGATTTTAACAAAAAATCGAAGTTAAAATTTAAATTTTCCAATATGCGCGAAAAACGCTTTCACCTTGTATGGAGCCGATTACGTGACGTCACACGCAAGTAAACATTTTGTATAACCTTAAAGCAGTGAAGTCAAAGTAAATAATAAAGTTTTTCTTCAAACTTTGTGAATAAATTGGTGTATAAATGGTGTGTAGTTGCCCAATGTACAAATACGTCTATAAATAATCCACAAAAACTGTTTGTTTCTGTTCTGTTCTGTTCTGTCACAAAACCGTGTTTACTTGCATGTGACGTCAGCAGTGCTGTGATCGATCACAGAGCGTTTTCGTCACAGATAAAAATTCGAAAAATTATTAGATATTTTTAAGCGAAATTCTCAAAAAATATGCTTATTTTAGTTTAATTTATAGTTTTTATTGTCTATTATCTGATAGGATGACCATTATTTGTAGTATTATTCTATATAATACTGATTTCACGTAGTGGTGTTTGACGGAAGGCTTCTACGACAGCAATGTTAAACCATTTTAAAATAAAACACATAGAAGAGTGTAAAGGTTTGGAAAATGAAACTTTGAAAGAAGAAGAAAGAAGAAAGAAAGTAAAACCTTTTATTTAAGTGCAGCACCGATTACACAATTAATTATGTACTAACACACGCAAACAAGTTAATCAAGCACAATTGTTCTTCGCGCTACACCAAAAAAGGAGCCAGTTCAGCATGGTATCAGGCTCCAACTGGCTCCTATGTGGAGGACATGCGACATGAATAATAAATAGAAAGATATTAAATTTACAAAAATCGAAAAAATAGAAAAGAGAAGAAACACAAAACAAAAAAATAAAAACACAACAGCAGAAGCCAACATGCTGGAAATATCGGAAAATCGTGAGCCATTTGCGTTAACGTCAACAACCTAAATATATTGATTTATCTAAACCGAGTATACTCGGCATTAAAACCGAGTTATTCGGCCGAGTACGAGTATCAAAAAACCCGCCGAGTACGCCGAGTACCGAGTAGCAACCGAGTACTCGGCCCATCTCTAATGAGAACTCTCTGAATAATATCCTTCGGAAGGTTTTTAAAATAGATATAACCAAGTGCGAAATGATAATAAGTAGTACATTTATATACGTTACTTATAAAATCGAAAGACAAGAAGTTTATTGTCATATTTTGATACTTTATGTATATTATGATGGTGAGCTATTGTCCCTGCTTACCGTTAAGGAACAAAGGCATGAGTATGTAATATAGTATAAATATTTTAACCACAATTATACTATCACTTAATTGCATCAATTATTTACTGATTACTGAAAATGTCGTGAAGAGTAATAATTCAGACTCTTTCCTTTTTCGCACCATTAAGACCTGGAATTCCTTGCCAGCTCACGTGTTTCCCTCTTCCTACAGTCCCGGGTCCTTTAAGCAGGGCGTGAAAAAGCATCTGATGAGGCCGTCAAGCTGAGTGCCACCATTGTTAACATGGCACGTGTATATAATGGTGGCCCTCTTTCTTGAGACTTTACCTTCAGCTTACCATCAGGCGAGGTAAAGTCAAATTGACGTGTCCTCTTTATAAAAAAAAAATATATATATATTATGACTACAGTGTCATAAATTTGCAGATACATCTTAGATATCAAAGCCAAATGTTTGATACATTTACAAAAACAAATACTAAGATAAGATTTAAAAATTGGTAATAATTAATAATATTCCACTAATAGAAATATGTTTTATATTCAATTAAGCAGACAGTGCATAGGTTGCATCCGTACAAGTGAGACGTATTATATTTTTATTGAATAGGTTGTGTACGTTACGCGTGTGCGGCGTTATCAATTACGAGAACAAAAGGTGTTTACCTGCCCGGTGGCCGGGCGGGCCGACGCAGGCGCAACACAATTATGAACTTTAATTGCTATGAATGTAAGTGAGATTTTTCGTGACATAATGGAAGAGGATCGGTGCGACAGTGAAGTTGTATCAGTACAAAATGTTGAAAAATCTAAAAGGATGAGGGATGATAATGAAGAAGAGTGGACATTAGTTGCAGGGAAGAGTAAGAAACAAAAATTGCCAAAAATGTCAAATATGCAACATAAAATTTAATTGAATCTTTTATGAATATATTAAAAAATAGCTATAATATAGTAAACAGATAGCTAAATACAAGAAATACATCAGAATAATCATGATTTATTATTATTATAATATCAGTATTGTTGATGCCATGGCATAATTTTGCACTAATGGACACGACTGTCAGCTCCTAAGTGAATTTCTCTTGCTTTTTGGATTATAAGATTCTTATTATTACATGGGACGCCACAAGGACGCCACGGACGCCGCTCCCAAGGCAACGAGCTCCTTGGCAACCAGCTGCCAAAAACTGTCAAAATTTTTCAGTGCTGTTATATTGTTATGGTTTTTATTTATTTATATAGTGTTTTTGTGTATATAGTGTTTGTGGGACTGTTTTAGTTTTAAGTATCTTAAGTGCCCGTTTTTCTTTTCATTATCATACTTATGTTACACGATAGTGATGTGGAGGTAAGTCAACCTAATGCATCGCTTTTGAATGTAGTACGATGCCCGCACTGCCCCGAAGCCCGTTTTTTTAAGAGTGAGCGAGGTTTGAAGATACATGTCGGGAAAGTACACAAACCCCGACATGTATCTCCGAACCCTCCTCTGGTTATTCAATCCTCACCCTGTACAGTTCCTGACAATACTATTGAAATTCCTTTTTGGCAAAAACTATCTGATTTAAAAAATTCTGTTTCTATCCTAAAGAGAATTCCCCGTGGTGCAAGACCTATCGTTGCGAAATATTTGTCAAATTGCATAGGTCTTGTACTTCGAGAGAACACTAAAACGGCTTGGGAGCAACTGCTCACCTTCCCATACAAAATTTTACATATTAAAACAGACAGGACAGACCACCGGACAACAAAACATTCTTTAACGTCTCAAATCAAAAATAATTGTAACATTTTAACTGAAAATTTAAACCCAACATACTACACCTTTCGTAAAAGTAACATTTTCAATTTGGTAGAATCAAAACTAAGGGATGGTGATATAAGTGGGGCATCGAGATTGCTTTTTAGTAGCGATGTAGTGGCGCCTTGTTCTCCGGAAACCCTCGCTGGTCTGCGGAGCAAGCATCCGGCGCCTGCGGAGGACCTTTCTTTTCCCGAGGCGCCTGATCCCGAACCTGATTGCCTGTGCGTAACGGCTAAGGAAGTGTTGGCTGCCGTTGTCTCCTTTCGAAGTGGCTCTGCCGGCGGTCTTGACGCATTGACCCCACAACATTTGAAAGATCTTTTGGGGCCCAGCGCCGGAGAGGCCGGTGAGGCACTTCTGAAGGAGCTAACGGCTCTCATGAACTTGATGCTCTCCGGTAGTGTGGAGAATGCCATCATAGACATTCTGTATGGGGCAAATTTGTGTGCCCTACGAAAGGGAGATGGTGGTATTCGTCCCATTGCCGTGGGATGCACATACCGACGTATGGCAGCAAAACTCTGCTGTAAATACTATAAAGCCGAATTAGCTCTGAAATTTCAGCCCCTACAACTCGGTTTTGGTTCAAAGGGGGGCTGTGAGGCTGCCATACATGCTTTGTCAACCTTCCTTGGCTTCGGAAAGAGTGAGGTTCTTCTCAAGGTTGATGTGAAGAATGCTTTTAACTCTGTGAACAGGGACACCTTGTTGAACCAAGCAAAATTAGAAACACCCAAAATTTTTAATTTTCTCTGGCAATGTTACAGGTACCCCTCTAAATTATTATACAAGGACAACCTTTTAGAATCAGCTGTTGGTTGTCAACAAGGAGACCCTCTTGGACCGGTAATTTTCAGTTTAGCTATCCAACTTATTATTCGGCGTTTAAATTCAAAATTTAATGTATGGTATCTAGACGACGGGACTCTAGGGGGAGATGTGGAGACAGTTTTCCAAGATTTGGCTTTTATTAAAAATGAATTTAAATTAATTGGTTTAGATCTAAATGATAGCAAATGCGAGATATTTTTAAATGATGTTTCGGACAAAAATTCTATTATTTCTAAATTCAATTCATTGGCTCCTAATATCAAAATTATAGAAAGAGAGTCTCTACGTCTCCTCGGGTCCCCAATCTTAGAAGATGCCTACACCTCATTTATAGAGGAAAAAATTCAAAATTTTAATGACATTTCGGACCGCCTACTCAAAATTAATATCCATTCAGCTTTCACTATTCTCAGGTACTGTCTTTTCGTTCCGAAATTCACCCATGCTCTCAGGTCTACACCATTTTGGAAACATTTAACAATTTTGGAAAAAATGGACAAAATTATACAAATTACAGTCACTAAAATTTTAAATGTGGCCTTGAATGATCGCGCATCACTACAAGCGTCTCTACCGATTCGTTTGGGTGGGCTCGGTATTCGCAAAATTTCAGACGTCAGCTTACCAGCCTTCCTGTCTTCAGTCCACAGTACGGAAGAATTAACTAGGAAAATCCTTGCTCCTACACTAGTTAATTCTGAAGTATTGTGTAAGACTGAAGCAGTGAACGCTTGGAAAATTGCTTGTCCAAACACTGATCTCCCAGGGAACCTTTTCTCACAGCGTCAGTGGGACGGGCCGCTCTGCAATTTAGTAAGACAAAATTTATTAAATACTTGCTCTAATGTTGCAGAGCGTGCCCGTTTACTGGCAGTTGGAGTGTGGGAATCGGGTCTATGGTTACAAGCTCTTCCGTCATCTAACGTAGGAACTATGTTAGATGACACTACCTTCCGCATCGCGACGTGCCTCCGCTTAGGTGCGCCGTGTGTTTCTCCGCATCGATGCCGTTGTGGAGAAGCAGTTGATCGACTTGGACACCATGGCCTGTCGTGCTGCAGGAGCACTGGGCGAATTCCACGGCACGCCAGCCTCAACGACATAATCCGCCGTGCTCTTGTCACCGCCGGTGTGCCAGCTGTGCTTGAACCAAACGGTTTGGCGCGCGACGATGGCAAGAGACCGGATGGTATGTCATTAATGCCTTGGAAAATGGGTAGGACTCTGGTGTGGGACGCAACTTGCGTCGACACCATTGCCCCTACCCATTTACCTGGCACGGCTGGCTGTGCTGGTGCTGCTGCAGCTTCTGCAGAGGCTCTTAAGCGGCGCAAATATTCCAATCTCATTGGAGATTATGAATTTGTGCCGTTTGGAGTCGAAACGTTTGGGCCTTGGGGTCCGAGCGCCCGCAATCTCTTCAGGGAGATTGCGAAGCGTATGGTCGACGCTTCTCGTGACCAGAAGGCTGGCCTATTTTTAGGTCAGAGATTAAGCATTGCCATACAACGTGGCAATGCTGCCAGTCTTCTGGGAACACTTCCACAAGAGGCATGCGATGCGGATGAATTCCACGACGCATTTTAACTTTTAGTTTTCTTTAGTATTATGTTTAAGTTACTTAGTATAATGTTATTATTTAGAAATGTAGTTTTAAAACCATTATTATGTTAATTAGAAAATAAAAGTATTCACATGTTGCACTTTGACATTATATAAAATACAAATATACATTACTAGCAATGATAATTTGCCGAAGCAGTTTAAGCTCGCTCGCTGGTTTAAGGAGTGGGAGATTAAGGATATTTCTCGTGTGAAATTTATCTCACTGTATAAAGTACGTCTTGATTTTGTCAGTGAAGTTAGCGCAGAAAAGCTAGAACACTGTGAGAAAGTTAAAGAGCTAGGTTGGCGTACCCAGAGAGCTATGGAAAGGAATTATTCATATGGGGTGATCAGAGATGTTGATATTGATATGTCGGAGGAAACAATTTTAGGTAATTTATATTGTCCGGAGCCAGCTCAGCTAATATCAGTGAAGCGTTTGCAACGAAAAAACTGGGAGGCAAATGATTGGTGTCCGAGTGAGACGATTCGTCTATGTTTTAAAGGTTCATTTATACCTCCTTATGTGTTCACGCACGATTTGCGAATTAAAGTAGACCATTACGTGTTTCCCGTCACACAATGCTCCCGCTGTTGGAAATTTGGTCATATGATTAAAACATGTTCAAGTACACGAATAGTATGCCCTAAGTGCGGACAAAATCACGAGAACTGTGACCCAAAAGTACTGAAGTGCGTCAATTGTGGTGGGAACCACATATCATTATCTAAAGTATGTCCAACTTATTTAAAGGAAAAACGTCTGCGTGAGCTCATGGCGGAGTTCAATTGCACCTATCGCAAAGCCTTGACAATGTACGTCCCCACAAGTAAGGACAACGACGATTCAGACCAAGTTGAGATTACCTTCGATGAGGTCCTTGACTCACCCTTTCAATGTACAGAGTCACCAAAAGAACAGTCTAGCAGGAGTACGTATGCTGTTATGACTAGGACAAAATCTACTGGTGGTACAAAAAGAAAGATTAACAAGCGGGCATCCCATCACAAAAGTCAGCTCGAAGATGATTGGTTGCAAAAGGAGGTTGAAACGGTGATAGCTAGTTCCAATGTTCAGCAGCCCACAAAACATAAATCGAAAAGTATAAGAGATATGAAATTTAGCGAACTATTAATAAGGTTACAGGAAGTTATATTTTTGAGAGATAGTACAATACATCATAAAGTGAAGGAAGCGGTAAAGATTTGTGCAGAGTGGTTAATATCCGTTTTGATTAATGATATATCGGAGTGGCCTTTACTTAATTTGATTCTAAGTCATTTTTCAACTAATGGTTAACACACAAATAATTGTAAAATTAAATATAATACAATGGAATGCGCAGAGTATAAGACCAAAACGAGTGGTGTTTGAAAGCATGTTAGCACAAGAAAAGGTTCACATTGCAGTGGTAAGTGAAACCTGGTTGGAGCCAGGTAGTCTATTTAGAATAAGTAATTATAACATTCACCGGAGGGACAGGGACAGGTACGGAGGTGTGGCCATTTTCACGCATAGATCAATTAGGTCAGTAGCTTATAATTTCGATACAAACAATACAGGCATTGAGGTTTTACATGTTAGATTGTTTAACTGTGATCAGATTGAAAATATCGTGGCCGTTTACTGTGCTCCATCGGTATCTACTAGTCAATCGGATTGGGAACAATTACTTTCGGGTTTGAATAAAAAATCGTTATTTCTAGGGGATTTTAATGGACACCACAGCAATTGGTCTAGTAAAAGCGACAGAAGGGGTAATCAAATATTCGATGCGCTAATAGGTAATCAGTTTATTTCATTAAATAACGGCGATCATACTCGTATCAAATGGGTAGATGGGAGGCTTCAACAAACCTCACCAGATATCTCTTTAGCCTCCTCGGACATAACCTTAGGCATAAATTGGCGAGTATTAGCAGATAATTTAGGCAGCGATCATGTTATTATCAAAATAAATACTGACTTTACAGCTAATAATTCATTTTTAAGAAGAAGAAACTTCAAAAATTCTGATTGGAATTCGTATGCAGAATCTTTACAGTACCTCTATGATGCCTTCAGCTTACCTGAAGATTTGCAAGAAGGATACGATAGATTTGTTAAACACATTAATACGGCAGCTGATTTACATATACCGTATATAAAAATATGCCAAAATCCTAATAGTAGATTTTCCCCCAAACCATACTGGAATGCCACGCTGTCCAAAGCTGTTGCGGAACGTCGCTTAGCACTCACAAGGTTTCGTCGTAACCCTACACCTAGAAATTTAGACATCTATCGAAATAAAATTCATGAAGCTCAACGTATGATACGGTCGGCAAAGCAGGATTCATGGCAAGTATTTTGTTCCTCACTGGATCAAACAATTAGTCATGGTGAACTATGGCGCAAGATGAGATGGATTAAGGGGTATAAAACACAACCACACGTTGACATAGCTAAAGCCAGTGAGGCACTACATAGTTTAGCACCAGACTATGTTCAGTGCGCTCCGCCTATATTTACATCCATTAATCTTAAGCTGGAGGAACAGATTACTATGCAAGAGCTAGAAAATTGTATAAAGGCTAAGGATACATCGCCCGGTAATGATAATATCTCGTATAGCATGATAAAGTATCTTCCGTATAACGGTAAAAGTTTACTGGTGAAACTCTTCAATAAATTCTATAACTCATCGTTTATACCATGGCAATGGCGAGAGATTTTAGTGATGCTAATTCCCAAGCCCGGACGTGACCCAGGTTTGATCTCCTCACTTAGGCCGATTTCCATGATTTCGTGTCTAGCAAAAATCTTTCATAACATTCTATTCAATAGACTAGAGTGGTACATAGAAAAGAATGATAAACTATCGCCACAGACAATAGGGTTTAGAAAATGCCGATCTACGTTAAACAACCTTGCAAATTTGACAGGTAGAATCCAAACAGGTTTTGCGAATAAACAAATAACTGTGTGTTGCTTTATTGATTTGGACAATGCTTATAATAATGTTGATTTACATGATCTACTAGTTACAATGAACCGTTTAGGCGTAGGTATAAAGATGTGCTCGTATTTATGGTGTTTTTTAAAAGAGAGACACTTGAAAATTCGCATTAATGATTCGAGTATATCCAGGACAACTTACCGCGGATTAGCACAGGGGGATCCTCTATCGCCTTTATTGTTTAATGTTGCCACAATAGACATTTGTAAGTCTTTTCAGAAGGTGTGCATTGAACAGTTTGCGGATGATTTTGTGTTATATGTCACATGCGATAGTGTGATGGAGGCTAAACAGGAGCTACAACAAGCTTTAAATTTATTCAACAACCTTGTTAGTAAAGTTGGTCTATCTATTTCTCCAGATAAAAGTTCAGTGTGTATTTTTAGAGCCGGATATAACAGAAGTATTAATTTTATGGATTTAAGAATTAATAACAATTCTTTACCAGTACTTAATAATGTTAAATATTTGGGCGTTTGGTTGGATAAAGCGCTGAGGTGGTCCAAACATACTACTGAGATTAAAGAAAAATGCTTGAGGTTTTTAAATGTGTTCAAAATTTTAGCTGGACCTGGATGGGGTATGCATCCCACATCATTACGACGTCTTTACATGGCCATAATACGCAGTAGAATAGACTACGCTAGCTTTCTTTACGACAACAGCTGTCAAACGAACTTAGATAAACTGAAAATCATTCAAAATCAGAGTATGAGAGTTATAGGTGGATTTCTGAAGAGTACACCCATTCACGCAATGGAGTGTGAACTACATTTGCCACCATTACATGTTCGCCGATACTATTTAGCTGGAAAATTCTGGCTCACACTTAAAGCGTTTTCTAGTGGTGAAACAAGTAACATTGTAATCAATCTCAGTAGCCTCTGTCAAAGCCCATATTGGAGGCGAAAGAAGAAGCCCCTCCTGGTTATAATATGCGATAAGTTTAATAATGTCCCCATGCACTTCAGTGAGCAGCTAGGAAGATTTTCACTCGATACCTGGATGAGCAATGTGGACCTTTCTAGTGCAATCAGAAGTCGAGTTCCCAGTGTCTTGGAATCAAAAAGGTCATATAGTATTTCTATACTTCGCGGGATGTGTCTCAGGTCTTTTAGTAATAATTATTCAGGTTTCTATAGACTATATACAGATGGGTCACGGGCCCAAGGAAAGGCTGGGGCGGCATTTTTCGACCCACAAATCAATAGTGCTGTGAAGTTTAAGATAAATGGTAATCTTTCTATTATGTATATTGAACTTATTGCCATTGCTGAAGCTATTTCGTATACGGATTCTGTTGATTTTAATAATTTTGTGATTTACACCGACTCTAAGAGCGCGCTCCAACATGTATCTAGATGTAGTTTGAATTTTTGCGTTAACCCGATCGCTTATAGTATTGTACGAGCAATTACTAGCAAAGGGAACTGTAACAGAAATATAGTCCTGCAATGGTTGCCTGCACATATTGGTATCCAAGAAAATGAAAAGGTCGACGCCTTAGCAAGAGAAGCATGTGTAGATGGTATTACTGTCTCTTACCTACCTTATGTAACAGATATTCTGTGCAAAGTAAAGTGTAAAAGTCAGGAGTTATGGAAAGAATATTTTGATGATAGGTCACTAACGAAAGGTATCTGGTACAAGACAGTCCAACCAACTATATCCCGGGGTCCCTGGTTCGACGCAGCTGATATGAGCAGGCAGGAGATTGTAACTAGCTTCAGGCTGCGAACCGGACACATTCCATTAAATAAGTTTGCGTACTTAATGGGTAAAGTACCATCACCAAACTGTGACGAGTGCAATGTCCCAGAAGACGTGTACCATATTTTGGTGGAATATGTACGGAATGAGGCTGAAAGAGCCATAGTTAAATATCAACATGATATAGATATTAATATTATAGGTACATGTAATACTATTCTTGCTTTCCCGACCAGCCGGGAGGCAAGAATACTATACAGATTAGTGAATATAGGTATTAAGCGTAGATTGTAAGATATGAACATTGTGAGATATGTTTAAGTATAGCTCCTATGAGGGTGACATATTCACATTGTGAAAAAACCATCTTACAAAATAAAGATTAAAAAAAAAAAAAAATTCAATTAAGCAAACATAGCTCGATTTCCCATATTCTCATACAACCATTTGTACTCCTGCTCTTAAAATATACACAGACAGCTATTTATCTAATTGGTTAAAATACATTTCAAAGCAAACACCAATAAAATAAAATTGATTACGTAAAATATACAAAAATAGTTATCTTGTAAAGTTGGGCCCAAAATTGTATACACATATCGAACGTGTGCACATACTTATCGAAATATTAAAAAAATGCAATATAAATAGTAGTAAGTGCGCAGTACACAATGTTGACCCTAACTGTACTTAAGCAAACATCAAAACACAATGGTTATAAAATTAAGATTATTACATCAAAAATGACCAGCATCTTTTTAAAAAATGGTCTACAAAACTAAACTTTGTTGACAGTTGGAACTTATAGATGGCACTATTACGAATATTTTACTTAATAATAAGTACATTATTTCTACACATTGCACATTTAATACATTCAACTTAAAAGTAAAATATAAAGACATTTTCAATAAATATTGTATTACACTTGTTGAGAATTAATAACGCCCGCTTTTACAGTTTGCTTATATGCTTCGCTATTATTTCTATTTACTGCAAGTCACAAGGCAGTTTAGATTACAATAAAGGATATATCATAAATCTAGTTCTTGTTGTGTAGGTAGCCGAATCTTGTATTAATTTCTGTTCAAAGTTATTTTTTTCGTAAGGCATACCTTAGGAACTTCATTAATTTATTGTAAAATGGCGGTACTTTAAAAAGCGAAGTGATTATTTTACCGAATGTAATTGAATATGTTCTAATAATGTCAAAAAGGAGAGTTTATGGCGTAATTTGATTCACTAGCAGTTATAAGACTGGCAACTGCACGTGTGTAATATGTGCTAGTGAATTGCTCATAGTCTTTTTGAATTACCAAAAACAAAAATACTAAAAAGTAGCACAATTTTTGTTTTGACATAATGTTGCTGTTATATGTTTAAATTTAACATAATATGGGTCTGTTATGACTTTAAGGCTATGGGCAGAAGCAGCACTGAATGCTAGCAACATCTTGCTATTTGTGATCTATACAATCTATACAAAAAGTTCTGTGTAGTATTTTCATAAAATTTTCTATAAACTCATTTATCCGTTTTCTAGATAACAGCTGAGCTCATATATACATACAATATAAATATCAAAATCTTTGGGTTGCGGCAACCCTAAAACACATACTTGTCAGGTGACTGGAATAGACAATCTCTTTGTATTACGGCCGGAGTTTTAGGATTTTAAATCGTTATGTTAGTATTTTTATGCAGTTGTGGGTTCAGTTCAAGCCATACCCATTTATTGATAGTGTTTGGTATCGAGAATGATACTAATGTGTGGCATAAATTACTAAAAACTAAAATCGTTAATTTTATCATTATTTAATTGGCAACACTCATTTTTATTGATTGGTAGCCAGCTGTTAGAGCACTTTTTTGAGCACGTTTTTTGAGCAACACAGAAGCACGGCCAAAGTGATGCAATACTTATTTTAAATCACGTTTCACATAATAAATGACATGGGCCCTACTGTCTATCTTACATTATGTCTATTCCAATCACCAACAAGGCCTCTAACATACCCATAGCGCTGAAGCTCAGGAGTAAATTTACCACACCTCACACTTTTCTTTAGGATTCATCTTCGAGCCAACCTTGCAGTGGAACTCTTCGGAAAACTCCCTTAGGTTCGTCAGAGAGCCTATCACTCGGTACTTAGCGATCGTATGTTCATCTTCTTCTATAAAACACTGTATACCTTCCTTTGTGTATGCTGTACACCATGCCTGAATATACGACTTATGGTTAAATAAAGTAGTTAATCTAAAAAAGCATCGGTAGCTTATTGGTTAAGGAGTTGGCGTTACGATTGAGACGTCCCAGGTTTGAATCCTGGCCTGAAATTACACTACCGACCCACACCTAACATAAGTAGTTTAGCTAAGCTGGAAGGGTTACAGAGAATATTAGTAATTTCGGATGGTAATATACTTTTCTTAAAAAAAAGGAATTTTCCAGGTAGGGATACCTAACATGGCAACATTTCTGTACACACATTGCCACCTAGCTACAAAACGCAGGTTAGTTTTATTCCCCTGAGTTGTTTGTTTTACAATAGCGTAATAAACAGCTATTTTAGAAAACAGAAAAAATCTGGTGTTATCGAGAATGGGGGAAATTAAGACTACCACAAATTACTGAACTAAAAATTAAAGCATTCAGTTTTATTTCATATAAGGTGTTGCCTACGGCTCCATCCGCGTGGATGTTGATTGTCGGGACCATGGAGAAGGAAATGATAGCGGAGATGTTACAAGGGAATCGAGTCGCGAGCCTTCCATATGTCAAAACGACTCAATTGGTCTGTGACGTCACCATCCAGTTCTAGTGAAACGTCCTTGCGTTCGGTTGTCATTTTTGGTCAAAAGTTCAAGGATAAAAATAGCTTCAACCTGGTTTAAGAATGAAGTGTACAGTACAAGGATGTACAAAGTGTAAAAATAAACAATTTCAACATTTTAAGGGCATAACATTTCATCAGTAAGTCCACTATATTTAAATTTTAATTTTTCCGCAAAAAATGTCTTAACAGAACCATCTAGCGTAGAGAAGAAATAAGTAACCTAGTCTGGCATGTATACTAGTTGTAATAATAACTCAATTCATTTTATGAAAATGATCACAATAATCTCGCCCGACTTCATTAGCAATTTCAAAAATGTTATATTATTTATTAAATGGAATATTTTGCTAAAATTGAAAATTAAAGTAAAAAAAATTGGGCCATCTGTCGGTATAAGGCCAAATCATTTAGCCCCCTAAATGATTTTGCTATAATACAAAAGATGGCCTTATTTTTGAAAATTATTACCTTAAAATAGATTATTCTAGAATTCTGTGTAGCGCTTAGTGGCGAATAGTCAAACTATATAACAAAAATGACAAGGTCTGTGTCTGTTCGGTTTCGCTATGACGCACTAGATGGAGACGTGGATGAGGTATGACGTCATGCCCCCCGCGTCTCCCTTCCCACCCGCATTTGGTCACGCGTTTTTCTTAAGAGAAATTTGACTGTGGCATCTCCGCTACTTAATCATATTCTGTCCTCCGTGGTCGGGACCAAATATAACCCACGTCCTTTCTCATGGTCTAATCTATCACTGTACCATATTTCATCAAAATCGTAGAGTTACGTATTTATAGTATTAGTATGGATTAATGTGGTAGGTCATAGATAACGCAAGGGCCCGTTTGCGCTACCTCCAACAAACAGTGATAAACCTAGCGAGATCCGTTCATAATTACGCAAAAGCAAACTCCCCCCCACCCCCCGCCCTAGCATAAAAGCTCTTGACAAAAGTTGTTCTTTAAATCAAAGAACATGTGGCACTCATTTTCATCATCAGTTTGGTGAAAATCTGTTAAGGAATGCGCCTCTCAGACCGGAACTGATAAATACACCATATGGAAACGGATCAACTACAGATTCAAAGTTCTCCAGCCCATGATCCTCAGACTAGTATGAAGATCCCTTCTAATGTAGGAAAAATATCAGCTAGCTCCGTTCATAATGATTTTGAATAGTGAGTAACTAATTGCTTCAAAATTTCATTCAAGTATCAGCCATTTAAAGTTCGTCCATCTTACCTGCGCAAACGATATAAAGAACAGTTGTCGGTCGTTGTACTTCAACCCTGGGAGTGTAACTTTCTGTTTAGCTTCCTTCATGTAGTTCAGGTACGCGTGGAACGATGCCTTCAGGCCGCCATTATCTGCTATGTTCTCACCTGTAGTAAAAATCGTACTAAGTTTGTGAAAGATTGTGTGTCATTGTATGTGATGTTAGTATACGATAGGGAGCCCGTTCTTGAGTTATAAAATTACAACGAAAAGTGGCATTGATTTTTATACACAGTCTGGCCATAAATACTGTTACAATTAAAAATAAGAAAATATTACATTTGAATTTGGAATCTGTCATTATGATATGATTGTTCATTAAGTTTTCTAATTTTGGCGCCAATACATTGCACAATATTTTACGATATTAAAATGGAGTGTAACTTATAAATTAAAAAAGAATAGGGTGGTAAAATCGAAAAAACTGCTGAAGCGGAACGCAAAGAAAGGTCACAAAAAAAAATATTTACGGTTGAGAAAATCTTTACAATTGAGCAACATTTTAACAAACAAAATGACCGTATCTATGCTCAAAGCTCTAAGGAAGCTTCCAAATTAGTCAACAGAGACACAATATATGGGTACCGATCGCCAGTCCAGCGAGTACTGTTACAGGTCAGTGGTCTATACACTCACTCAGCGTTAGTTTCCCGTTGAGATGCTGTCCGTCTATGCTATAACCGGAGTACTGACTCTGGATGCACTCCGCTCGCTTCTCGAAAGCTGCTATAGTTTCATTGTTCCACCACTGTTTTATGTTACCGAATCTGGAAGAAAAGTATTCTTTAAAATGACTCTTTATGTTTAGTGGTTTTATTTCTTTAAACGTAATCATTCTCTGAGCTTTTGTTTTTGTGTTTGAGTGTGTCCCTTTGTGGGTATGTATGCGTAAAAATGAGATTAATTGATAAAGGTAAGTAAAAATCCAGAAGCAAAAGCCAATCTGTTATTTTAGCTTTAAGTGTAAAATTGTTAAGATCTAATATATTAAGCTTTTTGTGGATTTTTTTATATATAAATAAACTTGGAACAAAATTTTGGTGCTCAGCGAAGTTAGTTTTATGTGGAACACCTGAGATGATATCAATACGTCTTCTAGAGTTAGATGGAGGGATATTTCCGTGAATACGAATGACTGATTTTAGAATATATAATTGACGTACGGTGAGAACCTTACAGTCAGCGAAGACACTGGTTGTAGAGTAAAAACAGGGTTTACGCAGCATAGTTTTGAGGACAGCTCTTATGCTCTTTCTACCTTCAAAAAATGCGTGATACCCGCTCCACCCCAAACCGTGATGCCGTAAGAGATTATCGATTGCCAAAGTGGTAAGTAAACTAATTTTAATGTATCGAAGTTTGCAGAATCTCTGAGAGACCTGAAAATACGAATAAGTAGCCCATTATCTCGATTTATTACCATACATGAGCACTGAGAAAGGATATGGTTACAGGAGTGGGCAACAATACTGAAGGCTGAGCCTGAGTAATCTGACTGATAAAAAATGGAATGAAAGAAGTTTTGTTTAAATTTAATGATAGTAAATTCTTATTAAGCCAACACATGACTGTGGATAGGGCGTATTCGGCCTTGTCCTTTATGGCTTGCCAGGTGCCACCACTAACAAGAATTGAAGTGTCATCTGCATAGGAATAGATCTTACATCCAGGGATGGTCATTTTGCAAAAATCATTCATTAGATCAAGAAAAGCGTCGGACCCAACACACTACCCTGAGGTATCCCAAAAGATACAGTTTGTTAATTGCTATATGTAGAGGCCACCTTGACTCTTTGGGTGTGGTTTCTTAAATAATCCCTAAAGATATCCAAGGCTATTCCTCTCACCCCCATGTTTTCGGGCTTAGCCAAGAGTCTTGGATGGAACAGAGACTATGTCGAAAGCCTTAGATAAGTCAAGGAAAATGTAAGGGAACATGTTTTGTTGTCAAGGGTCCTAGCAACCGTTTGAGTCAAATCTAAAAGAGCATTTTCCGATTACAAACCATTTTTGTTGGGTAAAATTAGATTTTTGTGTAGAACTTTTGAAAGTGATAGCAATACCGAAATGGGTCTATAATTGTCAACACAGTCTATGTTCCCATCCTTATGAACAGGATGGACTTTCTTGAGACAATCGGCAAAAATACCCTCTTGTTTAAAGAGGTACCAATACATTACTACACATTTTGAGTAGGGTGGACGATATCTCATCCCAACCAATGGCAGAATCACTACGAAGTTGATATATGATGGAGTATACATCATTCTCGTCGATGGCTTCTATCACAAGATAATTTAACGGTGGAGACTGACCATCTCTGAAGGGAATGGTGTCACAGTCACATGGGTCACATTTATTTAAGTTAGTGACTATTTTGGCTGCCATATCACTGCTTATATTGGTAAAGTAGGAGCAAATCTAATTTACTGTTGTTATAGAGCAATCACCTAACTTTAGTAATACGCGAAGGCATGAGCGCGACTTACCGGTACTAGTGATATCCCTAATAATTGTCCTCCGTAATCCGGCTTTAGGATTACTTTTTGATTTTTGTCACTTTTTTCAAACACAATTTTTAGTTTAGGCAAGGCATTGCAGACGTATGCATCGGTATCGCTTGTACGTAATATTCAGTATTAAGTCATCTGGAGAATTATTTGACTTTTAAGCAATTTGTCACGATGCCGCATGCATTTCAGTAAGCCAGGGATAATCATTTTTTTTTAGGAATACGCTGTTTCCGCGTAATATATACATCCTTGGTATTTTAGCCACTAGATCTGACATTGAGGACATAAATATAATAATATAATAATAGTTTATTTATTAATACATAAGCATACAATAACAAAAGATTGAGAATGCCCCAGTAAGTTATTATAATACTTGTGTTGGGGCTATCTCATTACATCACAAGTTACAAAGTACTTTGATTAAGATTAAAATTAGACACAAAAAAAACAGAAGAGAAATTCAAATTGAAATTAAATACATTCAAATTCATGTATAACAGCTATCAGCATTCAGCTCTAATTGCGTGTGCGCGCGCGCGTGTGTGTGTGTGTGTGTGTGTCTGTGTGTATGTAGGTATTTGTGTGTGTGTGTTGTATATATTCATATTCAACATATTCTTGTTAAAATCATTTCGATCTCTTCATATGTAGGAGATTTTATCCAGTTCAATATATTTTCTTTGCAGTCTCGGAGTTGCAGGGGATAAATATTTAATTTTTCATTTACTTTATTGTAGATGTACGTCGATTGTGTAGTATACTGCCGAGTGGCGAATTCAGTGTGCACCATTGGAGAATAAGCCACCCTGTGTGTACGTCTTTTATTCCGGTATAGAGGATTGTACTGTATTGTCTTGTGAACACGTAGAGTGATATTCATAATATATAATTTCCTTACAGATAAGAGGTTGCTCATTCTATAAAGGTCATCTGTAGAATACCTGGATGCTTTGAAGTACATTACCTTAATAATGCCCCTTTGGGCTCTTTCAAGTTCTAAGAACTTGGTTTTCACAGCCCCGCCCCATACTGGTATACAGTATGTTATGACTGTTTGCACCAGGGCAATGTAAATTTTATTTAATAGCTGTGCATACATTACATGGCGCAGACTTTTAAAAATCCACGTCAGTTTCCTAATTCTCGACATGAGGACTTCAATATGAGAACACCAGGTTAAGTTCTGGTCTATTATGACACCCAAATATCTAATACAACTGACACGTTCTATATTCCGACAACCACAGTTAGGACCAAGTGAACTGGCACACTCATGGATCATCAAACCGAAATCAGCATTTGGCTGTGACGCCTGAGTCGGTGTAAAACAAATATAATTTGTTTTAGATACATTTAAGGCCAGTTGGTTCTCATTAAGCCAGCTAGCAATAGCGGCCAGACCCTGTTGGGTGGTTGCCTGTACGGCTGGCCATGTCGCTCCTGTAAAGACAACTGCAGTGTCATCCGCATATGAGAAGACCCGCCCGCCACTGCACTCAATATTACAAAGATCGTTTATATATATCAGGAACAGTGTCGGACCAAGGACGCTCCCCTGCAAAACTCCGCACACTATCCTTTCCTCCAGGCTTTTCAAACCGTCAATTTTAACTTGCTGTGTCCTGTTTTGCAAGTAGGATTTGAAAAGAGAGAGGGTATTACCTCTAATGCCTATATTTTCTAGGCGTTTAAGAAGGATGGGAATCGAAACACTGTCGAATGCTTTTTTTACGTCTAAGAACATATAAGCGCATTCATAGCTATGTTAGGATTCTTTATTTTATAGATTTCTGAAGGTCCATAGTTTCTTTGGCCTTAGTACTAAGAACTTTAGAACGAGCTAAGTTAGCGTTAATTAAACTAAGAATAATGGGCCTATGGTCCGTAATATGCGAATTCAGGACCAAGGTAGTAGAATTTAATTTAGTTTTTAGGAAACAATGGCCCAGACAGTTATCAAATCTAGTTAAAAGTTGATGCGTAGGTAGGAGGCCAGTTATCCTTTGAACCCTGAACAATGTTAATATTAATATCCCCTACAAGAATTATATTAGAATAGCTATAGATACTATTGAGGCTAACAGAGAATCCGTCCATGTGTTGAATTGATGAAAATGAAGGAGAACGATATATTGCCACTATAGCAATCTTCTCACCCACTTCAAATATAAGGCAAGAGGCATAGGCGAAGAATGGTTCCCGGACTGAAACATTCAGGCCTTTTTTTACCGTGATTGAAAATCCTTCATGGATGCTATGCCGGACTCCCACCGACTAAAAACCCTCACGTACTGCCTAATAGCCTGCGGTTGGTAGCCCCGGGTAACCCTCGGAAGGATGTCCCAGGACTACCAACAGACCTACGGCTGCGGCCTCGCCTAGGAGGTGGTTCGGGTGCTATCCCGCGTCTATGGGGCGAGAGGTTTCGGGTGTCATCCCGCTTCTTGGGGGGGGAGGGGGGGGGGTTGAGGGGGCGTGCGTGAATATCACACGTCACGCTGCGGTTTTATCAGTGGCGTCATTAGATAAGTGTAGGTGCATGCTCGTGATTGTTACAAATTAGCGTAATGTAAAGTTATGTATGAGTTAATATGGTGGACCACGTAGTTAGGTGTTGATTTGATAGATATTGTAATGAGTATAAGGTGATACCAATTATACCTTTTTTTCTTATAATCGATAAGAAAAAAAGGTATAATTGGTAGTAAGGAAATAAATGCTAATATATAAAACTACGAATAATGTACATTATTCGTAGATATAAAACGATTGAAAAAAGGAAAATTATTGAATTGGTCTAGGCGGGGTTTGACTGATGGGGGAAATAGCAACGTACGAGTGTGAGCTAAAAGAACATTTGAGAACAAGGAGACGAATAAAGACCACCGATAGTCTCACTTACCAAACTGTGAATATACAGCATGACGTTAATTAGCAGATGATATTTCCCCAATTCTTATTCTTTAAGTTCTAAACACTTTAGAATACAAATTATAACATTATCGTACACACCTGTCATACTTCCTGCCCTGGTCATCAAACGCGTGCGTCAGCTCATGTCCCATGACCGACCCTATGGCGCCATAGTTCACGCACTTGGGGTTATCCCCATTGTAGACGGGCAGCTGCAGAATACCCGCTGGGAATATAATATTGTTATCCATGGGTGAGTAGAACGCGTTCACGGTTGTTGGAGGGTCCGCTGTAAGGTATTACTTCACTATAAGTTTTTTGAAAAAAAAAATGAAGGCTAGTTCCACAGACTAAAAGAATAATATAGACGTAACGTATAGAACTAGCGAGTGAAGACACGTAAAGTAATACTAAAGTAGTACCATTTCGCTCGCACTCGTGCGTGTATGTATTGGGTGTTAGCGAAATGGCACTGCTTTGGTATTAATTAACGCGGCTTATCTCACTACCTCCATACTACGAGATACGTTTCGTTTATGTTATTCTTTTAGTCTGAGGTTAGTTCTTGGCCCGGTGAAGTAGAATGCGTTCAAAGGTCACGCCATATAACTTCCTTTGAGTTTTGTATAAAGAGCACACGACCAGTGAAACAGTGGCCATTTGATGTTAGTAGGCTAATGCAATGTGGGACAAGTATCACCACCTCATCTCATTTGCAGGGTTTCGTAAGAGGCGACTAATGGAAAAATACGCAGACGATATCACTGCGAGAGAAGGAAAACTCGAAATAAACCCTGCACCAAAAGTCATTTCAAAAACAAAACCAGTTATGATTTTTTTATCCTGGAATTAAACTTTCAACCCACATTTTGCAAACTACCTGCGTTTTTCAGTACCACGTAGGTACGATGTGCCGTAATTGAAATTAACGTTGTCGGTAGTCTAGTATCAAAAGATCGCGGGTTAGAATTGGCACTACCGACGATGTGAACCCACTCCTAACATTTATCTTAGATAGAGATGTTAGGGGGATACTAAAAATTCGTTACTTAATTTCTTTAAAACATAATTGACAGACAAGAGGTGTTTGCTGAGCAGCTTTTACTTTACTACTGCTGCCAGTGGGGACGCTGTTGACTGAACGGGCGATGAGTCCAGTCATCCCTATTTTACCCATTTCCCCTATATAGCAACTGCCACAAATGTTCTTATGACAACCGGGACCAACCGCTTAATGTGCTCACCCAGGTACGACCAGACCAATGCATACCGATATTCATGTATACAAATATTTGCAATGATCGAGAATCGATCCCGCAACCTTTGAGTGGCAGTCGAATGCACTAACGCAATGGCGCCACAGTGGCTGTTAGATTCATTATTTCACTTAGTAGGTAATTATATAAATTATTCGCATTTTGTAATCTATCCTTACGCCACTCAGACTTATTCACGGGCTTGATGAATGACTTCAGGTCATTTTTCAAGCTGAACACGTTGAAAGCTATATTGTTGTTGAAGTATTCGTTAGGCTTCACCTCCAGCGCCTCGTAATGCTCGTCCAGCTCGTCTTTGTGAAGAATGTAGTCGGGGAAACCTGATGGATAGATGAGAAGATTCAATTGCTTAACCTTTACAAAACTATAAAACACACTTAGGCCCGTGTTCTAGAACAATGCGCAGCTGCAGTTCGACTCTTATGTTGACTCAATGACAATAGAACTCTAATCACTAATCATATATCTTTTGCCGCACCATTAAGACCTGGAATTCCTTGCCAGCACAGGTGTTCCCTTCTTTCTGCAGTCCCGCCTTTAAGGGGGCAAGAAAAAGCACCTGATGTTATAACCCTGTAATGGTGAGCCTCTTTCGCCTTCAGCTTAGATACCATCAGGCGAGGAGAAGACGTACATAAAAAATACAATCTGTCCTCAGAGTACAGTAAATCGAGATTCAGGACTGAGTATTGTTTACTGTTTACACTTATACAGGCTTCCAGGTGAGGTGGACTTGTGGTGGGGACCCTGAAGATCCATATTCTCTAATTCTCTAAATACCCTATGGAACTCTTAACCCTTTGCATTGAATCACATTATACTAAGGGGGAACTATATTACTAATAGTTGATTTTTTTTGTAAACTTATGTAACATTTCATATTCTCTAAGTAGTTTAATATGTAGTAGGTAATCTATACATCTATACATATAAATAAAATTGGAGTGTCTGTTCGTAACATTGAGATAAAAGTTTTTTACTACATGCATAGGAACATATACACCAAAATAATTTCTTTTACAATTTTTGTCTGTCTGTCTATTTGTTCTCGCTAATCTTCGAAATGGCTGAACCGATTTTAAAGGTACTTTTATTGGCAGGTAGCTGATGTTATAAGGAGTAACTTAGGCTACTTTTATTTCAGAAAAAAATAATGCTAAATATCGTTGACTCAACACAAAGTGATAACCGACATCCACGCCGGCGGAACCGCGGGCAACAGCTAGTTTATTATAAATCTCACCAATCATATCGGTAATAGCATCCGCCTTCACCTCAACCGCCTTCCTGGTCTCAGGGTCCATCCAGTCCAAATTCTTGAGGTTGGCCTTGAACGCGTTGCGGATGTTGTTGATCATGATCTCGCCTTGGGTCTTCGCTTCGCCGTGGA
Source organism: Eilema caniola (assembly GCA_949126895.1). Taxonomy (NCBI): domain Eukaryota; kingdom Metazoa; phylum Arthropoda; class Insecta; order Lepidoptera; family Erebidae; genus Eilema; species Eilema caniola. The sequence goes on from OX421488.1 coordinate 9,947,826, forward strand.
AAACTTCGCGGACAAACATAGCGCTGACTGCGAAACCTGTGGATGAGTGATAGGGTTTTTATACTGTTAAGATTAAAAAAAAACTACTAACGTTAAAAAATGACATTAACGAAATGTGCATGAACCCTGCTTGCCAGTAGAACTGCTAGTTGCCGGTTGAGGCCCTGGAACAGGCTTTCTCTCGAAGTTGAGGGGGTCAGACAGCAGATAAACCAAAAGTACAAGGAAAGAATTATTGGGACTCTGTGCCTTGAGGTATAATGTGTGTGGTAATATATGTGGACGTAACCAGGAAAAATGCAAAGCAAATGATAATTATTTCAGGAGAGAAGGGAGGAATTCCTTCATAACAGTCCACTGTTGGACATAGGCCGCTCCCAATGTGCGCCATTGCTCCAATCCCAGACACCTTTTTCAGCCCCTCTAGACAAGTGGCAATTCGTTGATGTAATAGAATAACAAGTGTATAGGATTTGACGTTTATGGCGTTAACGACTGTCAATATACGTCAAATCCATCAAACGCCCGCCAAGAAATTGCTACTTGTCCCGAGGGACAGGTCGTCAATCCATCTGGCTGCGGAGGAGGGATGCACCTTTCGTTTGCGTTCTCACACTCGTCACTTTAGAACTCGTTTGCTCCAGCAGCCATTCGTGCACCGATAGCTTACAAGAATTAACGAATAATGTCTTTCTCTATCTCCCTCCCTCTCTCTCTCTCTCTCTCTCTCTCTCTTTCTCCCTCTCTTTTTCTTTCTCACTCCTTCCCCCCCTCTCTCTCTCTCTCTCTATCTCTCTAGGCTCATTAGAAACAAACTATTTTAGCAGTAAAAAGGACGACAGACTTACCGAGAGCATCATTAGTTTCAGTGACGCAATGCCGCCAGGATTCCTCGCTGCCCTCGGAGTCGTCTTTGAACGACTTCGAGAGGTATGCAGAAAGTGATTGGTACACTTGCCACATCATGTAGCTTGTTATGGTCCTGAAAGGTGCAATAAATAAACGTTATGTATGGTGGTGAACAACTCTTAGTTTACGTTATTGTGCCTCTTAATAGACTAGTTGTATCTATGATTCGTTTTCAATAATTAAAAACAACTGATAGCGTTCAAATAGGAGATGAAGGTTTGTTTAAAATATCATAATTTTTCAGACAATCCTTCAAACTTCAGACCTTTCCCATTCATTTCGTACGGAAATATGATAAATCAACTCGAAACTCATAGGTCAGGTAAAATTTTGAACTTTTTTAAATAAAAAAAATCATTTAAACATTTAAGAAATTGGTTTATGAAATAAATTGCTCAAAATGATTTCCATTTTAACGAATACATAAGTCTATCCTTTTTTGCACTGAACGAATGGCGGCTAATAATGTTCTGGGATGAATATTACGTAAAATGGTCATTAATGCATCCTTGAGCTCTTGAACACTGGCGTACGTCGTCTTATAAACCTCGTTTTTCACGAAGCCCCATAAAAAAAAAACAAGTGGTGTTAGATCGGGGCTACGAGGTGGCCACTGTGTTGGACCATGTGTACCTATCCACTGTGTACCGAATAGGCGGCTCAAATTGGAACGTGAAAGGTGACTGTTATGTGGCGGAGCAGCATCTTGTTGAAAATGAACTTTTCGCAATTCCGACAGGGGCCATTCGTCCATCTCGTTTTCAAGATGGTGTAAAATGACTTCATTATACATGGCAGAATTCAGTTTCCCTTCATAAAATTCCACCATTATGACTCGATTGGACATTATACCACACCAACAGTTGAATGAGAAGCGAACCTGATTATGACTTGCCGTAACTCTTAGTGGATTTTCTTTGGACCAATAGTGGTGATTTTTTCTGTTGTACATACCGTTATTGGAAAAAATCGTTTCGTCTGACCACAGTATGTACCTAATTTAAAAATTCATGATCTCTGCTTATTTTTCCTCTTAGCCATCTGCAAAAAGTAAGTCTTCGAACATCATCACCCGGATGTAACACTTGAACTATGCGCCCATATCGATAGCACTTGTAGCCGTATTTCTTCCATATCTTTATCACAAGGGAGTGGGATACACCTACTTCAAGGGCGACTTGCCTGGACGATACCTCTGGATATGCTTCGACATCAGTTAGAACCGCAATCTCCGTGTCCCTGTCCACACGAGGCTGCCGCTTTTTTTTGAAAGAACCCTGCAATTCCAGGTTTTTCAAAAGATTTGTAATAACCTTTCTTGTTGGCACATGCCGCAACGGATACTTATTGCGGTACCACACTAATGCAGCTCCCGCATTTCGATTATTGACAAAATACGCTTCTAATAAGTCAATTTTTTCACGATTAGAAGGCATTTTAGCGAAAATCCTTAATTAATAACTCATACGAAGTTTCTCAGCTGAAACTAAGAATAACACACAGATTTTCGAATCAAATTCGAAATTTGAGGGTAAAAATTCTTTTTATTTACTTTACAGTCAATTCTACCCACTTCCTGGCCATAACAAAAAGTTAGACCATCGTAGAAATTTGTTTCTGTTGCCGAAATGTATGGGAAACGTTTTTGGCGATTTCTGTCTTTCCTAGTACTGAAAGCTAAAATGGTCTCATAGAGTTTTTTGATCCCCACATGAAATAGAATCGATTGGCATAAAAAAAATTTTTGGACTTTTTGCATTTTTTTTTGCCAACTGTAAGTTTTTTACAAAATCTGTGAATGCAGTTCAAAATATGTCGAAAAGTTAGGGAAGGTCTTCTAAGAACGTTTTGCTGTAACTGCAACGGTTAAGGTACTTGCCCTTACTGCCCCGTTTCAAAAATACACCCTGTATAATTACATTAACCTATAACCTATATAATTTAAGAATACCGTATTTTAAGTTGGGTGTATGGTAAAGTCTATTTCGGCCAGGTGGACCGTCGTTGACGTGAATACGGTGGCGGGTAGTGGCTGGATGTGGATGGCGGAGGACTGGGTATGGTGACGAGTCTTGGGAATGGCCAATGTTTACCAGTGGATCATGCTGTTGATGAACATGATTATGATGGATTTTAAAGTGCATCTAAACTTGGTATTGATTTGGATTTCAACCCTTTCTTTAGCGAAAAATTAGCCGATAGGAACTTAGCCCCCTTTTTAACATGTATGTTTTTGGTGGGATCTTTGTTACAGAGATGGATTTTGGGCAAGAACAGATGCGGGTGGAGCAGCGAGCAACAGAAGAAGTAGTAGGTTATGTCTATTAATCATGTAATGTACCTTTTATCTTCTTCAGTCTTGCTAAACTTTCTGATGACTTTGGTAAGATTCTTGAAATATTCGGGCGCGTATACCACTATTCGTTCTGTGTCCGGTATCTGAAAAAACAAGAAGTTGAATATTTCAGGTTAATTTCTAAACACATTGTTTTATCAATACCATGGACTCGTCGGGTATAGAGGAGAGAGAGAAGAAAGGAGAACTTAGCTAAGAAAGAATACAAGTATCAAAACCCCATCTCATCCGAAGGGTGTCTTAAGAGGCGCCTAACAAAAAATATGCGGACGATATCACTGTGAGAGAAGGAAAACTCGAAATAAAACCCTATACAAACCCATTAGGCCAGCGTGGAAACAGAAGGCCAAAGGCAATGCTGGGAGAGGTCCAGCAGGGGACAGCGATAGGCTGGTTGATTGATTGATTGAATAGAACCTAAAATTTAGTAGCCTTATCAAGTTCTAGTGATTACAAGATGACGTTTAGACTTCATTTGTACGAGTATGCGGACTACAGGTGGGGCTGAACTAAGGGCTACTCTACTACTGGGGTGGCCTGTCATTTTAACAGAAACAGCCTTGTAATGATAGTGCCATAATACGAAGCATGCCTCTCTATACTGTTGGTTTCCAATACGAGGGTGACATCTGTAGGGGACTCAATAGTGAGGTTAGATACTTGCTGTTCCAAAGGAGCCAAAGTCTGTAGGAGTAACCAGGGATTCCCTTACTGGTGTGACGGAACATCGTGTAGTTCCGAATATAATGTGGGTATATAGAACGATATTTTTCTGTATTAAAAGCATACCAAAGAGTATACTTACAGTCTTATTCACCAATTTAAACGCATCATTGAAGAACATACTCCAATTCAAGAACGGCGCCTGTTTCTGCCAAGTCTCTATCGTGTAACGGTTATGAAGTCCTTCGGTATCCCTGGTATCTTCGGAGGGGGTTGTGATATTCGCTAGTTCGGTCTCAAAGAGTATCACTCTATTCATTTGTGCTCGTGCTTCCGTTTTATTCGCTCCTAGTAAGACACATATGCGCGTCATATAGTCGAGGTGTGCGTCAAGGTCCTCCTTATGGGCCGTTCTGTTGAGGTAGCTGTCAGGTGTGGATAGGCTTAGTTCACCTTGATCCAGCTGCAATGTCAAAAGATGATGATCAATAAAATAATGGACCAATTCAGTATGTAATGCCGCGTTTTACCAGGCATACCTACAATTTTATTCAAAAGATTTTTTTGTTAACTTCTGCGGCCTAAATTATTTAGGTAGAATGTAAGCAACGAGTACCAATATCATATTAATATCAAAGTTAGGAACAGCAGCTCCCGGCAGCAGTTTTAAGGTTCCCGTAGGCAAATAGCAAGATATATAGATTCGTCATGTCTGTCTGTCTGTCCGTCAGTGTCACAGCCACTTTTTTCCAAAACTATAAGAACTATACTGTTGAAACTTGGTAAATAGATGTATTCTGTGAACCGCATTAAGATTTCCACACAAAAATGGAAAAAAAAAAACAAGAAATTTTGGGGGTTCCCCATACTTAGAACTGAAACTCAATTTTTTTTTTCATCAAACCCATACGTGTGGGTGGGATGATGTATGGATAGGTCTTCAAAAATGATATTGAGGTTTCTAATTTTTTTTTGTAAACTGAATAGTTTGCGCGAGAGACACTTCCAAAGTGGTAAAATGTGTGTAATTATGTAACTTTTTAAATATGAAAAAACTAAAAAAAAAAATATTATGTACAAACTTCCATCGAAAATTGGTTTGAACGTGATCTAGTAAGTAGTTTTTTTTTAATACGTCATTAATAGTTAATCGTACACTATTATTAAAACATCGATCAAAGAAACAACGAACTACAAGAACCTTTATATTATGTTACTTCTGCTACGGAGCCCTTCATGGGCGGGTCCGACTCGCACTTGGCCGCTTTTTTACTAAGCACCATATTGATTCTTATAATAAAATAAGGTAAAAAGTTAAGACTGCGCAAACCTCTTCTAGCAACAAATTCCGAAAACTGTCGGCTGCTACCAGCTGTATTTCTTTCAGTAAGAATTGATCCGTAGATTGTACTAAAAAAACGGCTCATACTTACCCCGATGACGTATTGAGAGGAATTGCGTTTATCTACCGTGATTCCCCATTTGAAGAGACCATCCAGATGGTATCTGCAGATCGAATATCAAATATTGTTACCTAAACCAACCAAAAAATAAAACCTTTTGGATTTAAAAATATTTAATTATTGGCAATCTTAGCAAAAAAATTAGCTCTATCATAACATGTTACAAGTGCTCTTGTTCCATGCGAGAAACAGGGATGCAGGTTATATAGCTCCGTCCTTTTTTCTTAACTGGTATTTGAACGCTCATCATTATCCTTGTGTTAGTCCCGATCGTATTTGAGGCCGGAGGAGGAGATCTCAGTCCGGGGTTCGCGTATTTTCGGCTATATTGGCAGCGACTGCCTGACTTTTGGTTAGTGATCAACCAGTGACAGAGTTGTTCAGGTCGTCCATATAGGCCTTGACCTTACGACTGTTGACAACCGGAACCGACTTCTAACGTACCTACCCTTCGAAAGTCGGAACGCGAACGATATCCAGAATTACATAAATTATCTGCGCCATCCAGAATTACATGAATACTCACGTAATCAGCACATCCTGTACCAGTTTCTGCAGATTCCACTCTTGTTTTCCCACAGTGCTAGGTAATATGTGCCACCCTCCAAGTTTCTTGATGAGGGCCACCAGGGGTTTCTCACCCAGCTTCTCAATGGTCTCGTTGGTGTCTATGCAAGCGTCGTAGTAGATGCGGGCCTTGGCTTCAGCGTCTACCGGCTCTGTGATGTTTACCTTTTCTGAATTGGAGAAAATAGGAATGTGAAGTCTCTATAGCCCAAGAATGTATTTGGTATCATTTATATTCACTAATGTTAACGGGAATTAACGTGATCATGGTATAGGTATTGCCTATAAATTGCCTGACGTTTCGACCAGGTTACACCGGCTAAGGTCACAGGCTGACTGACTCAGAGGTGGCGTTAATCCCCGTTAACATTATTATATAGCTTAGACCACGACAGCACTATTATTTATTCTGTGGCAAGAGATTAAAAGTTAGTTATTTATAGTCACGCCTGTAAATCCCGAGGGCAGACAGTAACATCAACTATGGCACAGAATAAATACTCAACAGAATTTTATCTTTATGTAAACGGACGAAACGCGAGCCATACCTTGTGAGCTCAGTGACTCAGTGCGCAACCAGTCGCGACTGTGAAGCAGAGACGAATGGACGGTGTGTTGTTTTTACAAGCTTTTATTTAACTTGCAATGTATGTTTGTTCGGGTGGAATCTTACAACTCAATTTTAAGGCACTTGCCCTCAACCGATTGCGCTGAAATTTGGTATGCACGTTCAGTTCGGATGACAATGCAAGAAAAAAAAATGATTGTTTTTAAAAAGGTTTTTTAATAGTTTATTTACATCGTACCTGCGCAATTTTTGTTACTAAAATAATTTAAAATGACAAGTAGACTACATTGTGCTCCTTTTGTTCGTAAGAATTCGACAATAACGCATCCAGAGATAAGCTTTTTTATATTACCTGCAAACTCCGAAAGATAAATTATGAAGTGATTGAAATGATTTCACGTACTAGTGGGTGGGTACCTACGGTGTCTTTTTAATAGATTTTCTTTTGCTAATCCCGAAAAAGGGGTCCAGATTATTAAATACATTGAGTAAAGTAAAGGTAAGTAAGTACCTACACGAGTGAACTACGTAGTTATGGGAAGTTAATGGATGTACGTAGATGAATGGATGATACGGTAGGTAGTAGTGTGATAAACGGCTTTTACTTATTATACCTATCTATCATCGGTGCGCCTGCCAAAATCGGTATGTGCATTTTTCGATTTTTTATTTATTACGTAAATGGCCTTAAAATAAAATTACGCATCGACTAATAAAACAACCAAGTGTTATTTCCCTCTAGAAATAGATTTGCCAAAATATATATCTGCAAAATTGGTTATGTGTTCACTAAAAAAATGTTTTAGTCATCATGTTGCACATGTCAGAATTGGTATGCACATAGTTAATTTGATGGCTTGCTTTTTTCGATTTGTGTTGTAAAATTTATTTTCTTACTTTGTAAAACCGCAAATAATCGAGCCAGTTTTTTACAATAACATTGCTGTTTTTTCAATTTTTAAAATATTAAGCGAAACTAACATACGTGGGGATCATGTCGAATAATTCATCTGAACACACACCATTGTACAGGTGGTGAAACGCACACAGCACGGAAATCCTTCCTCAGATTGAGAGGGTCAACCCCGCCTAAGAGTGAGGGATTGTCGATGATCCTCAGCGCCCGTCTATGCACTAAGTCGAAGAGGTCTAGCTAGCCGCGCCAAAAGGGTGACCGTAGTACTCCATGTGGGGCGGCACCTGAGTCTTCTAAAGAAGAAGTCTTTGATGCTTCACCCTGTTGAGCACTCCTAGGTCAAGCTAGCTTCAAAGAAGAAGCTAGCTTGACCTTTCACGTGACTGCGGCACTGGTCTTCGCTGTAAATACCAATACCAAGGAGCCCTCTACTCAAAGAGATGGTAAACGATTTGTCTGGGCAATGCAATTTTTGTGTCTTAGTGGAGTTGAATTGGACTAGGTTTAGTTATCCCCAGTTGGATACTCACTAGAGTGTTGAATCGAGAGTACAACCTTTAATTGGTTAAAAAGATGGCTGTCCATTCGCACAGTCCTTCTGGAAAACCGTAAGTGGCAGACAAGCACACGGTCCACCTGATAGAAAGTGACCTGTGGAATTTGGCAATACTAGGGGCGTTGGGGCGTTACACTCGCGCTGCTGATCCAGAAGATACCTTCTAATGCCCTTCTTGAAGCCCCATACTGTTCGCTTGTGAAAACCACAGCAGAAAGTTTATTCCACAACCTGTGCGTGCATGGGATGAGGTTCCTTTCCAACCGTACGGTGCGTATCGTTTCCGGTTGCAATGTGTGAGGATGAATTCTCTGCCTATGGCAAACGGTGCGATGATAGAATGTAGCTGTGGGCAACATGCCAAACAATTTGAAAAGACGCCGAAATGTTGGAGAAGGTCCAAAGGAGAGCAACAAAAATGGTAGCATCCCTTAAAAAGAAGTCCTACGAAGAACGCCTCCTCGAACTCAACTTGACAATACTGGAGCAAAGGCGGAATAGAGGAGACCTCATAGAAACGTACAAAATACTCAACGATCACTACAACGTCAGAAACATAAAAGATTTGTACATGATGAACCAGAACACACGTCTTAGAGGCCATTCCTTTAAGTTATCCCAACCTCCATGTGCTAGCAACCCCAGAACACACTTCTCCTGATGAACTTGTGGAACTATCTTCCGGAAACTGTAATAAGTGCTCCAATAGTGAACTGTTTAATTAATCACAAGTGCGGTGATATACACGTATTAGCTCGTAGATAATAATAATTCATCTGAGCACAGACCATTGTGTAGCTGGTAGAACACTAACACACACAGAGAGGTAAAGTCTCTCCTGAGGCTGAGAGATTCCATATCGCCAGCGAGTATGGGATTGTCGACGAGTCTCAACGCCTGTCTTTAAACCGAGTCGAAGACGTCAAGCTAGTATGCAGGTGCACCGGCAAAAAGGTGACAGCAGTACTCCATGTAGGGCCGAACCAGTGCCTTACAAAGAAGGAGTCGTTGTCCCACAGTGAAGTACTGCTTCGCCCTGTTAAGCACTCCAAGTTTCTTTGATGCCAGTTTGACCTTATCATCTCAATGACTGCGGTACTAAACATCACTTGAGATTCGATAAATTTATTACGGCTGTACTCACGTCACTTGACGCACCAACATATAAATTGTCGCGACATTTGGCTACTTTATTGCAACCCCTTACTGGCAGAACGGGTAGTTACGTGAAGGACTCGAGACACTTTGTCAACCTACTTGCAGAGGTACAAGTACAAGATACCGAGATAATGGTTAGCTTTGACGTCACATCCTTGTTTACAAATGTTCCAGTGGAAGAAACGCTCAACATAATATCTACCCTTTTGCAAGGCACTGATACACCCACTGGATACATTGAGTGCATAAACTTCTGTCTGAAGAGTGGCTATTTTCTGTGGAGAAATGATTACTACCTGCAGGTGGATGGAGTAGCAATGGGCTCACCGCTCGTACCGGTGACGGCCAACATCTTCATGGAGTGGTTTGAAGATCAAGCACTGACCACCGCACCTGTAAAGCCCCGATATTGGTGGCGATATGTGGATGACATATATGCAATCGTCGATCGAAACTCGCTGTCGGAATTTACAGACCACCTTAACAATGTGCACCGGAAGATACGTTGTACGGTAGAAGAAGAAAAAGACGGAGTTCTGCCATTTCTGGACGTGTTGGTTATCCGAGAATCAAAACGGACGCTTATCACACACTGTATACCGGAAACCCACACACACAGAGAGATATCCACGTGCAGACTCTCACCACCACCCCGCTCAGCTGTCATCCGTGCCGAGGTCACTGATCAACCGTGCGCTCAGCCTGTGTGATACACAATACGTGGAGGCTGAAATGCGACATCTCCGCCAGGTGTTAGAAAGCAACGGTTATCAGTGGCGTCATTGTTATCGTCTAGCGAGTGCCGCTGCCAACAAACACCAGGCAGTTGTGGAACGGACACCGGCGTTCTTGCCTTACATCCAAGGTGTGACCGACAAGCTAGGACACCTGTTACGCCGAGGATACAGCATCAGGACAATCTTCCACCCACCCAGCAAATTAAGGCAGCTGCTTCGCTCACCCAAAGACAACAATCCACTGGGGGTAGCTCGTGTTTACTCGATTCCGTGCGACTGTGGCTTGAGCTCCGGTCGGGTCCGAAACTAGTCGGGCGCATCCTGACAAGTGACGTGAGTACAGCCGTAATAAATTTATCGAATGAAAAATGGCTCACGATAGTTTCTATACAAAAATCACATGAGATGTCGACACCCAGGATCCCGATACTCGAGGAGATGGTAAGCGGTGTGCCCAGGAACTGCGTCGCTACAATAAATGGGGCTTCTTATAGCGTCGCAGTTCCCGCAAACCCAATCCGAGGCGTACGCTACATTGACTGCTAATGCCTCCCCTTAACTCTCAATGGCTTAGGCCTAGCGGTTTGTGAGGTAAACAAAAAGGTCACCAGCTAAGTGAAAATGTTAAGATAATTTTATACCTACCAACTTAACTGACTAATAGGTCTGTTTCTTTAATTATTCGCATTTAAGACTTGTTTTAAAAGTTAAGCATTTTATTATTACAATAGCTTTAACTTTAACGGTGTCGTCGAACTTATAGATTGGGACATGTTATCATCATCATCAGGCGTCTGTGGCAAAGCGATATTGCATTTGAGTGCTACGTCAAGGAGTGCGGGTATGATTTCAGCTCACTCATATTTAAACAAACATATTCACGTAGGCAAAGGTGTATTGACACTCATATTTGACCACACGAACATCTATGGCAGTTGTTACGTGACGTAGTAAAAAATTCGACAACAAATCTAGCAACAATACTTCGATATCACCAGTGGGTTGTGGAGGTCACAAACATAATCAAGCCCGGGCCTGGGGGTGGCGGGTGGAGCCGCCTGTCACCCCAGCGGAAGCAGGCCACGGCGGAGGCGCGCACCGCGCCTCCCCATACCAAGGACGAGTTGGGGAAATGGGGACTCTGCGGTCCCTTCTCCCAAGGAGGGCTAGACCGACAGGTATGTCGAAAACAACCTCACCTTCGGCCTAGCACATCGACCCACAGATGGCGTGCAGCTTAGTCGGTTCTAGTCTGACATAACCTCCCCCTCCGGCACCGGCTATCCGTGGGGATATATAAAAAAAAACATACAGTCAAGCTTTCGCAGTGGACTAGGTAGAAACACAACATGTTTCCATTTGCTACGCTCCTGGCACACATCGTTCGCTTTTTCCACTTTCATAATTTGAATTTTTTTTATAAATATAACCAGTAGTAAATAAAGGAATTTACCCAGAACGTTTCTGATGATTGGCTGGTTTTGCACATCGAGCTTTCTTAAGATGCCCCAATTTAACTCGCCCTCTGGTATTGGGTTGTTTCGGATCCATCCCCCGCAGGCGAACTCGTAAAAATCTTCGCACGGATCCTGGCTTTCATCCAATGCTCGGATAACTTCGCTTGCAGTGTTTTTGCAGGAACCTGTGAGGCAGACTTCTGGCTCTGGAAGTGAAGAAGTGCTATGCTATGCTATGCTATGCTATGCTATGCTATACTATACTTTATTATACCAAATTGTAAAGTGGTCTCGTGTATGTTTACATCCACACCTACTATATACTAAATAATACACACATCAAAAACGTCTAAGCAACATACTTATTTAAATTTTAGGACGGTTCTTCGCATTATAACGTAGTATTTTATGTTTAAAATTATTACAAAATGAAATTTCTAAAGAAAATGAATTTATAGTGAAAGAATAGGACAATTTAATACAAAGTATTTACTCCTCTGCTATTCAGAACGTGTCGGCAACGATTATTCATAGAATTAATAAGACTGTTTATGTCATGTTGCGGTATTCGCTCCCAATGAAATTGTAGCAAATCCTTCAGCTGTTGGAGGGTTGTTTTCACTCCGTCCAAGTCCTTCAAAACACGTCTCTGGAGCATGTCCCATGCGTGCTCGATGGAGTCGAGGTCTGGCAATTGTGCAGGCAAAGACAATACCCAGATGTTCCCCGTTGCCAAGTATTCACTGGTTCGCCGAGCTGTATGTGAACGCGCATTATCATGCTTTAACGTAAAATCGGAGCCAAAAGTTTGTGCAAATGGATGGACATAAGGTGAAAATCGGCTGGCGTCTTGCAGTCATGGCATGGATGCTGTTCAGCGGGTTCCCCTGTATTATTGTAGCGCTGCCAAAGAAAAATAACACTTCTATGAATGCCAAAATGTCGAGATACCTAAGATTGATTACTTCCCGCTTGCAACATCCCTACAGCTCTTTGCATTTCATCTGCCGTCAAATGACGTCGTTCCATGACGTAAAGAATATGTAATGATTCAATTTTGTCGCTAACTTATTTTCAATGGTTGGTAAAATTATAAAATCAATACTAAACGTAACAATAAAAACGCACTTCAATTCAAACAAATTCGCATTTGAATTTTATGATAAAACAAAACCAAATAGATTTTTTTTTTACAACCAGACAGTATGTCATCAATAACAAATAAGTTTACTTACCTACGCACTTTGAGTGAGTAAATAGAAATTAATTAATATAAATGGTAAATTTGTAATACCACGCATGTTGCTTAGACTTCTTTGATGTGTGTATTACAAATGCGAAAGTAACTCTGTCTGTCTGTATGTTAAATATGTTGTAAATTTGTTATGTTTCTCGCCTAAACCACTAAACCGATTTTGATCTTTTTTGGTATCGGGGTAGATTAAACCTTGAGAAAAAATAAAGGCGCGATAACCGACATCAACACGGGTGGAGCCGTGAGTAAAAGCTAGTTGAAGATAATTAAAAAAATACTTGGGCGAACTCAACACGAAAATATATAAATTTTGGAATTCTTGCCTGTTTATCCGCGATAGATGCAAAAATTACTGAACGGATTTCAATGCGGGTTTTTTGTTTCACAAGTTTAGGTCAGAGTAAAAATCTTACGTTTGTTTGGACACAATCAGTTTAGTAAAACCGGAGATATATGATCAAAAGCCGTGATTACCGGCATTCACGCAGGCGGAGCCGCGGGTGGAAGGCTAGTGGCATATAAAACCATTATCATTCTCATACCGGTTGTATCCAAAAGTTGCACTTTGTAGCTCTGTGTCCGCTCATTTTTTCACTTTCTTTTTATACGACTTAGTAGTAGAAATGCATACAGTCCACTTGATGGGAGGTGGTTACCGTGGCCTGTTGACGTGTGCAACACCTGGGATATCATTCACGTGTTTCCGACCCTATTAGAAACTTCCTATGCGTTCTTGAAGAACCCATTTTTTAAATAATTGCTCTGTTCTTCTTTTCAGAATTTTTTTGGTAATTTTTTTATATCTTGGATATTTATGGGGTCGACTGCTGTCATCATACGTCCAAACGCTGAGAGGAACGCCTGTAGAGTCTCATACGATAAGCAGTAGATGTTACGACATATAAGTGAGGTTGTCTTGGATGCAAAGATCTTGACGGGCCTGATCACAGAAATATATTATGATAGGACGGCCATACGCAGTGTTCGTCTGCACGACGTGCGTGGCGACTTTTTCATACATACATACATATAATCACGCTTTTATCCCCGGAAGGTTAGGCAGAGGTGAATTAACACCCACATTTCACCAATTTGTATTCGGTCCCACGTAATAGGGGGTGAGCCTATTCCGGGCACTATTGATGACTCGAGCCATGCATCTGAGGCTGAGTCTGGGCTGTAAATATATTGAACAGCCCTATCCCTTAGTCGCCTTATACGACACCACATGAGAAGAGATGGGGTGGCCCAAATTCTCCTCTGCCGGGAACCACGCGACTTTTTCACTGTAAATAAAAACTCACGAGAGAAAAGAAGTACGTTTATTTTTCAAACTTTCTTCTCCATTTTTATTCTACAGTTAGAAATAGCGCAATATTTTTAACGATGTTATTACAAGCTAGTCTTAACAGCCCCTCTAGACAAGTGGCAATTCGCTAGCCGGCGTTCGGTGGAATAGAATGACGAATGTATGGGATTTGACGTAAATGACATTCGTTAACGCATGTCAAATACGTCAAATCCTATACATTCGTCATTCTATTTCATCAAACGCTTGCTAGCGAATTGCCACTTGTCTAGAGGGGCAGTACCGAGTAAGCATTCTAAAGTTCTTGTCTCATAGGACAGGAATTGACCAAAATGTTGCCACGCTTTGCCCGCTCACATGGGCTTTCTATCCTTATATATTGCTGTGGCCCTGATATATGCCTACACATAACAGAAAAAATTATTCTTATAAGAATGGTTTGATACGTTACCTATATTTTATTTTATTTTATTTTAAAAGGTACAAAAACAGATAACAGATCACATAATATCAATATAGAATTTCCAAATACACATTTTGAACCTGCTATCCACATACAACACAACATTCAGATGCAAAATAGCTTCGTTAAGACATATAATTAACGAAACGGGAATTAACGCGATCATGGTATAGGTACTTACATACCTTTGATTGCCTGACGTTTCGACCAGGTTGCTCTGCACTGCTGAGCCAGTCAGCCTGTGACCACGGCCGGTGTAACCTGGTCGAAACGTCAGGCAATCAAAGGTATGTAAGTACCTATACCATGATCGCGTTAATTCCCGTTTCGTTAATTATATATCATGGAACGCGAGAGTTTAAAAGTTCGTTAAGACAGTTTATATATGTAAATAAGAAAATTGTAGGTAGGTACATTGTTATAAATAAATCCTTAACAGGAAGAGATAAGCAAAACGCAGACACTAAAGTTGTTTTTTTTAAAGTAGGTACTGAAGCTATCAAAGAAAATGTCCAGTTTGGTACAAACCTTATTATATTAGGTACACATTCTATGGAGCGGGTTATTTTGTGAAACATTATTTTTGCACAGTGGATAGGAAGCCATCAAACCATTCGAACGTGGTTCTTTCAAAATATTTAACGCCTTTTATCGTTCTCACTTCAGTTACATAGAAGATTTCAATTTTTAGGGTTCCGTAGCCAAATGGAAAAACGGAACCCTTATAGATTCGTCATTTCTGTCTGTCTGTACGTCCGTATGTCACAGCCACTTTTTTCCGAAACTATATAAACTATACTGTTGAAACTTGGTAAGTAGATGTATTCTGTGAACCGCATTAAGATTTTCACACAAGAATAGAAAAACAAGGGGTTCCTCATACTCAGAACTGAAACTCAAAAATTTTTTTTTTCATCAAACCCATACGTGTGGTCATCTATGAATAGGTATTCAAAAATGATATTGAGGATTCTAATATCATTTTTTTCTAAACTGAATAGTTTGCGCGAGAGACACTTTCAAAGTGGTAAGATGTGTGTCCCCCCACCCCTCCTCCCCCTTTAACTACCTAAAATAAGAGAATGATAAAAGTAAAAAAAATATATTCTGTACATTACCATGCAAATTTCCACCGAAAATTGGTTTAATGATCTAGTAAGTAGTTTTTTTTTAATACGTCATTAATCGTAAACCGTACACTATTATTAAAACATCGATCAAAGTAACAACGAACTCCAAGAACTTTTATATTATGTTACTTGCTGCTACGGAACCCTTCATGGGCGAGTCCGACTCGCACTTGGCCAACTTTTTTTATGCATTTCTTTAAGGACGTTGATCAGTTAAACCTTAGCTGATCTGCCATAAATAGTTTAAGTTTAGTTTAGTCGCTTCACGGAAAATATCGAAGTTCAGCCAAATCCGCAGTGAGACTGGTGACTGCCAGACTCCGAGGTGAAAGCTTTGGATGCGACTGGGATTAACGGTAAGATGAAGAAGATAGAAGAAGAAGTGTACCTGAAGTGTCAGGCTGATAGCTCGGTGGTACTGGCAGGTCCGTAGGTCCCCGAACCGTGAGTAGCAGGGTGCCACGGGGAAATGCCACGAAAAGTATAGCGCTGATCACTAGCAAGACCCGCTCCAGCGTGGTACGCTGATGCCAACCGATGAAGGACATACCCTGGAAGAGAAATAGAACATTCAGCATATATAGAGAACCCACTCTTTTTGAAGTCAGTTTATAAAAATAAGTAAAAACAAGACATAGATTTCTAACTTGGGTAGGCTAAATATTGCTAACAGTGCACGAGATTTAATACTTAGACTAGCTTCTTTGATCTTATCACCATCCTGTTAGAAGGGCCCTAATAACATCCTTGAGGCCTAAGTTCAAGGTCAAACGGTAGTTGCTCCCGCTATAGGCCAAGAAACCAATCAAAATCTATGAAGAAACCAATCAAAACCTCTTTCTGCTCCGTAATTACCGAACAGGTAAGTGGGGGACATTGAAGAGAATTTAAAATGATTTCTTTTTCCACTAAGTTGCTGATACTTGAAAATTTTACGGGGAATTGAAATAAAAAGGAATCGGTTTGGGTCGGCTATTCAGTCCAACAATCAAGAAAACAAATCGATATTTTCATGTATAACCAAGTTCATGAAGGTAGAACCTGATACTTATCGACGTGTACCTACTGAATCTGATGAAGCCAGAATCTTGTTACTTATAAGTCGGCCGAGCGCTAACATGACAGAGTATATAATTCCCTAATCGACACAATATTGGCTAAAGGCCGTAGTTATGTAGAATATTTGATGAGATTTTGTACACCTACAATAAAATATAATTTCGTAACTTCGGACCGTTTTCTAAAGACTTTCGATATAATAGCTAATAGGGGTTAAAGTATGAAATTGCCGTTTCATTGTAATAGGTACTTCGAATTGACATAGAACCTTCATGGTTTGAGATTTTTGAGTGAAACTTTTTCCACATGGTACCTATGTAGTTCTTCATTTAAAAATGTGCAACATTCGATTATCGACTTTCAGTTGTTTTTTTTATTCAGCTTAGACAAGAAACATGGATATTTCGAAAATTCGAGTGATTTTTGAATACGAGTTCTGACGCGGAACTAACGCGGCAGAAACAGCTCGCAATATCAATGTTGCGTTTGGAGAGGGGACTGCTAATGAACGCACCGTGCGATTTTGGTTTAAACGCTTTCGTGATGGAAACTTTGATTTGAAGAACGAACCACGAGGAAGGCCGTCCACACAGGTGAATAACAATGAATTGAAAGACATGGTGGAAGCCGATCCGAGCCAAACTACCCAGGAATTAGCTGCATGGTTTAACGTTACCTTACCAACAATATTGACTCATTTGCGTCAAATCAATAAAATATAAAAAAAATGTGAAAAATGGGTACCTCATGATTTGACTGATCTGCAGAAAGAAATGCGTGTTGAAACTTGTGTTGCCTTGTTGAATCGATACAGAAATGAAGGAATATTGGATCGAATTGTGACATGTGATGAAAAGTGGATTCTTTACGATAACCGTAAGCGAAAAATGCAATGGCTGACCCCAGGTGAAACGCCACAACAGTGTCCTAAAGCAAAGCTTACCAATAAAAAGGTAATGGTAACTGTTTGGTGGTCTCAGCATGGTGTTATTCACTATAGCTTTCTACGATCTGGTCAAGCAATAACGGCAGATGTCTACTGTGCCGAACTCCGAACAATGATAGCAAAACTAGCAGTGAAACAGCCCCGACTCATGAATCGATCTTCACCATTATTGCTCCATGATAACGCGAGACCTCATACAGCACGAGAAACCGTTTTAACTCTACAGGAACTGCAATTAGAAACTACCCGTCACCCTCCGTATTCGCCAGACCTTGCTCCAACAGACTACCATTTTTTTCGTGATTTGGACAATTTTCTATGTGATAAAAAGTTTTCTTCTCAGGAGGCAGTACAAAATGCTTTCACACATTTTGTCGAATCTAGATCACCAGAGTTCTATCGCAAAGGCATAAATGACCTTTCTACTAGATGGCAGCAATGTATAGATGATAAAAGATATACGTTAAATTAAAAAAAAAAACGAATTTCAATTTGTCAGTACAAATCGGCAATATGTATGGAAGTCAAAATCGCAAACATTTAACGGTGTACTTTACAATTCCATTTGATACACAATACACTTATTGGAATCTCATTTCACGGTCTCATCTGCTCATACCCTTCTCAGTGCACCCCCTAATATACCGAACTGTGACACTATTTTGAAACCGACTGCGCTAGAAGGAGGGTTATGTTTTTCAAGAATTTGTATGTACGTATGTATATATGGTTGTTAGGCACGCTCAGCAGTAGATTTACTGTGGGAGTGACACTGGGTATATCAAAATGAAAAACAAAATGGCGGATTTTGATTTTAAAAAAATCACTCAATTTTATCGAGTGGGTTCTCAAAATGAAGGAAATTTAAAGACGATTACAAAAATATATGTTTCATAACTAAAAAGTATAAAATAAAATATTTTATTAAAAATAAAAAATCCGACTGATGCTGAAAAGATCGAAACAAGCTTAATAGCAGGCGATACCTATTTGCAAATCTCAAACCCGATGAAAATTAATGGGTACCGCCTGCTACAAAGCTTGTTTCAATCGTTTCAGCATCAGTCGGGTTTATTATTTTTATTTTTATTTTTATTACAAGCTTTTATTTAACTTGCAATGTATGTTTGTTCGGGTGGAATCTTACAACTCAATTTTAAGGCACTTACCCTCAACCGATTGAGCTGAAATTTGGTATGCACGTTCAGTTCGGATGACAATGCAAGAAAAAAAAAAAAAAAAAAGGTTTTTCGAATATATCTTATTATGTAGTATTTCTAATGCCTGTTAAAAATAAAAGGTTTTATACCACAACCACAACTGACACAAAAATCGTTACGCTAAAAAATTTTGTAACAACAGTTAAGACCATTTCTCTTTGAAATATCAGTCACTTATGGAGCTTTATCTAAAAAATATATCAAAATACAGAATGTATTACAAAAAAAACTCACGGAGTTCGCCATCGCAATTCAGCCGGTGACCACACACTAGCTCCGTTTGCATAGAGTTCATCTCTTTAAAATAAACATTACCTAATTGCAAATTAAAATTAGTTTCATTGTTTGACTAGTATTCATTGTATTTGTTTTACAGTTATTTATTGTAAGTATGTAATTACGAACAGTGTATTGATGACAATTTGTAATTGGAACCTGACTTTACAAGGGGCTGTACATGACAGTACAAAGGGCTATAAAGTACGACAAAAGCCGTTTTATGAATTGCTGGATTATCCGGAATAGTTAAACTATGTACGCAAACAAATATTAAAAGTCAAATTTTAATTTATGTCGATGGAATTTCAAATTTGTGATCACTTTGAGACAAATTGTGCATCAATCACCATTCATCATTATCCTCCTAACGGTTCCCCAACTCAGTCTATCTACGTGTGGCTGCCGCCGCCAACTAGCTTAATCATCCGTTCAATTAACTGCCTAGGCTTTTAACTAAACGGCGCCATTCAATGAACGGCCTGAATAAAATTCAGCCATAACGTTTTTACAACATTTAATAACCTGGCTGGCTAATGCTTGGGCCAATCGTAAGATGGGGCACTACCCACCTCGAAATGAGATAGAAAATCACATACATACATATACTTACACCTGTATATCCCCGAGGGGGTAGGCAGAGTTGTATTCACAGAAAATTAGTGATAAGTTGATTGAGAAAGTTATTTTTATACCCTTCCAGAAATAAGTTTTCTTACTGTTTGATTAAATGGCTAGGCAAGTAATTAAACGTGTGTGCTTCTTCTTGCTTTCTTGGAGAGTTAAATTCGGTCCATTGAATTATAAATGAAACGAATACTTATTAAGTTGAAAGGTAACCACTTTCCTTTCCGTGTGCTTGCGACCTAAGAGGAGACTCAACTGAAACTTCTGTAATTCGGTCTATTGGGACGAACGGTCATAAGGTGAAACATTTAAGCGCCTTTAATCACGAATGACATTGACCTTTGTCAGACGGATTGAGCAATAACGTGCTGAAAGCGCTTAAACAAAGCTCCTCAAGCATTCGTAACTTCTCACGTCTTAGTGAAGCTACACATTGGAGCTTTTGGTAGGTACATCACACTAGCTAACGCCTTTATCACATAACAGACAGGCGATTGCTACGAAAAGATTCCCGCTTAGGGCAAATATTTGTATGCATTAAATGACTAGTTACATTAGCCTGGATATTTCCGTGCCTCAGAGTGCACATTAGGTTAAGCTGCCCCGTTGCCATATATGAAGATCTATGGTAGTCCGGGTACTTCGAACCTAAAAAATCCAACAACTGGTCTAACTGCAATACTTCAATACTGGCAATGGGTTGTGGAGGTCATATTAGCAGTCACTTCACGGAAAATGCCAAAAATCAGCAAAACGCGGCAGCAGCAGCAGTGGGCAGCAGCGTCCAGGCGGGTGTACTGCACTCGAAGAGTAAGTAGGTACATGCAGGCAGCCCGAGATTTGTGCCCCGTAGACACGGAGTTCTCTAACCTTTTTCTAGGACCCTGTAACGTACCAGATACGCTGCAGACTGACGTCACAGAAAGGAGGCGCACGTCCCTCGCCCAGCTTGAGGACGGGGAAAGGACGCTCACCGCACAAACATTAGGTACCTACACACAAACATACAGATATACAGTATACAATTAGGGCTAGTATATACAGATTAGCAGAAGTTACAGAGGTAAGCAGAAACTAAACAGAAAACGGAAGAGTGTCAGGTATAAGGGAGACGGGAAGTAAATAGGTTGGCTGATAGACAAAAGATGGTAGCGCACCGAAACTCGGGTCCGTAGAATGTTTGGAGGTCTTAGCCAGTTGAGAGCCAGTTCAGCTCCGCGTGGCGACCGTGCTATCAAACTATATGTCAGTTACCAAATGGACAGCGTAACCGCGTAGCAACAAAGAAACAATAGGTGACCTCTTGCCCACGGAGTCCACTTTATTGATCACAGGATTCACAGGTCCTGCTCCGTGCAAATATTTGTAAGTGTGTATGAATATTTGAATATATTATGTATGTTTGCATTACTCTGGGCGTTTCTATGTATAATATTATGCATGTTAAAGCTGTTGCCCACAGCTCCGCCTACGTAGAATTTTGATCCCGTTCCGCAACCCATAGGAACCTACTTCTGGGGCCTGTTTAATAAACGCGACAATGACAGGTGACAGGCGACAATCCGACAATTTGACAATTTGACAATATTTTGTTTAATAGGTATAAATTATTGCTGACAAATAAGTCACGGTGGAAAATCTACAATAATGTCGACTTGTTATGACAATTTGACTTATTTCTGTTTAATAAATATTAAACCTTGACAGGCGACAGGTGACAATTTGTCAGGAAAAACTTGTAAAATTTGTTTTTTTTTTATTTTTTTTATAAGTAGGTCACGTCAATTTGACTTTACCTCGCCTGATGGTAAGCTGAAGGTAAAGTCTCAAGAAAGAGGGCCATCATTATATACACGTGCCATGTTAACAATGGTGGCACTCAGCTTGACGGCCTCATCAGATGCTTTTTCACGCCCCGCTTAAAGGACCCGGGACTGTAGGAAGAGGGAAACACGTGAGCTGGCAAGGAATTCCAGGTCTTAATGGTGCGACAAAGGAAAGAGTCACCGAACCGCTTGGTTCTTGAAGGAATGTTCTGCACCGTATAGGGGCGACATCTAAGTCCTGCACGTGTCGTCCTGTATAGGAAGGGGGAGGGTGGGACTAATTGGAATAGCTCTTCAGAACATTCACCATGGTAGAGACGGTAAAAAACTGCCAAAGAAGCAACATCTCTACGCATCTGCAGAGACTCGAGGGTACTCGTGACCTCAGGATTTCCGATAATGCGTATCGCACGTCGCTGCAACCTGTCGAGAGCATCTAATAAGTACTTTGCGGATCCATCCCAGAGATGTGAGCAGTACTCCACGCAGGAACGAATTTGTGTCTTGTAAAGGAGACACCGTTGCTCCGGCGTGAAAAACCGTCTCACTCTGTTCAGGACTCCAAGTTTACGCGAGGCTGCTTTGATGATACTCTCGATGTAGTTTTTGTTGTTCAGTTTGCAGCGAACATCCATACCGAGGATATTGAGGTTGTCCTGCAGTGGCAGTGGCGTGCTCTGAAGAGTGGGAAGGGGAAGGAAAGAAGATACCTTTGCTGTAAACGCACATGCCTGCGTCTTCTTGGCATTGAACTCGACCAAGTTCTCAGAGCCCCATTGGGAAATGTGATTCAGGATCCGGTCAAGCTCAGTGACAAGAAGCTGCCTTTTTTCCGCAATATGCGTCTGCTTATCCGCAGGACGTCCATGATAACTCCCGTGTAGGGTGCTATCATCCGCATAGCAATGAATGCTGCCGGTCGACAGCATGTCATTGATATGCAGAAGAAAGAGAGTTGGCGATAGGACAGATCCCTGCGGTACGCTAGCATTTACCTGCAAGAACTCCGAAGCTCGCCCATCACAAAGGACGCGAATACGGCGCTCCTGCAAGAAGCCGGCAACCCAGTCGCACAGTCTAGGAGGCAGACCAAAGGCTGGTAACTTGGAAAGAAGCGACTTGTGCCAAACTCTATCGAAAGCTTTCGCGATGTCAAGGCTAATTGCCAATGACTCGCCGTGCTTGTCCATAGCCTCACCCCAAATATGGTTAACATACGCCAGAAGATCACCCGCTGACCGTTTCGGCGTGAAGCCATATTGCCGGTCATTAATTAGGGAGTGATCTTCAAGGTGACGCATGAGCTGTTTGTTAATAATGTGCTCGAACACCTTGCACAGCACTGAGGTGACGGCTATGGGTCGATAGTTGTTTGGGTCTGAGCGATCCCCCTTCTTGGGGATCGGCTGTACATTCGCCTCTTTCCAAGCCGAAGGCACTGTACCAGAGCTGTAGGACAGCCGGTACAGCCGCGCAAGCATTGGAGACAACTCCGCTGCACATTTTTGCAGAACCACCGCTGGAATACCGTCCGGACCACTGGCTTTCCGGACATCGAGTGACTGCAACACTGCTCGGATATCGCGTTGCCTGATACGAATATCAGGCATGGCATGGTCACTGACGGGCAGTGTCGGCGGCTCCATACCACAATCATCGACTCGGGAGTTGGCCGCAAAGAGATTAACCAGCAAATTTGCTTTCTCTTGCGGCTCATGGGCCAGGGATCCATCGGGATTGCGCAGCGGGGGCAGCGAAGGCTGGCAGAAGTTGGCTTGCACGGCTTTGGCCAGTCGCCAGTAGCCACGGCTGCCCGTGGGATGCTCTACTAGCTCCTGACCAAGCCGCGCTATGCGCTGGGCATCCGCTCTGACATAAGCCCTCTTGCAGGCCTTTGTGGCTCTGTTGTACGCCGCCTTGAAGTGGCCCACGTTGGGATCGCACGTAGCGCGCGCCCTGATCCTAGCGCGGTACGCAGACTGTTTATGATTAACAGCCTCCGCGCACTCGCGCCCGAACCAGGGGCGCGCCCTGCGGACACCGGCGACATCAGTGTAGGGGATATAATATTCCATGCCCAGACTGATCTCACCGGCGACAGCAGTTGCGGCCTCAGATGGGTTCTTACCTCCAAAGCAGCGTTCAACCCACGGGATGGACGCAAAATAATCACGCAGTCCATCCCAGTCCGCTGACGAGTAGTGCCA
The DNA here is from genome assembly GCA_949126895.1 of Eilema caniola. Classification (NCBI taxonomy): domain Eukaryota; kingdom Metazoa; phylum Arthropoda; class Insecta; order Lepidoptera; family Erebidae; genus Eilema; species Eilema caniola. The sequence goes on from OX421488.1 coordinate 9,971,494, forward strand.
GAGACGCCGCTTCCCCTGCACGGGACGTGGGGGCGCTAAAATGGGCACCTCGGAACGGACCAGACAATGGTCGGATTCACCTAAAGCGGCGCTCACCGAAACACTGTACAGGTCCGGGCGACTCGTCAGCAGAAGGTCTAGCAGAGAGGGCTCATGGTCCGACCTTTTTGGTATCCTAGTGACCTCGTGTACCAATTGGGTCAGGCCATGCGCCAGAGCAAATGCATGGGCGGCTCTTCCCGCGTGGTTTGTTTTGGCGGAGCCCAACCAGATCTCGTGGTGGGCGTTAAAATCCCCCAAAAACACCAGTTCAGCGTTCGGAAACCGCTCCTGCGCATCATCTGCCGCCTGACTCGGGTATTCGAAGAGTCGAGTTGTCTCGGCATCTCCTGTATGGGAGCGGTAGAGGCACACATAGATCTGACTCGTAGAGCCATGGTCTATGTGTACCCAAAGGGTGGAAAAGGATGGGTCCTTTTCCACCCTTTGGGTACACATAGACACTAAATTGTCATTGCAGGCGGACATATTTGTCCATTTGTCACAGATTTTCGACAGGCATTTCATCCAATGTCAACGGTAATCGGGAATTAAATTAGTACGATTAGTTTAAAAAATTGGTTTTAACGTCTTTGACGGATAACAGTAGTAGTGAAGATGAATACCTATTTGATGCAAACTATACGACGTCGCATATTTAAACCAAGAATAAAAGCAAACAAAACAAGTTCAAGTCATGTTGTCCTTATATGACAACATCAGGGTAATATCAAATAAGTAACTACCTACAACAATTTGACTTTTGTTTAGACATGAACTTGTTTTGTTTGCTTTTATTCTTGGTTGCATATGAATGCATGCCTCGATATTGTGATGCGACAAATATGTCGGAATTAGTGACAAACTTGTCAATTGTCATGACAAAAGTCACAGAATATTTTCTTAGAGACTCGACGGGTAAAACCTGACAATTGTCGCTTTTATTATACAGTTTTATAGCTTGACAATTTTGTCAGTATTTGCCTGTCGCATTTGGACTTAATTTTCAACTTTATTAAACGACATTTGTCGCGACAATTCGACTAATTTGTCAAAAAGTGACAAATTTGTCGTATTGTCACTTTTATTAAACAGGTATTAAAATTTAAAATTAGCCGATGTTCTATGCCAGACCATAATCTATCTAAAAGTGAATACGAAGTTTCATCTCAATCAGTTAGGATAACTGCTTCAAAATTCAGTTGTAAAATTTGACTCGAACATACATACATACAGCCAAGTTGAAAGTTATGCGTCATATTATCACAAAAAATATTTAAAAAAATATTAGTCATAAAATACTTCAAGTACCTACTAACTTTCACTAGACCAGTCTATTATTAAGATTACGATAGTTCAACCAACGAAACATGTTGTTAAAATTCCCCTATTTTTGATGCAGTTTTAGCAACTGGCACACTAAAAAGCAAACTGACATGATGCGAGTGTAAGACGAAACTGTCACGCAAACTACTATGGAAAATTCGTACCATTTTTTTTTGTTCTTTGGCAGCGTGATGCTCCATCCAGACATATTATCTAATAATCTAAAATATCAATATAATCGACGCGACTTTCAACGGCTCCCTCCTTCTTTACTTTTGGCTATTGTGTACCTATTTAAAAATTATTAAATAAATCAATAAATTTATTCAATTAACAATTTCGAGAAGAGAAAAGTTATAATGTACTTACCGAAACCCTAATAACGCTTTTGTCCGACTTTGGGATTAAGCCAAAGCATTCTCACTTGTTGCTGCAATGCTGCTACACCCCCGAGCCAGTCCTATAAGGGTAGCCAGCCGTACTATAATATATAGTATTGTACTGCATTTCGGTACTCGCTGGACTGGCGATCAGTACCCATGTATTGTGACCAATTGAAAATTGCCATATTGGCGCTGATGGCAGTGGTGTGTGTACTCGGAACTAATACTAGTGATGGACAATAACTGTCTTGGTATCGATAAAAACGTTGAAAGGTCGACATTAAACACAGAGTTGGACAATAAGGATCATTAGAAAAAATAATGTTAGATAGTTGTATAAAGTATTTTAATGTATTATTATAAATAAATTAAAAAAATAACTTAAATGGCTAAATAATATATATATGCCATGGTCACTGACCTGTAATAGTACTTGCTGGACTAGTGATCGGTACCCATTTATTATGCCTAATTGGAAATCACCATATTGACGCTGATAGTCGCTGCGCTGCGCTGTAGAGAGTGTACTTGGAGCTAATACTAATAAATGAATAATGCTGGTCAACAATTGTCTTGGTATCGATAAAAACTTTGCCAGCTCGACAATAAACACAGAGGTAGACAGTAGGGATCATGAAGTATGAACATAACGTAAAATAGTAGTAACGAGTACTACTTATGTACCGTACTATTATAAATTTATGAATAAAATAAGTTTGTCGTAGTATTGCCAAAGCTGTGCTATTATTGTCAATCAGCCCAAAAATGAAACCAGACTTAAAGGCAGAATCATACTTCCATATCGTGGCGTGTCGTGACATGCCAGGAGCATAATTATCAGGGTCCTACCTGTCTCCATTCCTAATTGCATCCATATTAGGTCTAGCGGTTGAGGCGCGAAGAGGTAAGAAACGCACACATATACACAAACTGACTTTCACATTTATAATATTGTTGGAAATATTGGGATAGTAGGATTAGGGTTTGTTATAGCATAGAGAACCGAGTCGGTATAAAAAAGTATTCTCAAATCACACATTTCATTTAAATAAATAATGGGTCTTATGTACCAAATTAACAAAATGGCCATTTTAAACATTTATATGATAAAACGCATCTTATCGACATATATCGATAAAAACAACGTACAACACTCATTCGCAAACAAATTAGTTCTCAGTACATTCACGGTGGCGCTTCATATCGACACAAAAACAACGCTGTCATTTTATATGGAATAGCCACTCCCGCTAATTATAGAGCACAGTGCCTTCAACCCTACTAAAAAGCAATAATATCCCATATTAAACGCGTAGGACCTGAATTTATCAGATATGACAGTAGAAAAAGAAACCACTTTTCTGGAAAGTTTGAAAACAATTTTATTTTCAAAGACATACGACACAATAAAATAAATCAGTCATTAACGCATAAACATAGTTTTGTTCTTAAAAACTTAACATTGTGTATGAAAATTAATAAAAACCTCAATGTTTTCGGAATACATACTTTGGCACCCATTTTTAAGCTGCCAACTACATATTCCTGCATATTATGTAATACTGAATACGTCATAAGTATTGATTAAATAGAATATTATTCATATATTTGAAAACCGATACGGCCTTCCATAACAGCATGTAAGCACATTAATGGCCTGTTGTATATTTGTAGGTATGTACATATTAGTCTAAGTATTTTAAATTAACATGGTCATTATTATTATTATATATATTATTATCAGGGTACTTACCATGTTTGTATGTTATATGGTAAATCTCCCGATAATAATAAATCTAATAGTAATAGTGAATTTCTAGATGATGAATACTGTGAAACTACGTTGATTGGTCTTCGTCCACGAAATTCTAATGATATGGTATTATTTAGATTAAATGGTGGTATAAAACTAGTTAATGGGTTTAAGCATTATAAATAGATATAAATTTGGGTAGATAGTCCGAGAGTTCTCAGCTACATCGTACCTACATTAGTCCATAATCATCTTAGGGTAGAATTGTATACGCGGTTTAGTTCAGATTATGGACCCGCATATTTAAAGATTTATTTAATTTAGTCAATGTTACCTAAAACATTGTGAGAGTGCCTGTCATATGACCTCTTAACCCCAGAAAGGGTTTTACATACTTAACAGGTAGGAAACCTAGTATGCAATATAAATATTACCTACTTATTTCTTAAGTGAAATCAAACAATCTTACGCCCGAGTCTTAAGTATGTATCTTAAGTATGAGAACTCTCTGAATAATATGCTTCGGAAGGTTTTTTAAAATACTTAGATATAACCAAGTGCGAAATGATAATAAGTAGTACATTTATATACGTTACTTATAAAATCGAAAGACAAGAAGTTTATTGTCATATTTTGATACTTTATGTTATATTATGATGGTGAGCTATTGTCCCTGCTTATCGTTAAGGAACAAAGGCATGAGTATGTAATATAGTATAAATATTTTAACCACAATTATACTATCATTTAATTGCATCAATTATCTATTGATTACTGAAAATGTCGTGAAGAGTAATAATTCAGACTCTTTCCTTTGTCGCACCATTAAGACCTGGAATTCCTTGCCAGCTCACGTGTTTCCCTCTTCCTACAGTCCCGGGTCCTTTAAGCAGGGCGTGAAAAAGCATCTGATGAGGCCGTCAAGCTGAGTGCCACTATTGTTAACATGGCACGTGTATATAATGGTGGCCCTCTTTCTTGAGACTTTACCTTCAGCTTACCATCAGGCGAGGTAAAGTAAAATTGACGTGTCCTATTTATAAAAAAAAAATATTATGACTACAGTGTCATACATTTGCAGATACATCTTAGATATCAAAGCCAAATGTTTGATACATTTACAAAAACAAATACTAAGAAAAGATTTAAAAATTGGTAATAATTAATAATATTCCACTAATAGAAATATGTTTTATATTCAATTAAGCAAACATAGCTCGATTTCCCATATTCTCATACAACCACTTGTACTCCTGCTCTTAAAATATACACAGACAGCTTTTTATCTAATTGGTTAAAATACATTTCAAAGCAAACACCAATAAAATAAAATTGATTATGTAAAATATACAAAAATAGTTATCTTGTAAAGTTGGGCCCAAAATTGTATACACATATCGAACGTGTGCACATACTTATCGAAATATTAAAAAAATGCAATATAAATAGTAGTAAGTGCACAGTACACAATTTTGACCCTAACTGTACTTAAGCAAACATCAAAACACATTTAAATATCACACGAATGGTTATAAAATTAAGATTATTTCATCAAAAATGACCAGCATCTTTTTAAAAAATGGTCTACAAAACTAAACTTTGTTGACAGTTGGAACTTATAGATGGCACTATTACGAATATTTTACTTAATAATAAGTACATTATTTCTACACATTGCACATTTAATACATTCAACTTAAAAGTAAAATATAAAGACATTTTCAATAAATATTGTATTACACTTGTTGAGAATTAATAAAGCCCGCTTTTACAGTTTGCTTATATGCTTCGCTATTATTTCTATTTACTGCAAGTCACAAGGAAGTTTAGATTACAATAAAGGATATATCATGAATCTAGTTCTTGTTGTGTAGGTAGCCGAATCTTGTATTAATTTCTGTTCAAAGTTAATTTTTTCGTAAGGCATACCTTAGGAACTTCATTAATTTATTGTAAAATGGCGGTACTTTAAAAAGCGAAGTGATTATTTTACCGAATGTAATTGAATATGTTCTAATAATGTCAAAAAGGAGAGTTTATACAGACCGTGTGGCCCGCACAGAGAGGCGGAGGGTCGGAGCGCAGCCGGAACCGCCATCGCCGCCATCTCGGTCCAGGTCGCCGGTGCGGCCGGGGGCGCCGCCTTCTCCTCCGGTGCAGCCGGCGCCACCGACGTCACCGGCACCACCGCGTTTGCCGCCGCCGCCGCTCCCGCCGCGCTTAGCGGTCCCGCGGCCGCCGCTGCCGGCGCAGCCGAGGCCGACGTTGCGGCTCGCCCAGCCGCGGCCCTGGCAGGCGCAGGCGCCTGTGCCGGCGGGGTCCGCGAACGCGCTGGAGGCCTGCATGGCGGCAATGGCCGCCATGGAGGCGCGGCAGGCGGCGCACGAGGAGCGGACGCGGATTTGTCTGGAGGCCATAATGGACTCCATCCGTCGTCCGCCCCTGGCGCAGCCGAATGGCGGATACGCCGCGGCGGTCAAACGGGGCCCCATCCGTACGATGGCGGCGGGGACCCCGCAGGAGTCGGCCCGCGGCGCGCCCACTGCGCCGGCTGCTCCGGCCACTATTGCTGCACCAGCCGGGGGTGCCCAAGCTAAGGGCAGGGGAAAGGGGAAGGGCAAGGGCAAGAAGTCCTCGGTGCCTGCCCCGGCCCTGGCACCGGTTTCGGCCCCGACTGCCTCCAGTAGCTCTGCACCGGCAGGGGGCTGGGAGGTGGTCGGTGAGGCCAAAAAAAGGCGGAATGCCCGCAAAAAGGCAGCCAAAAGGGCCAAGAAGGCCCAGGCTGCCGCGAAGGGAGCGCCGGGAAGGCTGCGCGTCCCCCGTACCACCGCTGTCGTCTTAACGATGACACCGGAGGCGACGGAGAGGGGCGTGCAGTACGTGGACCTGGTCAAACAGGCGAGGGGCCTCATAGATATGAGGGCCCTCGATGTGGCGGGGACCCTCCGAGTGACACACACTCGGACCGGTGCCCGCCTCATCCACGTCCCTGGCGCCTCCAGTGGTCCCAAGGCCGATGCCATCGCGGCTAGGCTGAGGGAGACGCTGGATGCGGCCGACGTCCGGGTGTCCAGGCCCACCAAGTGCGCAGAACTGCGCATTTCGGACCTGGACGACTCCATCACGGCCGAAGAAATTCGGGCCACCGTGGCGGAGGCCGGGGGTTGCCCCCTGGAGGCGGTTAAGGTCGGAGCGATTCGCTACGGCCGTCGCGGACAGGGGGCAACAGTTGTCGGCTGCCCCATCGCGGCAGCTCAAAAGGCTGCCGAACAGAAGGTCCTCGCGGTAGGCGGCGTTGTGGGAGTCCGGGTACGGCTCCTGCAGGCTCGGCCGGACAGGTGCTTCAGGTGCCTGTCGGCTGGCCACGTGGGTGTGCAGTGCAGGGCGGAGGTGACGGTCGGCGACCGTTGCTTCCGCTGCAGCCAACCCGGTCACAGAGCCGGTACTTGCGAAGCTCCGCCGCACTGTTTCAGGTGTGCGGCGGAGGGCAAGCCGGCCGACCATAGGGTTGGCAGCAAGGCCTGCACCCGCGGGGAGCCGCTGCCGCGAGGCGGGCGTTCCGCCAACGGTTCGGTGCGGGATGCGGAGATGGTTCCATAATGGATCCCCAGCTCCGCATCCTGCAGGCGAACGTGGGCCACGGTGTCGATGCTCAGGCCCTTCTGCTCCAGAGCATGGCACAGTGGTCCATACACGTCGCCGCTGTCGCCGATCCATACACTCACCGGCCCCTCGGGCCCGCCTGGGTGGTCGACCTGGATGGATCGGCGGCACTGGTGCATAACGCCGCTGCGGGTGCCCCTCCCCTTGTAGTGATCGCAAGGGAGCATGGCATCGTAGCGGCGCGTGTAGGGGAAATTGCGGTCGTGGCCGTTTATCTCACGCCGGGGTCACACCGACTCATTGGGCAGTATCGGCGGTCGCTGGAGCGGCTGACCGACGTCGTCAATGCCTGTACGCCTCGTCAGGTTCTTGTGCTCGGGGACTTCAACGCCTGGTCTCAGGCTTGGGGTTCCCGGCGCACAAACGCGCGGGGCAGGGCTCTGGAGAGCTGGGCCGATTCTCTCGGCTTAGTTCTCCAGAATCGCGGGGCCGAAGCCACGTATGTGGGCACCTTTGTGGCGGGGGAGCGCAGGTCGATCATAGACCTTTCGTTCGCGAGCGCTTCCCTGTCACTCCGCGTGCGGGACTGGCGTGTCGCCGTGGAGGTGGAGACACTATCGGATCACCGATACGTTCGGTTCGATGTCTCCCCTCCTGCGGGTGATGCGCCGGTCATATCGGCCCAACGCGAGCCGCGCTGGGTGTTGGGGCGACTGAATCGGGAGGACCTCCTGGAGGCCGCCATCGTACAGGCCTGGGCCATTGCGCCGGACAGGCCTGTCGACATAGACGATGAAGCGGCCTGGTTCCGGGAGGCCATGACGCGGGTCTGCGATGCGGGTATGCCTAGGGCTCCAGCCTATAATCCGAGGCGTCGGGTCTACTGGTGGAATGCGGAGATCGCGAGGCTGCGTCAAGCCTGCGTGATCACGCACCGCCGGTGGGCTCGACTCCGTAGGAGGCGTAGCCGTACCGCAGATTCGGAGCCCCGACTGGCGGAGCTTCACGAGGGATACAGGGAGGCCCGGAATGCCCTCCGAGCGGAGATCAAGCGGTCTAAGGCCGCTTGTTACCGGGAGCTCCTGGAGACGCTGGAGCGGGACCCATGGGGGCGGCCTTACCTTATGGTAAGAGAAAAGCTGCGCCCCCGGGCCCCTCCGCTGACCCAGGTGCTCGAACCGGCTCTGCTCGGAGGAGTGGTCGACTCCCTGTTCCCGGCGCGAGCGGAACATGTTCCGCCGCAGATGGCTCCGCCGCCTCGGTCGCCTACGGCGCCCAGTGCGGTGATTGACGACGACGTGCCCGAGGTCACTTGGGTAGAACTAGAGCTGGCGGTGCGAAGGCTGAGGGCCAAGAAGAACACCGCCCCGGGACCCGACGGCATACCAGGCCGCGCGTGGGTCCTAGCTCTAGGGGAAGACGGTCTCGAACCCCGACTGAGAGGGTTCCTCAGCGCATGCTTGGAGCGGGGCCAGTTTCCGAAGATGTGGAAGACGGGGAAGCTGGTCCTCATCCGCAAGAAGGGACGCCCGGCGGACGAGCCGTCCGGGTACCGGCCCATAGTGCTGCTCGACGAGGTGGGCAAACTCTTTGAAAGAGTAATTGCCAAGCGCCTCGTCGAGCATCTCTCTAGAGTGGGGCCGGACCTGGCGAATACCCAGTTTGGGTTCCGCCGGTGGCGTTCCACTGTGGATGCCATCATGCGTGTGAGGACTCTGGCGGAGGATGCGGTCGCCCGGGGCGAGGTGATGTTGGCGGTGTCCTTGGACATCTCCAACGCCTTCAACACCTTGCCCTGGAGTTGCATCAGGGAGGCACTCGTGTACCACGGTGTGCCTCTCTACCTCCGCCGCATAGTCGGGGCTTACCTAACGGAGAGAGCCGTCGTCTACCCGAGTTCGACCGGAGTCGGTAGGCGTGAGATGTCGTGCGGTGTCCCACAGGGATCGGTCCTGGGGCCGTTACTGTGGAACATCGGTTACGACTGGGTGCTTCGCGGTGACTTCGCGTACGGTGCCACCGTCACGTGTTATGCGGACGACACGCTGGTGACGGTGGGCGGGGCTACGCACCGCGAGGCGACCCTGAGGGCCACGACCGCGGTTGGTCAAGTCGTCGAACGGATCCGGCGGCTGGGTCTCGAGGTGGCTCTGCACAAGTCCGAGGCCATGTTCTTTCATGGTCCTCGGCGCAGGCCAGGCCCGGGAGCCAGCCTTACAGTGGGAGGCACTCCCATCGACATCAAGCCCCAGCTGAAATACCTGGGGCTCGTGCTTGACGGTCGATGGGACTTCGGACAACATCTCCGAAGCCTGCGCCCCAAGTTGGTCACCACGGCGAATGCCCTGAGTCGGCTGTTGCCCAACTTGAAGGGCCCAGGGACCTCCTGCAGGAGACTCTACGCGGGTGTCGTGCGGTCCATGGCCCTATATGGGTGCCCCGTGTGGGCGGACACCCTGGGGGCCAGATTCCTGCCTCTGCTCCGTACGGCGCAGAGGACGATGGCCTCCAGGGCCATCAGGGGATACCGCACGATATCCTTCGAAGCGGCGAGTCTCCTGGCCGGATCGCCACCGTGGATCCTGGAAGCGAGGGCCCTTTCGGCACTATACCAGTTCCGAAAGGAGGCGCGGGAGCGGGGATTCGATCCCGAGCCCGAGGACATTCGGGCCGAGAAATCCCGGCTCCACCAGGTCATGGTGGCCGAGTGGGAGCGACGACTTGGGCAACCACGCGCAGGGCACGCCGTCATTGCGGCGGTAAGGCCCATCATGGGGGAGTGGCTAGAGAGGCCACACGGGAGCCTCTCGTACCGTCAGACGCAGATGATAACCGGGCACGGTTACTTCGGGCGGTATCTGCATCTGATGGGTATTGAGCCAACGCCCGAGTGCCATCACTGCGACGCGAGCGTGGACTCGGGGCTGCACACGCTCACCGAGTGTCCGGCGTTCGAGACGCCGAGGCGGGAGCTTGTGCAGGCCCTGGGGGTGAGAGTGCTCACGCTCTCCACCCTGCTCGCGGCGATGGTCCGCTGCGCGGATGCGTGGGCGGCCAGCGCCTCTTTCTGCGAGCAGGTCATGCTCGCGAAGGAGACAGCAGAGCGGGCGCGGCGCGGTGAGCGAGAAAGACTCGCTGACATCGCTGCTCGCGCCCGAAGGCGGCTCGGGCGTCGGAGGGCGCTTACAGACCTCCGCCCCCCATGAGCGCGGGCCTGAGGGTGACGGGTGGAGCCACCCGTCACCCTAGCAGAAGCAGGCCACGGCGGCGGCGCGCATCGTAGGACGATGCGCGCCTCCCCACACCGGGGTTGAGTCGGGGACGGCGTGGTCCCCACCTCCCGAGGAGGGCCAGACCGAAAGGGATGGCCCTGGGTCAGCCGGGGTGCGAGGGATATGTCGCAAGACAACCTCACCTCCGGCCTAGCACCACGACCCACAGATGGCGTGCGGTTTAGTCGGTTCGAGTCCGACATAACCCACCCCTCCGGCTCCGGAGGGGCGGGTATCCGTGGGGATTTCCCGCACGTAAAAAAAAAAAAAAAAAAAAAAGGAGAGTTTATGGCGTAATTTGATTCACTAGCAGTTATAAGACTGGCAACTGCACGTGTGTAATATGTGCAAGTGAATTGCTCATAGTCTTTTTGAATTGCCAAAAACAAAAATACTAAAAAGTAGCACAATTTTTGTTTTGACATAATGTTGCTGTTATATGTTTAAATTTAACATAACATGGGTCTGTTATGACTTTAAGGCTATGGGCAGAAGCAGCACTAAATGCTAGCAACATCTTGCTAGAGACCCATCGTTTGTATTAAATTGTCGGTACCAAGATAATTTGTTGTCTATCATTAGTATTAGTTCCAAGTACACTCACTACTGCGTGCCACAACCATCAGCGCCAATATGGCGATTTTTTATTTGACACAATATATGGGTACCGATCATAAGTCCAGGTAGTACTATTACAGGTCAGTGGTTTCGAGTACCTAATGTTTGTCAAGTGAATGGCTCATAGTCTTTTTAAATCGCCAAAAACAAAAATGCTAAAAAGTAGCACAATTTTTGTTTTGACATAATGTTGTGGTCATATGTTTAAATTTAACATAATATGAGTCTGTCATGACTTTAAGGCTATGGGCAGAAGCAGCACTAGATGCTAGCAACATCTTGCTCTTTGTGATCTATGCGACTTCAAAGTACATGAAAAAATTCTGTGTAGTATTTTCATAAAATTTTCTATCTACTCATTTATCCGTTTTCTAGACAACAGCTAAGCTCATATATGCATACAATATAAATATAAAAAACTTTGGGTTGCGGCAACCCTAAAACATATACTTGTCAGGTGACTAGAATAGACAATCTCTTTGTATTACGGCCGGAGTTTTAGGATTTTAAATCATTATGTTAGTTTTTTTATGCAGTTGTGGGTTCAGTTCAAGCCATACCCATTTATTGATAGTGTTTGGTATCGAGAATGATACTAATGTGTGGCATAAATTACTAAAAACTAAAATCGTTAATTTTATCATTTTTTTAATTGGCAACACTCATTTTTATTGATTGGTAGCCAGCTGTTAGAGCACTTTTTTTGAGCACGTTTTTTGAGCAACACAGAAGCACGGCCAAAGTGATGCAATACTTATTTTAAATCACGTTTCACGTAATAAATGACATGGGCCCTACCGTCTATCTTACATTTTGTCTATTCCAATCACCAACAAGGCCTCTAACATACCCATAGCGCTGAAGCTCAGGAGTAAATTTACCACACCTCACACTTTTCTTTAGGATTCATCTTCGAGCCAACCTTGCAGTGGAACTCTTCGGAAAACTCCCTTAGGTTCGTCAGAGAGCCTATCACTCGGTACTTAGCGATCGTATGTTCATCTTCTTCTATAGTCCTCATTATACCTTCCTTTGTGTATGCTGTACACCATGCCTGAATATACGACTTATGGTTAAATAAAGTAGTTAATCTATAAAAGCATCGGTAGCTCATTGGTTAAGGAGTTGGCGTTACGATTGAGACGTCCCAGGTTTGAATCCTGGCCATTACACTACCGACCCACACCTAACATAAGTAGTTTAGCTAAGCTGGAAGGGTCACAGAAAATATTAGTAATTTCGGATGGTAATATACTTTTCTTAAAAAAAAGGAATTTTCCAGGTAGGGATACCTAACATGGCAACATTTCTGTACACACATTGCCACCTAGCTACAAAACGCAGGTTAATAGTGAGTAACTAATTGCTTCAAAATTTCATTCAAGTATCAGCCATTTAAAGCTCGTCCATCTTACCTGCGCAAACGATATAAAGAACAGTTGTCGGTCGTTGTACTTCAACCCTGGGAGCGTAACTTTCTGTTTAGCTTCCTTCATGTAGTTCAGGTACGCGTGGAACGATGCCTTCAGGCCGCCATTATCTGCTATGTTCTCACCTGTAGTAAAAATCGTACTAAGTTTGTGAAAGACCGTGTGTCATTGTATGTGATGTTAGTATACGATAGGGAGCCCGTTCTTGAGTTATAAAATTACAACGAAAAGTGGCATTGATTTTTATACACAGTCTGGCCATAAATACTGTTACAATTAAAAATAAGAAAATATTACATTTGAATTTGGAATCTGTCATTATGATATGATTGTTCATTAAGTTTTCTAATTTTGGCGCCAATACATTGTACAATATTTTACGATATTAAAATGGAGTGGGGTGATAAAGAGAACCGAATTGCTGTGATTGCTGATTTGATTACACAAAGTTGGTATGGAGCCAAATACAATTTTTAAAACTCTCTTTCTCTCTCTCTCTCTGTCTGTGTAATGTTTGTGTACCGGGCTATTAATAGGTACAATGAGACCTTCTCTGTTTGTGACAGAAAAAGATCTGGCCGTCCACGTAGTGCTCGTACAAAAAGGTGGTCAAAGCCAAGGGAAAAATTGAAGATGAACATAGCACCCAGAACCATGTCGCGTATTTTAAAAGATGACTTAGGACTTGCAGCCTAAAAGAGACGCACTGGTAATTTTTTAACTTATAAATTAAAAAAGAATAGGGTGGTAAAATCGAAAACACTGCTGAAGCGGAACGCAAAGAAAGGTCACAAAAAAAAATTATTTACGGTTGAGAAAATCTTTACAATTGAGCAACATTTTAATAAACAAAATGACCGTATCTATGCTCAAAGCTCTAAGGAAGCTTCCAAATTAGTCAACAGAAACACAATATATGGGTACCGATCACCAGTCCAGCGAGTACTATTACAGGTCAGTGGTCTATACACTCACTCAGCGTTAGTTTCCCGTTGAGATGCTGTCCGTCTATGCTATAACCGGAGTACTGACTCTGGATGCACTCCGCTCGCTTCTCGAAAGCTGCTATAGTTTCATTGTTCCACCACTGTTTTATGTTACCGAATCTGGAAGAAAAGTATTCTTTAAAATGACTCTTTATGTTTAGTGGTTTTATTTCTTTAAACGTAATCATTCTCTGAGCTTTTGTTTTTGTTTTTAAGTGTGTCCATTTGTGGGTATGTATGCGTAAAAATGAGATTAATTGATAAAGGTAAGTAAAAATCCAGAAGCAAAAGCCAATCTGTTATTTTAGCTTTAAGTGTAAAATTGTTAAGATCTAATATATTAAGCATTTTGTGGATTTTTTTTATATATAAATAAACTTGGAACAAAATTTTGGTGCTCAGCGAAGTTAGTTTTATGTGGAACACCTGAGATGATATCAATACGTCTTCTAGAGTTAGATGGAGGGATATTAGTAAATTCTTATTAAGCCAACACCTGACTGTGGAAAGGGCGTATTCGGCCTTGTCCTTTACGGCTTGCCAGGTGCCACCACCAACAAGAATTGAAGTGTCATCTGCATAGGAATAGATCTTACATCCAGGGATGGTCATTTTGCAAAAATCGTTCATTAGATCAAGAAAAGCGTCGGACCCAACACACTGCCCTGAGGTATCCCAAAAGATACTGTTTGTTCATTGCTATATGTAGAGGCCACCGTGACTCTTTGGGTGCGGTTTCTTAAATAATCCCTAAAGATATCCAAGGCTATTCCTCTCACCCCCATGTTTTCGGGCTTAGCCAAGAGTCTTGGATGGAACAGAGACTATGTCGAAAGCCTTAGATAAGTCAAGGAAATCAAAAATCTTCTGATTACAAACCATTTTTGTTGGGTAAAATTAGATTTTTGTGTAGAATTTTATTTTAGATTTTTATTTAGAATCATTTCTAGAACTTTTGAAGGTGATAGCAATACCGAAATGCGTCTATAATTGTCAACACAGTCTATGTTCCCATCCTTATGAACAGGATGGACTTTCTTGAGACAATCGGGAAAAATACCCTCTTGTTTAAAGAGGTACCAATACATTACTACACATTTTGAGTAGGGTGGACGATATCTCATCCCAACCAATGGCAGAATCACTACGAAGTTGATATATGATGGAGTATACATCATTCTCGTCGATGGCTTCTATCACTAGATAATTTAACGGTGGAGAGTGACCATCTCTGACGGGAATGGTGTCACAGTCACATGGGTCATATTTATTTAAGTTAGTAACTATTTTGGCTGCCATATCACTGCTTATATTGGTAAAGTAGGAGCAAATTTAATTTATTGCTGTTATAGAGCAATCACCTAACTTGAGTAATACGCGAAGGCATGAGCGCGACTCACCGGTACTAGTGATATCCCTAATTGTCCTCCGTAATCCGGCTTTAGGATTACTTTTTGATATTTGTCACTTTTTTCAAACACAATTTTTAGTTTAGGCAAGGCATTGCAGACGTATGCATCGGTATCGCTTTTACGTAATATTCAGTATTAAGTCATCTGGAGAATTATTTGACTTTTTAAGCAATTTGTCACGATGCCGCATGCATTTCAGTAGGCCAGGGTTATTCCATTTTTTGAGAATACGCTGTTTCCGCGTAATAAATACTTCCTTGGTATTTTTAGCCACTAGATCTGACATTGGGGACATAAGCGCATTCATAGCTATGTTAGGATTCTTTATTTTATAGATTACTGAAAAATCCATAGTTTCTATGTCGACCCCGGCAATTTCAATTGTCGTAAAGAACATTTTGACGAAAACGAGTTATACGAGGGTCAAACTGAAAGTTCTTAGAAAATCAAAAACTGATTACATTAGCCAGTTATTAGTTTTATTATATCTTTTCAAAATATTGTCCATTCACGTCAATACACAGCTGCATGCGATGGAACCACTGGGAAAAGCACTTTACCTACTCGTCCTTAGGGGTCTCTTCAATGGCATGGCACCGCTTCTTCAGCATTCATAAACCGCTTTCCTTTAAGTTTTTCTTTAATTTTTGGAAATAAATAAAAATCACAAGGCGCGAGGTCGGGGCTATACGGCGGGTGACCCAGTAATTCAACGTTTGATGTCGCCAAATAGTCGATCGTTCGCTTGGCGGTGTGCGACGAGGCGTTGTCGTGGTGAAGGAGGATCCTACTGCGAGGTCGTTTCTCTCGAACTTTTTCCACGACAAGTGGCAAACAATTGGTAGTGTACCATTCTGCAGAAACTGTTTTTTGATCCTCTAACACAATTGTTGCGAAATGACCTATACTTCCAAAGAACGAGGCCACCATTTTTTTTCCCGCACTTCGATCTCTCTTCACTTTAGTTGGCAACTCCTCGAAAGGAAACACCCACTGAGCAGATTGTCTATTGGTTTGAGGATCATAACAGTAAATCCAGCTTTCGTCACCTGTTAGTATGTCGAACACAGCATTTGAGTCACCTCCGTTAAATCTTTCAATCATTTTACGGCACCAATCCACACGATGGAGTTTTTGAGCCTCAGTCAAATTATGAGGTATCCACCGGGCGCAAAGCTTCCTGACCGCTAAATGTTCGTGGAGGATTTTGTGCACTTGACTCATACCGATGCCTAAGCTTGTCCGAATCTGCTGATAGGTCACTCTTTTGTCAGTCTCTATCATACGCCGCACAACACAGATGTTATCTTCAGTCGTCGCCGTAGAAGGCCGTCCCTCACGTAAATCATCAGTGAGATTAGTGCGACCACGTTTAAACTCATTAAACCAGTTGTAAACAGTCGCACGAGGCCAATCGTAGTCTATCATAACTTTCTTGTTGACTTAAATGACATCGAAAGTCATAAAAAATCATTGCACGAAAATTTTCTCGTGTTAAATTCATGTTGACGTGACACGGACAATTTTCAATTTGCTGAATTTATATATTATATTATATCAAATTGAATGAAATATATACTCAGTAATATTGGCAAAGAGTTCTATTTTCAAATTTTAGAATTATTTTTTTATTATATTGTTTATAAGTGGCCAGTTCTAAGAACTTTCAGTTTGACCCTCGTATATATATTCAGAATCAGCGTCGCGAGCTCTATCGAATGGTATATATATATATGTTTCCTATCTTCAAAAAACTGTCCTTTACCACCTACATTTTCAACAGCTCTGGCTTGATTTTTCTTAATAATTGGGGTGTATCGTAAAAGTAATTTACATCAGGGAGCGTAAAGTCATATTTTTATTATATATGGTTGTATACGCTTTTATGAATTGAATGTTCTATACGACATTATAAACAACAATATTATTACAAATGAAAAGGTCGTAAACGTTTTATTTGATAATCGATACCCTAACGACCTAATCTATGCTTTGCTTTATTTTCTGTAATTACGGCGCGCATTTGACACGCCGCAGCGTAAAGGTCACACGGAGGTGTGCCCCATGTTACTTATCTTTCACAAGAATTCTACAAATAAATGAAAGGGGAATTATTAATAACAAATAGGATGGAATTTTTACATTCAGAGATGATAGTGATTATATTTGAGCTCATACAAAGATTAACAGAAGCTATTAGTGCATGATTATGGAATACAGTAAGGCTAAAATGCCATAATACTAGTCACAGGGAATTATTAGCAAGTTCTTGCAGACATCTTTCAGAGCTTATAAACACCTGCCTATCGCCCACCTTCTTACGAAGAAATATAATTATTACCATTTGAAATCCAACAGAAGGTAAAGTGGTTGTTCTTGGCGAACTCTCGGCGAAAGTTAGGTGTTGATTTAAAAGATATTGTAATGAGTATAAGGTGATACCAATTATACCTTTTTTTATAGATTAAGTAAGGAAATAAATCCGCGATCTTTGCCTGACCACTAAATGCTAATGTATAAAACAATTAAAAAAGGAAAATTATTGAATTGGTCTAGGCGGGGTTTGACTGATTGGGGGGAAAAATTATTATTTTCCGTCCCATGGGTTCCATTTCAAATCTTTCCTGCCCCCATTGCTCTCAGGGCTCCTAAACATAAGTTCTACCTGCCTGCTTAGCGTAACTTAGTTTGCAAAACAAGTAATAAATATATCAGATGAACTTTAAGTACATATTATTATATACAGATATATATAGATATACATTGCTTTGTGCAGAAGGGAAATCATTTCCTTCTTTAAAAGCAGAAGTAAAAACTAATCCCTTCTGTAAATAACAAAATACGAGTGTGAGCTAAAAGAAAAGATTGAGAACAAGGAGAGAAATAAAGACCACCGATAGTCTCACTCATAAAACTGTGAAAATACAGCATGACGTTACTTAGCAGATGATATTTGCCCAATTCTTATTCTATAAGCACTTTAGAATCCAAATTATAACATTATCGTACACACCTGTCATACTTCCTGCCCTGGTCATCAAACGCGTGCGTCAGCTCATGTCCCATGACCATCCCTATGGCGCCATAGTTCACGCACTTGGGGTTATCCCCATTGTAGAAAGGTAGCTGCAGAATACCCGCCGGGAATAGAATCAGGTTCTCCGTGGATGAGTAGAACGCGTTCACGGTTGTTGGAGGGAACGCTGTGAGGTATTAGTTCACATTTAGGTTTTTGAAAAAAAAAATGAAGATTAGTTCCACAGACTGAAAGAATAATATAGACGGTATAGAACTAGCGAGGGAGACACGTAAAGTAATACTAAAGTAGCATCATTTCGCTCGCACTCGTGCGTGTATGTATTGGGTGTTAGCGAAATGGCACTGCTTTGGTTTTAATCAACGCGGCTTATCTCACTAGTTCCATACTAACGTTCCATTAATGTTATTTTTTTAATCTGCGGTTAGTTCTTGGCCCAGTGAAGTAAAATGTGTATAAAGGTCACGCCATATATCTTCCTTTGAGTGTTGTATAAAGAGCACACGACCAGTGAAAAAGTGGCCATTTTTGATGTTTGTGGGCTAATGCTATATGGGTCTGAAAAAAGTCGTTTACGAGATGTTATTCGGGGTTATGGGTTTATCCGTGTGATGACGAAGAAAAAATATGAGTATCACCACCCCATCTCATCTGAAGGGTGTCTTAAGAGGCGGCTAACAGAAAAATACGCAGACGATATCACTGCGAGAGAAGGAAAACTAAACCCCGTACCAAAAGAAATTTCAAAAACAAAACAATTTATGATTTTTTATCCTGGAATTAAACTTTAAACCCACATTTTGCAAACTACCTGCGTTTTTCAGTCCCACCTAGGTACGTATGTGCCGTAATTGAAAACGTTGTCGGTAGCCTAGTGCTTAAGGAGATCCAGAGATCGCGGGTTAGAATCCTGGCACTACCGCCGATGTGAACCCACTCCTAACATTTATCTTAGATGGAGATGTTAGGGGACTACGTCATCGTAAGCAGAACGGCAGTAGTCGACAAATCAACTACACGCACACTTGCCTGTCCTGCACTCGTTACTACTAAGTAAAAGTTTGACAACATTTCTCAAAGTTTTGCTAGTACTCGGATTATTTTGATTCAACATGGTTAATTGTAAACGTTGTGGTGTACAAGTGAGGGATGGCGTGGTCTGTTCCGTCTGTGATGGTCACTTTGATTTCCCTTGTTCGGGAATATCGGAGCCTAGTTGGAGGAAACTAGGAGAGGAAAGAAGGAGTGCTTGGAAATGCAGCAACTGCAGAAACCCAGGCGTCAGTAGTCCACGTCCAACTACGGCAAGGTCAGATAAGGCTAACATACTGTCGGAACTGAAGAGACTATCCTCCCAAATGGACGCATTTCCGGCACTTTTTGAAAACGTGAAAGCTATCCAGGCCGAGCTTGCCGAGTGGAAGACCGTGAAGACGGAGATCTCGGAAACGAAATCCTCTGCAGAATTTATTCATCATTCTATAGAAACACTATCCAGCAGAGTTGCGAACGTGGAGATGGAAGTTGCTTCCCTGAAATCGGTAAAAGAGGATAATATATATTCTATAGAATCGCTGTAGTAAACTCGAACTGTTGCACCAAGAAAACGAGCAAACATGTCGCATGAGTAACGTTGAGATCAAAGGAGCCCCTCGACCAACGGTGAAAAATCATTGATAAGTTAGGAGACATTATCAAGTGCCATAACCCTAAGGAAAAAATCAATTACGTCGCAAGGGTACCCATGCGAGACAGTCAGCATAAGAACATAATCTGCTCAGTGCACAATAATTATGTTAAAAATGATTTTGTTGCTGCCGCAAAGAAACACAAAGGCGGAATAAATTCAAGTGACCTGGGACTTGCGGGAAATGGCAAGATTTACATCAACGACCACCTTACAATACAGAACAAAACATTGCTCAACAAAACCAAATTATTCGCGAAAGATCGAGGAAAATCGAATATTTTTTTTAAAAACATCGCCAAAACACCTTATAAAAATCGAACAAGACTTAAAGAATTTTTTTTGTTTTGAAACCATGTCGATACTCTGGCAACACATGCAAATATTCTGATATATAATAATGTTTAGAACCACAGGTACGTGTTTTTTCAACTCACGTGATGCGCACCGGCCTTTTGTTCGCTTATCACTCGGTGTCGGTAGGTCTGCATTTTCTTATATATATTCTGCCGTCATAAGGCCGAAGGCCGTAACTCCTTCAATGTTGATTCCGAGATATTTGAAGGTTTATCCAAAATGAAGGCCTGCGATTTGTTGATCGATTTTGTTTAGTGGTTTTTGTTTTATAAAATGTAAAAAAATATTTTTCATATGAACCATAATTTATTTAAATTTATACACAGGTATTCATTTTATTTAAAAATTTCCCTTTTGTTAAAGCAAAAAAATACTAATAAATTATGAAATGTTTACCTGAAAGGCCGTAATTGCGTAGAATGTAATAACGACTTTTCATAGTAGGAATTTGATCTTCTAAAGTCCAAACATCTTACATGTAAGACCTTAAATACGTAATTGCGCCTTTTTTTAAATTAACAGGTTAGCAATAGTTTGTATAATAGGCTTAAAAACCTTTGACAGTCTATATAATATTCAGAAACAAGACATAATTAATAATAAATCTAAGAATATTTAATGAAATTGGTACTTTATTAAATCAATCGGTCTCATAATATGTTGAATTTTCAGTCGAAACTTAAAGTAATAATTATTCGTACGTAACATTCTAGTAGGTATATTATATAAACAAGCATTAGTTACTTCATCTCTAGTAAGCGCGTTAGCAAATAATCAGTATTTGCATCATCTATCTAATAAAATCAACAAAAACTTACAACCTACCTGTTTCCTTTAAAAACTTACAATCTGTTCCACCCTCAGATTGGAAAAGGGGAGCCCCTTATTTCGTAGAAAGAAATTTCATAGAATTTCGTTTCACAGAAAATGTTTCATATAATATTTGGTTCTTATATTTTTATTTCGAATATTATTGTTTCAAAAACAATTTACTACAATGAAACATATTTCACAGAAACACAATTGAACGAATTTTTAATCACATTTTTTTGTTTAACAAACTTATCAAACTGTAGAATTATTTTTTAAAGAATATTAAACCACCTTTATAATGTTCCAAATCACATTTATTTTTAACTGTTTGTTTGAATTCTTCTGTAAAATATAATAAAATCATTTTGTTATTAAATAATTAATAAAACGTCATTATAGTTAACACCCCGACTCAGATTACCCCGACTCGGATAGGTTAGGTTAGAAGGCTAATGCGGGAGCGGAGCGTAGCGAAGCTCCCGCATTAGGCCTTCGTGGTTATTTTTTTATAAACCACCCAGAAGTAGGAGCCCCGCGTAGCGGGGCTCCGTCGACCTTGTAGACGCATCAATTGTTTAGTTTATAAAAAAATTGTCCCATTTAAATGAGGGTATGCATTTTATGAATTGAAACGTTTAGAAACTGTCACTTTGATAATATGTTTTCTTTGTAATAAGTTTTCTATTAAATAAACAATATAATGATTAAGAATATTTGATTTGATATTCTATGAAATGATTATTCTAATGTTTAACTTTATATGAAACAAAATTCAATGATTTAAAATTCTTTAAAGTAAGCATTCTGTATATTGATTATTCTATGAAACGAAATTATGCGAAACATTTTCTGTAATACGAAATTATATTAAACAATTGTCTATAAAACAACGCACACCCATTGGAAAAGTCTTCCAAATCTAATTCATCCGTTTCCATGATTTCCCATCTTTTCAGCGCGTACATGGGGCATTCGGCCAGCAGGTGGATGCTGGTTTGTTCGGCATCCATGCACTCCGGGCATCTGGGATCAGTCTTCACTCCTATTAGTGTCAGGTGCCTGTTCAATCGGCAGTGTCCTGTTATCACTTTTACGACAAGCCTCATGTTTCTCCTGAATAGTTTCATAAGTTGGCTTGTTCTTTTTGTGTCGAAGCTTTTTATGAACATTTTCGACTGTCTCATGACAGGCGATGATTTCCATCTTCGGTTGGTCTCTGTCACTATGCTCCGGCTGATGACTCCTTTGGTGATTTCGTGGGCTATTGGCAACCTGGGTTCAGCGCCCACCTGGTTTACACCAGCTCCTTTACTGGCCAGCTCGTCAGCTACGTCGTTGCCCGTGTTACCCTTGTGTCCGGGTACCCAAGCAATCGTTACGTCGGTTACTATGGCCAGTCTTTTCAATGCCTTTTTACATTCCTTTACCATTGCCGAGGTGGTCTCTTTTTTGTCCAGTGCTTTCAGCGTAGCTTGGCTATCACTGTAGAGTGTGATCTTCTCGGCATTCAGGTCCTTCATTATTTCCGCGCACTCCTTAATGGCAAAGATTTCTGCTTGGAATACACTTGGAAACTTACCCAATGGTATTGATCTGTTTATCTCTGTCCCGTCCTCACATTTAATGTGCACTCCAGAGCCAGAGAGCTTTGTTGTTTCCTTTCTGGAGCCGTCTGTGTAACAGATAGTGCCATTTGTATCTATCTTCCAGTCGTCTCTATGTCCTATGTGTACTCTGTATTTCTTGTCAAATGTTCTCTCTTTCTTGATTAGGTCATTATTCGCGAGAATCATTGACAATTTGTCTTCATAGCCCTGACTTATCTTGGCATGGCCTTCGTCGAATGCGTTTGCTGTCCAGAGGCCAATGCTCTTTAGTTTGAACCATTGGTCAACTGCTTTCTTTTTTGCCTCTAGGTCTAGTGGGTTTAGTCCCAGTATTATCTCTGTGGTGAGGCTACTACAACATTAACGCTAGCTAGTCACTGTGAATCACATCATAATTAACAAACTTAAACAAAAACACTTCTAACATAAAAAAAAATATCTCCTTAACGCAAGTATGGTTCATACGTACTCAGCCTTCCTGGTTTATCATCAGATCCACAGCAGTATTGTTCGTAGCTAAACTTTGCCATAACAACATTCTATTTGCTGGCATTAATGGTCATAACCTTTGTATTATATTATTTTTGCGTTCATCCGTTATACCTCTAGCTTCTGTTTTTTGCACATGCGCTGTAAAACCTTTTTTTGCTACAGTTTTTTCCACATATTTTAGTTGTATGTAATCGGCAGGGAAATCAGTTTTGTAAAATAAACTTAACATTAGTCGCAAGTCAGCCGCCGGCGAGGCAAGGTCTCCGAAGTTGTCGTCGCCCGGCCCTGCGCCACTGAAGATGTCGACCGCAGTGATCGACGAAACGTCTGGAACGCAAGTTTCACATCGACCACGGCCAAACAGCCCGGAAGCAGTATATTCTACATGCAACGCCGGCCGTGAAAGCCCGAAGACTTATAAACTTAAGCTTCCTTTTTTTAAAAAGTATTTCACTCATATCACGCAGATACGGTCGTGGACTAGATTGTTGGATTCTGGCAGTAGAGGTATCATCAGCAATTTTATAAAAAACTGTTACAGCTATCTTCTTTACAACAGTTTTACTAATATTTGTTGTCGTATACTTTTTTCTTTTTCTTCAGCGCATGTTCTACTTGGTGATGAAATTTATCAGCAGACATAAACGTTTTTCCTGTTTCAAAATATTTCAATATAAAATATGATATTGATAGACGTCGCGTCAGAATTTATGTAGTTGAAAATGAATGAAAATAATGTCCAATTTTTATTTTGCGCAGCGCAATTATCGAGCCATAAAGTTATCTTATTTAAGTCTCTGAAGTGCATCAAAAAAGCTCTAAATTTACATATCATATCCTCTTTTTTCCTTCCTGAAATGCATTCATGCCATATAGCAGCAAAAGACAACCAACTTAAACATATCAATTCTTGGCAACATTATCACCTTTTGTAGGTCCACGGAGAAATAACCTTCACTTTTTGTATCACATTTTGCATTTTGACGATCAACAGCATAAGTTTGTCTTGCTAAAATACATATAATGTTTTTTGTTTTTATTTATGCGACGCAGATTCAAAATACTCTCCCCGCGCCCTCTCCCGCGCACTCTTCCCTTCAGCAAACTTATAGGAAAAGGCCTTATTGCAAAATTAGGGCTTTTTAACTTACTATTTTTAAAGACTTTGCTTACTTGAAAAGCCCTAATTGGTAATTGTGACTTTCCAGAGTAACATTTCGAAAATGCTATTTTGAAAAGCCCTTATTTTGTAATTATGGCTTTTTAAAGTCAAAATCCAGGAATTTTGCCGTAGTTAAGGCTAAAATCTTTATGATATCTAGCCTCTCATACAAGTTACAGCTTTGAGAGTAAGAGCGTTAGGTAGCATTTTCTTTGCTGATTCCGAATATGTAAATAACTCATTTTTGTCAAAATTGTTAGTTACGACCTTCTTTCTTATGACGGCAGTATTATAGTGAACACTTTTCCAATTGCTTTAACGCTACTGTTGGCTTGCTCAGGAAGATGCCTTTTATATTTATGCAATCTGTATTTAATTTTAACTTTCGCTCGTCATTCTGCTATTTTGAACTTTTTTCTTTATCTGCATCGACCACTTGAGAACATTTTTTTGTATTATGCTGCTTTAAACTTGCCTTTCTATATTTATTTTTTGTATATTCTAATGCTAACAAACAAAATTATATTTGATGGCGTCTCCTAGTTTTTATTACCAGAACGTGCGAGGATTACGGACAAAAACATCGGTTTTTTATATAAATGTGTGTATAAATAGTTTTGATGTCATTTTGTTCAACGGAGACTTGGCGTATTGACGGTATCAGTGATAGTGAGCTGTTTGACGATAGGTATATACCTAGTCTGGAGACGTAATCGCAATTATGCGCAGACTGATCAAACTCTCGGTGGTGGCGTCCTGCTCGCTTTGCGTAGGGAACTTGTGGCAATCTGCCGTAGTGATTGGTGATCAGCGGAGGATATGTGGGTGACTCTGACATTACACGAAAGAAAACCTTTAATTTCTTATAAAATGCATATAGGCGTTGTGTACATCTGCATTGAAAATTCAGATAATTCCTTAAATCAGTTCATTTCTCAGACAGTCTGACTAATATTATTCTCCAATATCCCGCGGATAAATTTCTAATCGTAGGTGATTTTAACCAGCCCAACATAAACTGGCAACCTGCAGATTAAAACAGCTTGACGCCTAGCAACATACAGGGCACAACCCAATGAAATTTAATCGATGGCCTGGTCACTTGTAACTTGTCTCAATATAACTCTCATCGTAACTGCGATGATAGGATACTGGACTGGATACTATCCAATAGTGAGACGGAGGTAAGTCACTGTCGCAGCCCATTAGTACCTGAGGATCCTCTTCACAAGGCGCTAAGATTTTCTAACATTTCCTGCAACTTCATACCTTACCATCTCGAATTAGTACCAAGTTCGTAAACACACAAGCGGATTACATTCCTATTGCTAGGGAGATGGACAGCATCGACTGAAATCGCGAATTGACTCATGGGCCGGTGGAGGATGCTGTCACATTCTTTTACAATATTCTTAATAGGCCCAGAGATGCCTATATTCCCACCAGAACTACTAGAGCAGCGGTCAGATACCCTCCTTGGTACAGAAGGCCGCTTATAAAGGTTATCAAGGAGAAGGTTAAGTAACATAAAAAATACAAAAAATACGGAAACATATCTGATTACCAGTCTTTCGTAACACTACGTCAGCATGCTAGGGATCTGGAAATGAATATGTTTAATACCTACATGGAACAAATAGAATCTGAAATCTCTAAAAACCCCAGAGCATTTTGGAAATATGTTAAATCCAAACATCAGTTCAATTCTTACCCCTCGGTATTAAAATACAAGGAACGTTCATTGGGTGATGGGGCAGATATTTCTAATATGTTTGGGGGATACTTTTATTCTAATTTTCTACAGACTTACTTCGACCCTAGCCAGTTAACCCATGTTGTTGGCACTGGCGGGCAGGGGGGCGTTTCGGATATTAGCTCGATAGAGAGTACAAAACTGTGAAGTTCTCAAACTACTCAAGAAAGTTGATTTTAACAAATCAGCTGGCCCTGACAGTGTCCCTCCTATTTTTATCGTAAACTGTGCCAAAGGCCTTGCTGTCCCTCTCTCTAGCTTATTTAAGCGGTCACTCACTGAGGGCCTTGATAGGATATATATAGGAGAGCACTTGATAGAAAATTACAGACCAATCTCCAAGCTCTGCATCTTTGCCAACATCCTTGAAAAAATAGTGTACAGACAGCTATACTCAGCTCAGTGAGCACCAGCACGGGTTCGTGCATGGCCGCTCCACTATAATAAATCTAATTATTTGCAGTGACTATATATCTAAACATATGTCTCAGCGACTCCAGGTGGATGTCATATACACAGATTACAGTAAGTGTTTTGATCGAATTGATCATTATGTACTGAAACTGAAACTCCTGCAGATGGGCATAAGAGGTAACCTATACAGGTGGTTCTTATCATACGTTGATAATAAGAGCCAGGTGGTCGTACTGAATAGTTATTCGTCCAGGTCTATGAGCATACCTTCTGGCGTTATGCAGGGCTCCCCGTTAGGGCCTCTTTTGTTTAACATCTTTATTAACGATATTACTTCATGTTTTCATACGTCAAAAATAATTTAACACACTATAAGTTTACAAAATAATATGGATCATTTTCAGGCGTTTGGACAATAAACTGGAACTGAACGTCTCGAAGTGCTCAGTCTGTTCCTTCACAAGTAAACCTAACCCCTTAATAGTCCATTATAAACTTTCGGGTACCGCAATAGACAGAGTTAACATCATTAGGGATCTGGGGGTAACATTTGACTCAAAGCTATCATTCGATTCACACATTGACAACTTGCTCAATCGAGCTTCTAAAGCCTTAGGCTTCATCTTTAGACTTTCCACAGATTTTAAAAACATCAAAACTACTAAAATTTTGTACTGCTCGTATGTCCGTAGTCACCTCGAATACGCGTCTCAGGTGTGGAACCCTATCTATAGTACATACGTTAAACGATTGGAAAGAGTTCAGAGCAAATTTTTAAGATTCATTCAATTCAAATCCCAAACATACTTACCTGATTATTACCATCGTTGCAGAAAATTTCATCTTCTCCCTCTACAGGAGAGAAGGAAAATTGCAGACCTTTCTCTTTTACTCAATATATCAAACGGTTCTACTGTCGTGACCGAACTGCTGAGCCAAATAGGTCTTCGAGTGCCATCAACATTTCTCACAAGGTATTCCTTCTGACCTGTTGCACGTTCCTAACTGCCATACTACTTACAGGCAGAATGCATAAATAGTCCGGGCGTATCACACGTGTACAATGCTGTGTGCCGGAGTGTCGATATGGATTTGTTTAACATGAGTGTCACCGGGTTCAGAAAGACTCTATGTAAGGAGTTCTTCTCCTAGGATGGGCATTGTGCAAAATCCAACATTTTGTGTCATTGTACCATAGATCACTATTAGCAAACATTCTTACATGTGTAAGCTTATAATTGGCCAGCATATATAAAACTGTCGTGTGTACTATTCTTTTGTTGGCTGTAAGCTTTTGAAATTGTAAAATAAAATATATAAAATAAAATAAAATACTAAAAAAATAGTTACTAAAATTATTTAAAACAAAATTAACAGACAAGAGGTGCTTGCTGAGCAGCCTTTACTTTATACTAATACTGCCAGTGGGGACACTGTTGACAGAACGGGTGATGAGTCCATTCATCCCTATTTAACCCATTTCCCCTATATAGCAACTGCCACAAATGTTCTTATGACAACCGGGACCAACGGCTTAATGTGCTCTCCGAGATTCATGCATACAAATATTTGCAATGAGCGAGAATCGATCCCGCGCCCTCTAAGTAGCAGTCGAATGCACCACCGCCCTTGCTGCCAGAGTGGCTGTTAGATTATTTATTTCACGTAGTAGGTAATTATAGAAAGTTTTCGCATTTTGGTAATCTCTCTCTTACCCCACTCAGTCTTATTCACAGGCTTGTCCAATTTCCTCATTTCATTTTTCAAGTCGAACACGTTGAACGCAATCTTGTTGTCGAAGTACTCGTTAGGCTTCACCTCCAGCGCCTCGTATTGCTTGTCCAGCTCTTCTTTGTGAAGAATGTAGTCGGGGAAACCTGATGGATAGATGAGAAGATTCAATTGCTTAACCTTTACAAAACTATAACACACACTTAGGCCCGTATTCCAGAACAACACGCAGTTGCAAATCGACTCTTGTCTTGACTCAATGACAATAGAACCGTAGGCATTAGTTATCTATCTTTTACCGCACCATTAAGACCTGGAATTCCTTGCCAGCTCACGTTTCCTTTCTGCAGTCCCGCCTTTAGGGGGCATAAAAAGCATCTGATGAGGCCGTCAAGCTGATTGCCGCCATTGTATCATGCTACGTGCCTGTAATGCTGACCGTCTCTGAGACTTCGCCTTCAGCTTACCATCAGGCGAGGAGAAGTCAAATTGACGTACATAAAAAAATACAATCTGTCTTCAGATCTTCTTCATCCCAGCGTTAATCCCAGTCGTATCCGAAGCTTTTCAACTTGGAGTGTGGGGTCAGCTTTTTACCAGTCTAACTGCGGACTTGGCTAAACGTCGATATTTTCCGTGAAGTGACTGCCATCTGACCTCCACAACCCGAAGGCGATATCGAAGTATTGAAGCTAGACCAGTTGTTGGATTTTTGAGGGCTCCAACTACCCGTAACGACTACCATAGATGTTTGTATGACAATTGGGACCGACGGCTTAACTTGCTCTTCGAGGCACGACCAGACCAATGTAAATACCCATATTCATGCATACAAATATTTGCACTGAGCGGGGATCGAACCCGCGCCTCCTGCGCAGCAGCTGCGTTCACTACCGCTACGCCACGGAAGCTGTCGGAGGCGTAGAGGCGTGGCGTGTCAATCTGTTTTCAGATCTAGTACAGTAAGTCGAGATTCAGGACTGAGGTATTGTTTACTGTTTACACTTGTGGCTTCCAGGTGAGGGGGACTTGTGGTGGGGACCCCCTAAATACCTCATGGAACTCTTAACCCCTTGCATAGGACACATTATACTATGGGGTACTATAATACTAATGGTTGAATTTTTTGTTAACTTATGTTACATTTGATATTCTCTAAGTTGTTTAATGTAGTAATCCATACCTCTATATATATCTATACGTCTATACGTCTATACGTCTATACGTCTATACGTCTATACGTCTATACGTCTATACGTCCATACGTCCATACGTCTATACGTCTATAGGTCCATACGTCTATACGTCTATACGTCCATACGTCTATACGTCCATACGTCTATAAGTCTATACGTCCATACGTCCATACGTCCATACGTCCATACGTCCATACGTCCATACGTCCATACGTCCATACGTCCATACGTCCATACGTCCATACGTACAACAACGCCGAACAACGGGCGGCGGTTAACTAACCCGACCAGGCCACCACAGGCCAAGGAACGCTAAACGCTAAATACCCCCTAAAAGCGTGGCTTTTTCTATCTATGTAATTGTCTATTTATTTATTTTTAAACAACTTATATATGTATCTATCATTATGTATTTATAATATAATGTGCCGAACCGTGGCGGCCTAAAACCACATCCCGGCAGACATTGCCGTGGGGCACTAAATTCCCCCAGAAAGCTGTACCACACTCACCTAGGGCAGGAAGTGTGAGTAAACCTCTGCCCCAAACTACAATGAACGCACAGGACAAAAATTCACTACCCCAGGAGGGTACCGCTTGCGGAGAATCCCTCACTGAGCCTCGCTCAGTCTGCCCCTCGTATTCTGGGGGGGGGGGGGGCAACCTGTGTTCAGGACCGGGCTCAAGCCTGGACCTGTCCAGCCTCTCGGAGGCTATACCTGTAACGAACACCACGAGTGTCGTACAATGGACCGTTGTCGGTCACAAGCGCCCTTGCAAAAGGGATGCTCAGCCGACAGCGGCCGCTACCAAAAAAGGGCTCGGCCGAACGGAACCCAGTCACCCCAACAGGTGCGCGAGAAGGGAGGCCTTGCAACCTACAAAAAAGACGACAGGGTTGGGTGCCGCAGCAGCGGAGACGCAGCGCGAACCCACACCATCCACCTCAAAGGGGACGGCAGTAGCCGCAGCCCCTCCACCACCACCGAGCAAGCAGAACAAGAGGAAACCCAGGGGTGCTCGGGGTCAACGGAACGCTGCGATGGCTCCCAATTTTCCTGAAAAGGAACAAAAGGGGGCGGGGCCCGTCCAGAACGAGCGTGTTTCTTCGAAGCGCGCTCGTCTGGACGATACCCGGTCCCCCAGAGGGGAAGCCAAACGCGCGAAAACTGACTCGCGAACCAAGCGGACGGTAAGCTACGCGGATGCCAGTCAGTCGCATCTGCGAGTAGCGGTCACTACCGTTCCGCCGAGGGACCTTACCAAACCCCAGGCAGACCAGCTGAGGGAGGCTATTGACGACAGCATCCTACAGTCGGTGTTGTCGTCAACAGTATCGGGTGCGCAAGCTCCATCTTTCCGCGGAAGACCCTTCCTATTGGAAGGGGTGCTGGCGATGTGGTGTGAAGACGTAAATGCTCTTACCTGGCTTGAAAAAGCTGTAAGAAGCATTACGTCCCCGATACCGGAAACCACCTTGGCCGTAGTCAAGCAGTGTGACCTGAAGAAGCGGCTGAAAGCCGGGCTTATTCTCCACACTCGCATTACCGAAGCCGTAACATTGCGCAGAGTGCTTTTTGCCCAAAATCCGTGGTACAAAGTGGATACCTGGCAGTGTTACGACATGACAGTGGATGACCAAACCACCGACCCGAACTCTAAAGAGAAGGTGGTACACCTAATTCTGGGAATTCCCGAAGACCAGAAAGATGCTATAACCACCAGGGACCGCCGAGTTGCTCACATGTCGGGAAGTGGGTACATTCGCTTCTTCTCCCAAGAAGAAGCACCGGCCGGGGAAGGAACAGCGGCAGGGACTCCAGCTCAAGAGCCAACAGAGGCTCCTCGAATGAGCAAGAGCGAGATGGAGTCTAGCTCGCCGCTGCAAGAGGGAGGACATGTCAACGATGACGATGACGTCCACACCAGCCCCTGATCCCATAAACGTCATCCAGACAAACCTCCAGCACAAACAAGCAGCAACGGCCACTCTACGCAGAGTGCTGGAGGTAAATAAAAAGACCGTAGCCCTAATCCAGGAGCCCTGGATCAATAAGAACGTAATCTGCGGTCTAAACAACATAGGCGGTAAGTTAATACGAGATACGACGGTTGAAAAACCGAGAACCTGCATCTTTGTACCTAACGCTATAAACACCACTCTGCTTAACCAATTCTGTTCTAGAGATCTCACTGCTGTGAAAATCCATTCAGATAATCCAACCACCCTAGTACTAGCTTCAGTGTATATGCCGGGCGAAGGTGAACCACCTCCAAAGGAGCTAGCCGACCTGGTACAACACTGCGAGGCTCACACCTGGGACTTAATCATCGGCACAGACTGCAATGCTCACCATCCTCTGTGGGGAAGTAAGGACGCGAACAAGAGAGGTTAGTTACTAACTGAATACTTATTCCAAACCAACCTAAACATCATGAATGTAGGCACGGAACCTACTTTCGTAACGTCATGGTGTCAAACCATCATTGATATCACGCTAGCAACACACTCGGCAGCCAACCTTATTAAGGGTTGGCACGTGTCAAAGGACCCATCCTTTGCAGACCATCGCCGAATTTGCTTTCAAATACAATGTAAACTAGCAGACCCTGTCCCATATCGTAACCCCCGTAAAACAGATATAACACGGTACACCAACGCACTAAACAAAAGACTAAGTGATTCACAACTACCCGACGCAACACTTAGTACGGATAACATTGAACACAATGTACAGTTTTTCACTGCAGTTCTACTGGAAAGTTATGAGCCAGCATGTCCATTCGTAACACCCAAAGGTCCAGAAAAGAGCTCCTGGTGGGGGCCAGAACTCGAACGACTACGTGGAGGTTTGAGAAAGCTCTACAACCGAGCAAAAAACACCAGAATCCCTGAGGACTGGGACAAATACAAAAACGCACAAAAGCACTACAAGAAACGCATCAGGTATCGTAGAACTGAGGCATGGCAGAGTTTCTGTAGTAGCATAAATTCGACAAACCAAGCCGCAAGAGTAAGGAAAGTCCTGGCCAAGGGGGAACTCAACCTCATGGGTTCAATTAAGAGAGAGGACGGCACTTACACCAAAACGGACAGTGAAACCAGCGCAGTACTGCTGGAAACCCACTTTCCTGGTTGTCAGGTAACACCATTCACCAACTCAATCGACTGGCCACCGGAACACTACAGTGTACCAACAACCCAAGAATGGGAAATCGCAAACAAGGTACGAGTAGTCACTGCAGACAAAATAGAATGGGCTATAAAAAGCTTCAAACCTTTCAAGTCTGCAGGGCTGGATGGAATATTCCCAGCTCTACTACAAGTGCAACTGACAAAGATAGCAAAATATCTACTTCCAATCTACAGGGCCTGCATTGCTTTCAAATATATACCCAGAGTATGGAGAGAAGCAAAAATAGTCTTCCTACCAAAACCAGGTAAGGAGGACTACACACATCCCAAATCATTCAGGCCCATTAGTCTCACATCATTCCTCCTCAAAACGCTGGAGAGACTAGTAGATCGATACCTAAGGGATGGAACACTAAAAGACAACCCACTTCATCCTCAGCAATATGCATACAGGAAAGGTAGATCAACAGAGTCTGCACTGCACATGGTAGTGCATAAGATAGAATCGGCTATCACAAATAAAGCCTCAACACTAGCTACTTTCATAGACATAGAAGGGGCTTTCGACAAAACGGCACACAGCAGCATTAACGAAGCCTTGCGAAGGCGTAGGGTAGAATCAACCATAAGGGACTGGATCACTTAGCTAATAAGCAAAAGAGCGGTCCAGATAGTGATGAGCACTACCACAAGAGCAAAAGTAGTCAAAGGGTGCCCCCAGGGAGGCGTGCTATCACCACTTTTATGGAATATAGTAGTAGACAGCCTCCTAAAGAGACTAAATGAGAGAGGATACACCACCATCGGGTACGCGGATGATCTTGCAATACTGATAAGCGGAACGGCTGAGAACGTGCTATGCAAAATCATGCGCTCAGCCCTTCAGATTGTGGAACAATGGTGCGAAGAACACCGACTATCAGTAAACCCGAAAAAAACAGAACTTATCCTTTTCACCAACAAAAGAAAGCTACCAGAACTACAACTACCAAAACTATTTAACACTAAACTGGCTCTAACAACTCAAGTTAAATATCTGGGCATCATACTTGACAACAAGTTGAATTGGGCTAGCCACATAAATGCTAAGATGAAAAAGGCCTGTATAACTTTCTGGCAATGCAGAAGACTCGTTGGTAAGAACTGGGGTCTTAACACAAAGATAACACTTTGGCTGTATACGGCAATTATCAGATCTTCTCTAACCTATGGATCAGTTGTATGGTGGCCCAGAACAGAACTGATCACTGTGAAAGAAAAGCTCCAGAGTTTACAACGCCTAGCGAGTACAGCAGCCACTGGATGCATGAGAACCACCCCATCAGTCGCACTAGAGCACCTCCTAAACCTAAGACCGCTGCATCTCATCATACAGGAGGAGGCCAAAGCAACAGCCTTAAGACTGAAAAATAATGGGCTTTGGAAAGAGAATAATGGAACAAAGCATTCAAAAATTCTACAGGGAATCCTAAAGAAGATACCACTTCTCGAGGCTCCCATAGACAGAATACCATGTCACCACGTCTTCGAAAGGAAGTATCATATCCAACTTTCGGAAGAAAAAATAGATAGCTCTGGCGTCAAAGAAGTTAGGATATATACAGACGGCTCCAAAACCACGCATGGCACCGGAGCAGGCGTCTTCTCGAATGACTTAAATATCAAAATAACAACCACCTTGGACAAACTAAGCACAATATTTCAAGCCGAATGTATTGGCATAACGAGAGCAGCGGAGACGATTGCCGCCAGAGATGTCAGAGATCTAGATATAAAGATTATATCAGACAGTGCATCCGTACTCCAAGCTCTCCAAAGCAACACCATAACCTCTGTCCTCATATTGGAATGTCATAACACACTCCAATCCATTGCAAACACGAACAGGGTCACGCTGCAATGGATCAAGGGACACAGCAACTCCCTCGGCAACGACGCAGCCGATGAATTGGCCAAGAGAGGATCAGGGTCGACAGTATATGGATCGGAACCAATACTACCCATACCTCAAGCACAGGTCAAAACTTGGCTACGAAAAAGTACTGAAGGATGCAGGCAAACGAAGAATGCAGTTCCGGTAGCATCAAAAACGTTTAGCCGAAACCTCATTAGGCTAAAAAGGGACCAAATCCGCAAGGTCACAGGCATCTTGACCGGTCACTGTCCCCTAAACAAGCATCTGTTTACAATAGGTGTGACGGACAGCCCCCTATGCAGAGGCTGCATGAGGGCAGAAGAAACGCCACAGCATG
The DNA here is from genome assembly GCA_949126895.1 of Eilema caniola. NCBI lineage: Eukaryota > Metazoa > Arthropoda > Insecta > Lepidoptera > Erebidae > Eilema > Eilema caniola. Next base: position 10,005,953 of record OX421488.1, read on the forward strand.
TGCTTACAGAGTGCACGAGCGTGGCTGCACAACGGGCGAAATTCCTCCAGTCACCAGCGTCACTCCGGGAAGCATGTGGAAACCTGAAAAGGCTGCTGGCTTTTTGGGAGGATCTGGGTTGGTTGGAATGAGAGGTAAGATGGTACGCACAATGGCCCAATCAAGAGGCTAAGTGCGGAACCGCCCAGACAAACTAACTAACTAACTACGTCCATACGTCCATACGTCCATACGTCCACACGTCCACACGTCCACACGTCCACACGTCCACACGTCCACACGTCCACACGTCCACACGTCCACACGTCCACACGTCCACACGTCCACACGTCCACACGTCCACACGTCCACACGTCCACACGTCCACACGTCCACACGTCCACACGTCCACACGTCCACACGTCCACACGTCCACACGTCCACACGTCCACACGTCCACACGTCCACACGTCCACACGTCCACACGTCCACACGTCCACACGTCCACACGTCCACACGTCCACACGTCCACACGTCCACACGTCCACACGTCCACACGTCCACACGTCCACACGTCCACACGTCCACACGTCCACACGTCCACACGTCCACACGTCCACACGTCCACACGTCCACACGTCCACACGTCCACACGTCCACACGTCCACACGTCCACACGTCCACACGTCCACACGTCCACACGTCCACACGTCCACACGTCCACACGTCCACACGTCCACACGTCCACACGTCCACACGTCCACACGTCCACACGTCCACACGTCCACACGTCCACACGTCCACACGTCCACACGTCCACACGTCCACACGTCCACACGTCCACACGTCCACACGTCCACACGTCCATACGTCCATACGTCCATACGTCCATACATATGAATAAAATTGGAGCGTCTGTTTGTAATATTGAAATATCCGTTTTTTACTACATGCATATAAAAATAATACGGTACATACGCAAAATTATTTCCTTACAATTAAAAAAGTAATGCTCAATAACGTTGACATAACACTAAGCGATAACCCACATCCACGCGGGCGGAGCCGCGGGCAACAGCTAGATTATTATAAATCTCACCAATCATATCCGTAATAGCATCCGCCTTCACCTTAGCCGCCTTCCTGGTCTCGGGGTCCATCCAGTCCAGGTTCTTGAGGTTGGTCTTGAACGCGCTGCGGATGTTGTTGATCATGATCTCGCCTTGGGTCTTCGCTTCGCCGTGGAACACTTCGCGGACAAACATGGCGCTGACTGCGAAGCCTGGGAAGGGGTGATAGGGTTTTTTAACTGTTAAGATTTAAAAAACTACTAACGTTAAAAACGAGGTCAACTAAATGTACATGAACCCTGCTTGCCGGTAGAACTGCTGGTTGACGGTTGAGGCCCCGGAACAGGCTTTCTCTCGAAGTTGAGGGGGTCAGACAGCAGGCAAACCAAAAGTACAAAGAAGGAATAAATGGGACTCCGTGCCTTGAGGTAAAAACCCTGGACGTAACCAGGAACTTAATGATAATTATTCCAGGAGGGGAGGGAGGAATTCCTTCATCACAGTCCACTGCTGGACATAGGCTGCTCCCAATGTGCGCCATTGCTCCTACTCCTCCTCCTTACGCATCCAGTCTATCCCAGACACCTTTTTGAGCCCTTCTAGACCAGTGGCAATTCGTTGACCGGCTTTTGATGGAATAGAATGACGAATGTATAGGATTTGACGTTTATGACATGCCTTAACGACTGTCATATACGTCAAATCCATCATAAGCCGGCCAACAAATTGCTGCTTGTCTAGAGGGGTAGGTCGTCAATCCTTCTGGCTGGGGAGGAGGGTTGTACCTTCCGTTTGCCTTCTTTCACTCTTCACTTTAGAACTCGTTCGCATCAGCGGCCATTCGTGCACCGATAGCTTACATGAATTAACGAATAATGTCTTTCTCTATCTCCCTCCCTCTCTCTTTCTCCCTCCCTCTCCCTTTCTCCCTCCCTATCTCTTTCTCCCTCCTTCCCCTCTTCTCTCTATCTCTCTATGCTCATCAGAAACAAACCACTTAGCAGTAAAAAGGACGACAGACTTACCGATAACATCGTTAGTTTCAGTGACGCAACGCCGCCAGGATTCCTCGCTGCTCTGGGAGACGTCTCTGAACGACTTCGAGAGGTATGTAGAAAGTGCTTGGGACACTTGCCACATCATGTAGCTCGTTATGGTCCTGAAAGGTGCAAGAAATAAGAGTTATATGATGGTGAAAAACTCTTCTCTTTCAGCTCATAGACGTCCATTGCAGGACATAAGTCTCCCCCAATGATCTCCACAACGTCCCGTCCTGCACTTTATTCATCCATCGATGGCCCACAATCTTAACCAGATTGTCGGTCTATCTTAAGGGAGGCATCTACTCCGCGTTTGGTGGTTCCAGGAGAACTTTCACCCCCCAGCGTCCGTCAGCTCTCCGTACGATGTGGCCTGCCCATTGCCACTTCAGTTTGGCAATTCTATGAGCTATGTAGGTGACTTTGGTTCTTCTGCGGATCTCCTCATTTCTGATTCGATCATGCAGTAAAACTCCGAGCATAGCTCTCTCCATTGCCCTCTAAATGACTCTGAGCTTTCTGATGATGATGAAGTCTCTACTTTGTAAGTCATCACTGGCAACACACATTGGGCATAAGCCTTCGTCTTAAGGCTCTGCGGTATTTGGGACTAGAATAAGTATCGTAACTTCCCGAACGCTGCCCATCCAGTTGGATTCGTCGATTGACCTCTTCCTCAAAGTTGGAGCTACCTAACTGGATTTTTTGTCCAAGTCAACAACAACAGTCGACAACTTCGAGTACAGAGCCTTCGACTGTAGCGGAAGTGGGAACTAAAAGGGCATTCGACATTATCTTCGTCTTGTCCTTGTTCATTTTGAGTCCCACTTTAGCGGACTCTCTGCTGAGGTCATTGAGCATCGTGCTTAGGTCTTCCAGGGTCTCGGCCATGATCACGATATCATCGGCAAACCGAAGATGGTTCATGTACTCGGCATTGATGTTGATGCCTCGTCTGCTCCAGTCCAGAAGCTTGAAGATATCGTCCAGCGCTGCGGTGAACAGTTTCGGGGAGATAACATCCCCCCTGTCTCACTCCACGCTGCAGGTGTATCGATTTGAGCTCTGGTCCTGGAGCTTGGTTTTCGTACAATAACTTCAGTACCTCGATGTATCGATAGTCAATTTGGCACCGCTGCAAAGACCTCAGCACCGCCCAGGTTTCGTACGAATCGTAGGCCTTCTCATAATCCACAAATGCTAAGCAAAGTGGCTGGTTATCCTCTTCGGTTTTCTGAATAACCTGGCGCAGCGTGTGTATGTGGTCTACGGTATTATAGTACCATAGACCACATACAGACGCCGTAGTACCTTTTCGGAAACCAGTTTGTTAGGTTGGAAGTCGTCAAACCTGCTTGTGAGACGGTTCGTGATGACCCTCGATAACAACTTATAGACGTGGCTCAGAAGCGTGATGGGTCTGTAATTCTTCAAAAGGGTTTTATCGCCTTTCTTGAAGAACAGTGCCACCATACCTCTTTGCCAAGCTTGCGGCATTTTACCCTCGAAGATAACGGCATTGAAGAGCTGCTGTAGCGCTCTTAGTAAAGGTTTACCGACTGCTTTCAGCAGCTCCGCGGTGACGACGTCGTCTTCCGGTGCCTTGTTGTTCTTTAGCTGTTTGACGACCATCCTCATCTCGAAGAGGCTGACGTCCGGGATATCTTCGATGTAGTGTCAGGTCAGTTTGGCTTTTGGGTCTCTAGCCATACTGCAAACTGGTTGTTGGGTTGATGAAAAGTTCTAAAGACAGTTGTACACTAACTGTCCTTAGAACTTTTCGATCTTCTGCAAAAGCTCAGGTTTCGAGGTAACGATTCCGCCATCATCCGTCCTCAGCCGGTGTTCACTGAACTTATCCGCGTGGATCACAGAGACATCATTGAATATAGCCCTCCTCGTCGACATGATGAAGTCGATTTCGTTTTTTGTAGCACCGAAAGGACTAATCATGGTCCATTTGTGATGTTGCGGCTTTTTCATCATGTAGAGTCCCTCCCTCTCAATGAAATCCGCAAGCAATCGACCACGGTGATTTCGTCTACCCGGTCCAAAAACCCCCACTCTTAACTTAGAATTTCTTTGTTTGTCTAGTTTCGCGTTGAAGTCTCCCATGACAACTGTGAACCGAGTCTCGGAGGTATGTATCGCTTTAGCGATATCCTCGTACATAGACTCCACCTCTTCGTCGGGGTGCGTCGAAGTCTTTCTCGTCGAACTCCTAATTTACGTTATTGTGCCGCCTAATAGACTAGTTGTATCTATGTTTCGTATTCAATAACTCGAAAACAAATGATAGCGTTCTAATAAGGGATGAAAGTTTGTTTAAAATATTATAATTTTTTAAGACAATTCTTTCAAACTTTGTTACTATTTTGATATTTGTTACACAGATGGATTTTGGGCAAGAACAAACGCGGGCGGAGCAGCGTGCAACAGAAGAAGTATTAGGTTATGTCTAATAATCATATTTATCTAATATAGGTACAAATATTTACATAATATATTTTCTCGCCGAACTGTGACGTTTGATGGCGAGAGGCGCTCGATTCAATTACAAAGTATCCACACACCTTCACCGTTAAGCTTAAGACATTGATTTTATGTTGCTAATTTACCTTTTATCTTCTTCAGCCTTGCTAAACTTTCTGATGACTTTGGTAAGATTCTTGAAATATTCGGGCACGTATACCACTATTCGTTCTGTGTCCGGTATCTGAAAAAACAAGAAGTTGAATATTTCAGGTTTATTCCTAAACACATTGTTTTATCAATACCATGGAGTCGTCGGGTATAGAAGAGAGAGATAAGAGAAGAGAGCTAAGCTGAGCTCATCCGAAGGGTGTCTTAAGAGGCGACAAACGAAAAAATATGGAGACGATACCACTGTGAGAGGAAGAAAACTCGAAATAAAACCCTGTACCAACCCATCCGGCCAGCGTGGAAACAGTGAGCCAAAGCCTCCCAACATTGGGAGAGGTCCAGCAGTGGACTGCTATAGGCTAGTTGATTGATTGATTGAATAGAACCTAGAATTTAGTAGCCTTATCAAGCTCTAGTGATTGCAAAATGACGTTTGGACTTCATTGGGAAGCGAACGACAGGCGGGGCTGAACTAAGGGCTATTCAAGTACTGGGGTGGCCTGTCATTGTAACAGAAACGGATCCGGCGGCTGGGTCTCGAGGTGGCTCTGCACAAGTCCGAGGCCATGTTCTTTCATGGCCCTCGGCGCAGGCCAGACCCGGGAGCCAGCCTTACAGTGGGAGGCACTCCCATCGACATCAAGCCCCGGTTGAAATACCTGGGGCTGGTGCTTGACGGTCGATGGGACTTCGGAGAACATTTCCGAAGTCTGCGCCCCAAGTTGGTGGCAACGGCGAATGCCTTGGGCAGGCTGTTGCCCAACTTGAGGGGCCCAGAGGACTCCTGCAGGAGACTCTACGCGGGTGTCGTGCGGTCCATGGCCCTATATGGGTGCCCCGTATGGGCGGACACCCTGGGGGCCAGATTCCTGCCTCTGCTCCACGCGGCGCAGAGGACGACGGCCTCCAGGACCATCAGGGGGTACCGCACGATATCCTTTGAAGCGGCGAGTCTCCTGGCCGGATCGCCACCGTGGATCCTGGAAGCGAGGACCCTTTCGGCACTCTATCAGTTCCGAAAGGAGGCGCGGGGGCGGGGACACGATCCCGAGCCCGAATAAATTCGGGCCGAGAAGTCCCGGCTCCACAGGGCCATGGTGACCGAGTGGGAGCTACGACTTGAGCAACCACGCGCAGGGCACGCCGTGATTGCGGCGGTAAGACCCATCATGGGGGAGTAGCTAGAGAGGCCACACGGTGGCCTCTCGTACCGTCAGACGCAGGTCATTACCGGACACGGTAACTTCGGGCGGTACTTGCATCTGATGGGCATAGAGCCAACGCCCGAGTGCCATCACTGCGACGCGAGCGTGGACTCGGGGCTGCACACGCTCACCGAGTGTCCGGCGTTTGAAGCGCCGAGGCGGGAGCTTGTGACGGCCCTGGGGGTGAGAGTGATCACGCTCTCCACCCTGCTCGCGGCGATGGTCCGCTGCGCGGATGCGTGGGCGGCCAGCGCCTCCTTCTGCGAGCAGGTCATGCTCGTGAAGGAGACAGCAGAGCGGGCGCGGCGCAGCGAGCGAGAAAGACTCGCGGACATCGCTGGCCGCGTTCGAAGGCGGCTCGGGCGTCGGAGGGCGCAAACAGACCTCCGCCCCCCATGAGCGCGGGCCTGAGGGTGACGGGAGGAGCCGCTCATCACCCTAGCAGAAGCAGGCCACGGCGGCGGCGCGCATCGTAGGACGATGCGCGCCCCCCCCATACCGGGGGCGAGTCGGGGACCGCGTGGTCCCCCCTCCCGAGGGCCAGACCAAGAGGAATGGCCCTGGGTCAGCCGGGGTGCGAGGGATATGTCAAAAGACAACCTCACCTCCGGCCTAGCACATCGACCCACAGACGGCGTGCGGTTTAGTCGGTTCGAGTCCGACATAACCTCCCCCTTCGGCTCCGACGGGGGGGGGGGGGTATCCGTGGGGATATCCCGCACGTAAAAAAAAAAAAAAACGTAGCATGCCTTGGTTTCCAATATGAGGGTGACGTCTGTAGGGGACTCAATAGTGAGTTTAGAAACTTGCTGTTCCAAAGCAGCTAAAGTGTTTTGGAGTAACCAGGGATTCACTTCCTGGCGTGACGGAACATCGTATAGTTCCGAATATAATATTGGGATATAGAATGACATTTTTCTGTAATAAAAGCATACCAAAAAGTATACTTACAGTCTTATTCACCAATTTAAACGCATCATTGAAGAACATACTCCAATTCAAGAACGGCGCCTGTCTCTGCCAAGTCTCTATCGTGTAAGGGTTATAAAATCCTTCTTGATCCTTTCTATCTTCGACAGAGATTGTGATATTCGCTAGTTCGGTCTCAAAGAGTATCACTCTGTTCATTTCTGCGCGTGCTTCCGTTTCATTCGCTCCTAGTAAGACGCATATTTGCGTCATATAGTTGAGGTGTCCGTCAAAGTCCTCCTTATGGGCCGTTCTGTTCAGGTAGTAGTCACGTGTGGGTAGGCTTAGTCCACCTTGATCCAGCTGTAATGTCAAAAAATGATAATCAATAAAACATTAAATTAAGTCAATGTACCAATTTTATTCAGTAATGCGGCGTTTTACCAGGCATACCTACAATTTCATTCAAAAGATTTTTTTTTTTTCAAAATTCTGCGGCCTAAATTATTTAGGTAGAATGCAAGCAATGAGTACCGATCTCATATTAAGTCGATTGTACTAAGAAAACGGCTCATGCTTACCATGATGACGTGTTGAGAGGTATTGCGTTCATCTTCCGTGATTTCCCATTTGAAGAGACCGTCTAGTTTGTATCTGCAGATTGAATATCAAATATTATTACCTAAACCAACCAAAATATAAATAATTTTGGATTTAAAAATATTTGGCAAACTATGTGAATATTTCTTAAACTAATAAAATCAGCAGCTCTATCACAACATGTTACAAGTGCTCTTGTTCCATGCGAGATAGAGGGATTCAGGTAATATAGCTCCGTCCTTTTTTCTAAACTGGTATTTGAACGCTCATCATTATCTTTATGTTAGTCCCGGTCGCATTTGAGGCCGGAGGAGGAGATCGGAGTCCGAGGTTCGCGTATTTTCGGCTATCGGTTAGTAATAAACCATTGACAGAGTTGTTCAGGTCGCCCATATAGGCCACCGTCTTGACTTTACGACACTGTTGACAACCGGAACCGACTTTTAACGTACTCTTCGAAACTTGTAACACGAATGATATTCATTACATAAATTATCTGCGATATCCAAAATAACATGAATACTCACTTATTCTGCACATCCTGCACCAGTTTCTGCAGATTCCACTCTTGTTTCCCCACAGTGCTAGGCAAAATGTGCCACCCTCCAAGTTTCTTGATGAGGGCCACCAGGGGTTTCTCACCCAGCTTCTCAGTGGTCTTGTTGGTGTCTATGCAAGCGTCGTAGTAGATGCGGGCCTTGGCTTCAGCGCCTACCGGCTTCGTGATGTTTACCTTTTCTAAATAGGAGAAAATAGGAATGTGAAGTCTCTATAGCCCAAGAATGTGTTTGGTATTATTTATATTCACTAATGTTAACGGGTATTAACGTGATCATCGTATGTATTTGCCTATAAATTTCCTGACGTTTCGACCAGGTTACACCGGCTGTGGTCACAGGTTGACTGACTCAGAGGTCGCATTAATCCCCATTAACATTATTATATAGCATAGACCACGACAGCACTATTATTTATTCTGTGGCAAGAGATTAAAAGTTAGTTTCTCTCTTTCTTCTGCATATGAATGACATGCTGTCGACCGGCAGCATTCATTGCTATGCGGATGATAGCACCTTGCACGGGAGTTATCATGGACGTCCTACTGATAAGCAGACGCATATCGCGGAAAAAAGGCAGCTTCTTGTCACTGAGCTTGACCGGATCCTGAACTACATTTCCCAATGGGGCTCTGAGAACTTGGTCGAGTTCAATGCCAAGAAGACGCAGACATGTGCGGTTTTTCACGCTGGAGCAATAGTGTCTTCTTTAGAAGACACAAATTTGTTCCTGCGTGGAATACTGCTCGCATCTCTGGGATGGATCCACAAAGTACTTATTAGATGCTCTCGACAGGTTGCAGCAACGTTCGGTCCGCATTATCGGAAATCCTGAGGTCACGAGTAGCCTCGAGCCTCTGCAGATGCGTAGAGATGTTGCTGCCTTGGCAGTATTTTACCGTCTCTACCATGGTGAATGTTCTGAAGAGCTATTCTAATTAGTCCCACCCTCACCTTTCCTATACAGGACGACACGTGCAGGACTTAGATGTCACCCCTATCCGGTGCAGAACATTCCTTCAAGAACCAAGCGGTTCGGTGACTCTTTCCTTTGTCGCACCATTAAGACCTGGAATTCCTTGCCAGCTCACGTGTTTCCCTCTTCCTACAGTCCCGGGTCCTATAGGCGGGGCGTGAAAAAGCATCTGACGAGGCCGTCAAGCTGAGTGCCACCATTGATAACATGGCACGTGTATATTATGGTGGCCCTCTTTCCTGAGACTTTGCCTTCAGCTTACCATCAGGCGAGGTAAAGTCAAATTGACGTATCCTATATAAAAAAAAGTTATTTATATTCACGCCTGTAAATCCCCGAGGGCAGACAGTAACACCAACTATGGCAGAGAATGAATACTCAACAGAATTTTATCTTCATTTAAACGGACGAAACGCGAGCCATACCTACGCGCCTCGATCTCGGTGTGAGCTCAGTGCGCAACCAGTCGCGACTGTGAAGCAGAGACGAATGGACGGTGTGTTGTTTTTTAAATTGTAACTGCGCAAATTTTGTTACTAAAATAATTTAAAATGACAAGTAGACTACATTGTGCTTCTTTTGGTTGTATGAATTCGACATTCGGCGGACACCCTGGAGGCCAGATTCCTGCCTCTGCTCCGTACGGCGCAGAGCACGATGGCCTCCAGGGCCATCAGGGAATACCGCACGATATCCTTCAAAGCGGCGAGTCTCCTGGCCGGATCGCCACCGTGGATCCTGGAAGCGAGGGCCCTTTCGGCACTATATAAGTTCCGAAAGGAGGCGCGGGAGCGGGGATTCGATCCCGAGCCCGAGGATATTCGGGCCGAGAAATCCCGGCTCCACCAGGTCATGGTGGCCGAGTGGGAGCGACGACTTGGGCAACCACGCGCAGGGCACGCCGTCATTGCGGCGGTAAGGCCCATCATGGGGGAGTGGCTAGAGAGGCCACACGGTAGCCTCTCGTACCGTCAGACGCAGATTATCACCGGGCACGGTAGCTTCGGGCGGTATCTGCATCTGATGGGTATAGAGCCAACGCCCGAGTGCCATCACTGCAACGCGAGCGTGGACTCGGGGCTGCACACGCTCACCGAGTGCCCGGCGTTTGAGACGCCGAGGCGGGAGCTTGTGGCGGCCCTGGGGGTGAGAGTGCTCACGCTCTCCACCCTGCTCGCGGCGATGGTCCGCTGCGCGGATGCGTGGGCGGTCAGCGCCTCCTTCTGCGAGCAGGTCATGCTCGCGAAGGAGACAGCAGAGCGGGCGCGGCGCGATGAGCGAGAAAGGCTCGCTGACATCGCTGCACGCGCCCGAAGGCGGCTCGCGCGTCGGAGGGCGCAAACTGACCTCCGCCCCCCATGAGCGCGAGCCTGAGGGTGACGGGTGGAGCCGCCCGTCACCCTAGCAGAAGCAGGCCACGGCGGCGGCGCGCATCGTAGGACGATGCGCGCCTCCGCACACCCGGGTTGAGTCGGGGACCGCGTGGTCCCCCCCTTCCCGAGGAGGGCCAGACCGAGAGGGATGGCCCTGGGTCAGCCGGGGTGCGAGGGATATGTCGCATGACAACCTCACCTTCGGCCTAGCACTACGACCCAGAGACGGCGTGCGGTTTAGTCGGTTCGAGTCCGACATAACCTACCCTACCCTACCCTAAAAAATTACGCATCGACTAATAAAACAACCAAGTGTTATTTCACTCTAGAAATAGATTTGCCAAAATATATATGTGCACCTCCGGTACTGCAAAATTAGTTATGTGTTCACTAAAAAAATGTTTTTAGTCATCATGTTGCACATGTCGGAATTGGTTTGCACGTATATAATTTGACAGCTTACTTTTTTTCGATTTGTGTTGTAAATTTTTTATTAACTAACATACCACTTAGACGGCAGACCAGTACATGACCCACCTGATGGAAAGTGGTTACCCGCTGTGACCTTTAGACCTGTGCAATACCAGGTGCGTCACATTCGTGCTGCTGACCCTGTAAAAACCTTCCAATGACCTTATTGAAGAACCCCATATTGTAGTTACTTGGAAAAACCACAACAGGGAGATCATTCCACAGCTTGAGCGTGCGTGGCATGAAGTTCCTTTCGTATCGCACGGTGTGCACTGTTTCCGGTCGCAATGCTTGAGGATATATTCTATTACTATGGCGAGCGGTGCCATGGTAGAAAGTAGCTGTGGGGATCATGTCGAATAATCATCTGAACACACACCATTGTACAGGTGGTGAAACGCACACAGCACGGAAATCCTTCCTCAGATTGAGTGGGTCAACCCCGCCTAAGAGTGAGGAATTGTCGACGATCCTCAGCGCCCGTCTTTGCACTAAGTCGAAGGGGTCTAGCTAGCCGCGCCAAAAGGGTGACCGCAGTACTCCATGTGGGGCGGCACCTGAGTCTTCTAAAGAAGAAGTCTTGAATACTTCACCCTGTTGAGTACTCCTAGCTTCTTTGATGCTAGCTTTACCTTTCACGTGACTGCGGCACTGGTCTTCGCTGTAAAAACCAAGACCAAGGAGCCCTCTACTCAAAGAGATGGTAAACAAGGTGTCTGGGCAATGCGGTACTACAATAATTTTCTTAGCGGTGAAAGCACACACTTGTGTCTTAGTGGAGTTGAATTGGACTAGGTTTAGTTATCCACAGTTGGATACTCACTAGAGTATTGAATCGAGAGTGCATCCTTCTATTGGTTAAAAAGTTGGCTGTCCATTTGCACAGTCCTCCTGGAAATCCGTAAATGGCAGACACCTGATAGAAAGTGACCTGTGGAAGTTGGCAATACCAGGGGCGTTGGGGCGTTACACTCGCGCTGCCGACCTAGAAGATACCTTCTAATGCCCTTCTTGAAGAGCCCCATACTGTAGTCGCTTGTGAAAACCACAGCAGATAGTTTATTCCACAACCTGAGCGTGCATGGGATGAGGTTCGTTTCAAACCGTACGGTGCGCAGCGTTTCCGGTCGCAATGTGTGAGGATGAATTCTCTGCCTATGGCAAACGGTGCGATGATAGAATGTAGTTGTGGGCATCATGTCAAACAATTCATCTGAGCACAGACCATTGCATAGCTGGTAGAACACACACAGAGAGGTAAAGTCCCTCCTGAGGCTGAGAGATTCCATATCGCCAGCGAGTATGGGATTGTCGACGAGTCTCAACGCCTGTCTTTAAACCGAGTCGAAGACGTCAAGCTAGTATGCAGGCGCACCGGCAAAAAGGTAACAGCAGTACTCCATGTAGGACCGAACCAGTGCCTTACAAAGAAGAAGTCGTTGTCCCACAGTGAAGTACTGCTTTGCCCTGTTAAGCACTCCGAGTTTCTTTGATGCCAGTTTGACCTTATCATCTCAATGACTGCAGTACTAAACATAACTTGAGATGTCGACACCCAGGATCCCGATATTCGAGGAGATGGTAAGCGGTGTGCCCAGTCGCTACAATAAATGGGGCTTATTATAGCGCCGCAGTTCCCGCAAACCCAATCCAAGGCCTACGCTATATCGAGCCTGACTGCTAATGCCTTCCCTTAACTCTCAATGGCTTAGGCCTAGTGGTTTGTGAGGTAAACAAAAAGGTCACCAGCTAAGTGAAAATGTTAAGATAATTTTATACCTACCAACTTAACTGACTAATAGGTCTGTTTCTTTAATTATTCGCATTTAAGACTTGTTTTAAAAGTTATGCATTTTATTATTACAATAGCTTTAACTTTAACGGTGTCGTCGAACTTATAGATTGGGACATGTTATCATCGTCATCAGGCGTCTGTGGCATAGCGATATTGCATTTGAGTGCTACGTCAAGGAGTGCGGGTACGATTTCAGCTCACTCATATTTGTAGGATGGTAGTATGCGTATGAACGGACCGTACGAGCAAAGACGAGGATAGCATGATAATGTGTGAGAGAGATACTTTTGAATGAAGAACGGTGCGCGTTTAGAAAAAAGGCTGCGACAGTGAATTTAATTGAATTTTCTGGGTTTAATTGGGCAAAATAAAGTATTTAGTGCTAATTATACTCGTTTTATTCAGAGACAACTAAAATCCCACATATTTTGGGGGCTCGTCCGGGATAGTCTCTGAATTTAAAATCACGTGCGGCGCCGTAACGACGTAACGGCACGCGGTCACGAATCTCCCGGTACCGGTGCAAGACGACGGCGGTTACTGTACAACGACCAAGAAGACGAAGATTTTCCAACAACGACGTACCTATTACATACGAACATTACGAAGTTACAACGAAAAAGCAATTTCTAGCTGTGCGGTTCATGAATAAAGAAAATGGCGGCTCAAGGGAATCAAAATCACGTTGTCATGTTGGACGGCTAAGTGGGCTCAGGATATAGACGATAATAAGGAGATTTTTAGCTGGACGGATCAACAAACACTTATCGTAGCCCGAAGATCTTTGATGACCGGCACGGCGGAGCTGTGGTTGCGGTCGGAGAAAGTATTTAAAACCTACGAGGAACTAAAAGGTGCACTGCAAAAGGAGTTTCCAGATGTAGTGAACGTCAAAGAAATGCACGAATTGATGGCAGCACGTAAGAAACGGCGGGACGAGACTTGCTATCAGTATAATTATGCTTGCTATGAAAGAGCTTGGGAAGCGGGCGAAATTTCCAGACTATATCGCAATACAATATATAGTCGATGGCATTATAGATAATGAAGTAAACAAAGCAATACTTTACGGAGTAACCTCATATGCTGCGTTAAAAGACAAGTTGCATTGCTACGAGAAAATGAAGGCGAGAATGAGAAATGATGGCGGCGAGAAACCTAGAAAGCATCAAGAATCTGCATCATCATCGGCAAATCGGCAACATCTTCACGACGGTGTTTCAAGTGCGGCGAAACAAATCACGTATCAGCGGCGTGTCCCAATGGGATGAAGTGTTTCCGGTGTAACAACTTCGGCCATATTGGTACGCAATGTCCGGTGCAAGAGCAGTCTCGAAGCGGTGGCTCCAACTTTTGCTACCTAACAGTTGCCCTAGTTCGGTCACCCGGACTAGCAACCGGACTATTGCTACAAGAGGCTCCGGCGAAAAACCGACGAAGCACGATCGCGCTATCGGCCCACGAGAGGGAGCAGGACAAGTAGCGGCTCAGTCGGCAAAGCAGGACTTCGGCGTGTCTCGGAAGCAGTCGGCCATGTTTGGACAAACGTCAACGGCCAATGACAAGACGAATGGCGGCGATGTGACAGATAACGGCTGGCAGAATGTAAACAAACAAAATACGGAGTCAAAAGTGTTAAGTACGCCGATTACATCAATTAATATGTGCGGGAAAAGTACGGACGCTTTGATTGATACGGGTTCGGATCTAAATTTAATTTCTACAGACTTATACGACGAACTTAAAGTGGAAAAGTGCAACGACAACACGGTCCTGGCAGGACTCGGACTATCGAAAATAAAATCGTGCGGGAAGTTTTACGAAACCGTGTATATCGACGGAAAGTGTTACGACAAGGTTATTTTTCACGTTGTGCCTAAAGACTATAAGGTTATATTAGGGCAAGAGTTCCTTAATAATGTTGTAATGGTAATGCGCGAGGGTTCCGTGTTATTGCTAGCTGAGAATGAGGAATGGTTGTCTAGGGTGAACTGTTGTGTAAATAAGTTAGATATTGAACAACAACAACAACAAGAACATCAGACAAGAGGTGGAGCAGCTGGTTGAAGAGTACGATCCGGTCTAAACGAAAGAAGCTCCTATTGAACTAAAGATTATTCTCAAAGATGACATCCCCGTGGCTCAGCGACCAAGGAGACTGTCCTTGGCGGAGCAGAAGATTGTCGAGGATCAGGTAGATGAGTGGATGAAGAAAGGAATAATTCAGGTGTGTTTCTCTGAATATACTAGCCCAGTAGTACTAGTCAAGAAGAAGTGTGGGGCAACTAGGGTTTGTATAGATTACGGATTGCTGAATAAAAATATGGTTAAAGACGAATTCCCCTTGCCTTTAATAGAGGACTTGATTGACAGATTGTCAAATGCTACAGTGTTTAGTGTCCTGGATCTTACGAATGGATTCTTCCACTTACGAGTTAGCAAAGAGTCAGTGCCATACACATCGTTCATCACTCCATTTGGTCTGTCGGTTTCGCCTAAATATTTTATGCGATTCATTATAGCGTCATGGGGCGGATCACTGTTTCGTAAAGCCATAGAATGATTTTTGGCGTAAGGCCCCACTTTTTGCCGATCATTCTTCTGCACTGCCAGAAGGTGATTCCGGCCTTTTCTAACTTGCTATCTAGATGGCTACTCCATGTTAATTTACTATCTAGAATGAGGCCGAGGTATTTAACCTCTTTTGACAGTTGGAGTTCAGTATCGAAGAGTTTGGGTAGACGGTATTCTCCCAGTACCCTTTTGTTCGTGAACTCTGTTTTGGTCGGGTTCACCGATAGATCGAATTCCTCGCACCATTTTTCCACGATGCGTAGGGCTTGTTGTGTAAGGTTACAGACTGTTCCTGCTACCTTTCCAGAGATAAGGATGGTAAGGTCGTCGGCGTATCCTATTGTATAGTCTCTGTTTTTGTTCAGCCTTGTGATCAGGTCGTCTATCACTAGGTTCCACAGGAGTGGAGAGATTACTCCACCCTGTGGGCAGCCTTTGGCTATCAAGGCCGTTTGATCTTCTTTTCCAAGGCGAACCACTCTTTTGCTGAGCATGTTTGTCATCCAGTCTGTAAGTACCGATTCTGTGCCATGTTTTGAACCTACAAACGTTAAACAGATTCAAAGTTTTGTTGGACTGACGTCTTATTTCAGAAAGTATATAGAAAACTACGCTAAAATTGCCAGACCATTGACAGATTTAATGAGAAAAGATGCCAAGTTTGTGTTTGGATGTGAGCAAGTAGAAGCATTCAATATTTTAAAGCAGAAACTAATGAGTGAACCAGTCCTGAAGATCTTTAACCCGAGACTAGAGACAGAGCTGCACACAGATGCGTCAAGCCAGGCAGTGGCAGCAATACTTATGCAGAAAGGTCCAGAGGGGGACTTGCATCCAGTATATTATAGAAGTAGACGAACCAATGAAGGTGAAAGTCGGTGGTCAAGTTATGAGCTCGAAGCGCTCGCTATTATAGAAGGAGTTAAGCAATTTCACCACTATTTGTATGGCATGCACTTTAAAATAATCACAGACTGCCAAGCATTCCAGCTTACATTAAGCAAGAAGGACTTAACAGCGAAAGTAGCCAGATGGGTGCTATTACTTGATGAGTATGATTATGAAATTGAACACCGAGCAGGTGCCAAGATGCCACACACAGATGCACTCAGCAGGATCCTGTATGTGGCTACAGTAGTGAGTTCGCATGAAAAGATTAGTCTAGCTCAAGAAAGGGACGAAGAGCTCAAAGCTATCAGATTGCT
Source organism: Eilema caniola (assembly GCA_949126895.1). Lineage (NCBI taxonomy): Eukaryota > Metazoa > Arthropoda > Insecta > Lepidoptera > Erebidae > Eilema > Eilema caniola. Next base: position 10,022,350 of record OX421488.1, read on the forward strand.
TGTTGAAAAAGAGAGGCAATACAACGACTTTTATATGGAAGGCCATATGTTATATAAAGGCGATCAAAAGCAAATTATGGTACCTAAAATGATGGAAAAAGAAGTTATTAAGAAAGTACATAGTAACGGCCATTCTTGGACCATACAAGGTGGTAAAAGTAAAACGTAATGACCGGTACGATGTCGAGAAGTTTTACAGCGGTACAGAGGGGCCTAACAAGACCGCCACGACCGCGGATTACATGAGACCATGGCCAGAGGAAGATGGTGAATGAAGTTTGTTTTAATTTTTTTATGCTTGAGGGATGTATGAAAAGATAGTGTGTTTAATATTTGGTATTCTGGTATGTTAGTTATTGTTGTTTACTTTGATACGTGTAACCCTCGTCGCATAAATAGGATGTAATTCTGTGTTTACCTATGATAGTCATGCATTGTTATATTAATGCTAAGTAAGCTCACTTTATTTATGTTTTAAACAAGTCTCTACATACTATGTTGTACTTATATTTCAGAAGTTGCAAACTTTTAAAAGGTATAGTTAATTTTGCGTTTAAAGATTTATAAATTGTTTACGCTGTTAATGCAAAGTATAAAAAAAGGTGTAACTCAAATAAATGCACCCCAAGTTGTTTATGTTTACAAATGTTAATATTAAGTTTAGTTAAGATGTTTTACGATGAATAAATGAATGAATGGGTAAAATGAGAGCGGGAAAGGCATGTCTGAGGACAGACATGAAAGCAGGATGGCCGAATGTAGGATGGTAGTATGCGTATGAACGGAACGTACGAGCAAAGACGAGGATAGCATGATAGTGTGTGAGAGAGATACTTTTGAACGAAGAACGGTGCGCGTGTAGAAAAAAGGCTGCGACAGTGAATTTAATTGTTTTTTCTGGGTTTAATTGGGCAAAATAAAGTATTCAGTGCTAATTATACTCGTTTTATTCAGAGACAACTAAAATCCCACATATTTAAACAAACATATTCACGTAGGCATAGGTGTATGTATATGTATGTATGAGTGTCAACTCATATTTCACCACGCGAACATCTATGGCAGTTGTTACGTGACGTAGAAAAATTCGACAACAAATCTAGCAACAATACTTCGATATCACCAGTGGGTTGTGGAGGTCAGTGGCAGTCTCTTCACGGAATGTATTGAAGCTCAGCCGCGTCGCAGTTATACTGGAAAATGCGAAATCCGAACTCCGAATTTTCTTTATTTTTTCACTATGCTACATTCCGGTTACTATATTCTTACATTAAATTAAAGTATTGATGGTACTGCTGTGCTGATGTCCATGAAGGGTTTTGTTATTCTAAAAATAGTAGCGTCGCAAATAGGGGAATGTTAGAGCGTTTTCACACTCATCCGAAATCCGATATCCGACATCCGATATCGGAGGCAGTCAAATGTATGAGATATGTATCTCTCTTTCACATTATCCGGCCCGATATGGGTTATCGGAGCCAACACCACTGTTTTGGCCCGATATCGGAACACAAAGAAACTAAAACAGCGATTGCAAGCAATTTTCGACCTTAAGGACATTTTCTGAGTTACATGTCTTTTCGCTTTAATTGATGACACTGATCACGAATATAAGAAAAAAAGTTCGATACCACGTCATGTCAATAAGGTCGTTTTTTTTTTACTCCTAGCATCCCTAGCTAGTCTGTGCTATCGAGCAAATGGCCGTATCGGGCCGATTTTATCGGATAAATGTGAAAACCGCACATCGCTATCAGATGTCGGCTATCGGCGTCCAACACCGATATCGGATTCCTCTCCCCTCTGGACACCGTGGTGTACGGTCGTGTTTATTAGTCACCGCTATACTATTTATTTTTAATTTATTGAGTTCAAAAAATAGTGTTGAAAAATAGTCCGAAGTACTAGGCGCGCAGACGAAGCATACAGGTGAGGGAAAGGCTGCCGTATCTAACGCCATCTACTGACAGTAAGCAGAACTACTTCAACATTGCTACAGACCTACGGATCTTGCATCGCGATAGTGAAGTTCGCGCGCCAAGTAACATATATACAATTATCGTAACCTAAGCGGTTGTCCGCTATCAGCGTGATCACCTTGCATGGTTGGACAAGACTCCCATCGAGTCGGAAGTACGACATACCCTGCTCCACAACGGTGCGCATCCCTGTTGATGTTACTCACACCTCACTGTGCCTACATAGATAGCTGGGTCTGCTGTAACTAGTAACGAGAACAGATTGATATATTATCATATTTTTACCTCACGACGCGGCGTTACCACCTGCAGCTTACCGATAGTACGTATAGACGACGGCGACTCAACAGGAATAGAAGTTCTTACAAATTTGAATTTTACAGATAACATAGTATAGCTACATAATTTACTGCGCCCTCCAACTCAAATACAATGTCAGTGAAACGCACTCCACCAAAATTGACCCCCTCCCCTTTGTTTAATACTCCGACGACCAGTTATGGATCTGATTCCCAACTCGTATCTCCTCAAGCATTAGAGTCTGGATACTTGGAAAATTTATCACGTAGGCTCAAGCGCAAATGCAATGACAATACAGCTTGTGAACAAACTACAATTCTCGATCATATGAAAGATATGTTTGATGCATTTGTTCACCAACAGAACTCAAAGTTTGATCAACTTGAGAAATCTATGTCAACCATCAAGGATCAGAACACTGAATTATTAAATAGCATAGACTTTCTTTCGACTAAGTACGATGAGATGCTAGAAAAAATGCTCTTTCTAGAACAGAAGAATAAGAGTTATGAGCAGAAAATCGAGTCCCTTGAGATGAAGTTGGAACATTTAGAACGCAATTCGAAGGCTTCAACCATAGAAATAAGAAATATTCCTAAACAAAACCCGGAAAACAATACTGTTCTACTTAGTATGGTTAATAGAGTGGCTGACCTGATTGAATAACCTTTAGCTGATCATCATAGCTCAGGGACTTTAGCCAATTCGACACAACCTCTCTACATTTATGTCTTGTAAAAGGCCAAATATTAAACTCTTTATTAATTTTATTATATAAGTATACGCCTAGAAAGCCATAAAATTTACCAGCGAAGCTCGTGTTCCACTGTTTCATAGGCAGGCAAACCCTATGTTTCAGCCGCTTGTTTTTATTACATTCAGGGTCATATTCAACTGAGGAGTGCTGTTTGAGGATTGTGCATAAGATAAATAGTTGTCGTACTGTCAAAACATCACATAATTTATATAATTCCTCTGTAGAGAATAGGAAGGGTAAGGACAAGCTAATTTTTAAAACTGCTCTTTGGGATCTCTCTACATCTAGTAAGTCAGTTTTTACAGCACATCCCCATACTGTGATACAGTACGTTAAAATAGATTGACACAATGCCATATAAACCTTTCTTATGACCGATTTGTTGCCAATATGTCGGAGGTTTTTAAAAATAAACATAAGTTTCCGAGTTCTCGAGGAAAGTAAATCAAGGTGAGCTTTGAAATTTAATGACATATCTATTATGACTCCAAGATATTTGATGCTTGAAGTTCTTTCCAAGAGAGCACAAGAACATGAACGATTATACGGACAAGTGTGGGCTGTGATTGAAAAATTGTCATGAATCGCGAAGGAAGGACTTTTGATGGAGAAAGGTATGTACTTTGTTTTTTCAACATTAAGTGTCAAACCATTGTTTTTGAGCCAGGTAGACACCGCATTAAACCCATCCTGAGCGATATCATAGACTGACTCCCAATCATCACTATGAAAAATTAAAGCTGTGTCATCAGCAAAAGTTACAATATTTCCATTTTTTAGCTTTAGGTTACACAGATCATTTATGAACCAAGCACACTTCCTTGGGGCACACCGTAAGATATAGATAGGTCATCACTAACAACATCTCCAACTCTTACTCTTTGTTTTCTATCAGATAAATAGCTTTTGAACAAATCAAGCTGGGTATTTCGTATCCCTAATTTTTCTGATTTGTCTATTAGAAGTGGGACAGATATTGTGCCAAAAGCTTTCTTTATATCCAGGAATATAGCTATTACTTTCTTTCTAGAGTCAAGCTTGGAAACTATATGGTCCACCAGTTCATGTAATGCATTAGAAGTTGAAGAGGACTTTCTAAAGCCAAATTGGGAAGCAGAAAGAAGATTTTTGGATTACAAATATATTATTAATCGCCTATTTAATAGCTTTTCTGTAATTTTGGTCAAAGTTGAAAGAATAAAAATCGGTCTATAATTATTGACACAACCTCTGTCGCCACTTTTGTAAACAGGGACAACTTCAGCAAGTTTAAATTGGGTAGGGAAAACACCTGTGGTAAACATTAGGTTGAAAATATATGTTATAGGAGAAGTTAAACTACGGTTATAGCGTTTGAGGAAGGTTCCTGAGATGTTGTCAAGTCCGAAGGTTTTATCTTTTTTTAAGTTCAAGATGATGCTCCGTACTTCGGTTTCATCTGTGGGAACCAAGCCTAAAGAGAATATTGAGGACCTTATATGTGATGATTCTTGAGTAGGAGTGTGAGTATTTAGTACATTCAGAGCTAGGTTTTGACCGATAGAGACAAAAAAATGATTGACACAATTAACAGATTTTATAGGATCTACGTCGGAAAGAAGGTCAGTAGCTGGATTGTTTGTTTTATTAGAATAAGTAATTTGTTTTATGGTGTCCCATAGCATTTTGTTATTCTTACTATTAACTGCATTATTTATTAATTTATTTTCATACTCTTTCTTAAACTTTTTTAGAAGCTCATTACAGTAATTCCTATATCTCACTAGCTGTCGCCCGCGGCTCCGCCCGCGTGGATGTCGGTTATCGCGAATCGGGGTATGAAAAATAGATGTTGGCCGATTCTCAGACCTACCCGATATGCCCACAAAATTTCATGAGAATCGGTCGAGCCGTTTCGGAGGAGTTTGGGAACGAAAACTGTGACACGAGAATTTTATATATTAGATGTATGTCCTTTTATTTAGCTCATTATTTACATCCTTCCTATATTATTTTTTCATACATTTTAACAAGCCAATAGTTATCCATGGCTTTTTTATTCTCTTGCGGTTTGGGACCGCCAGGGTAAGAGTATTAGCTTCAATTTTAGAATTTAAAATATTGATTAATTGAGATGTTGCCGTATCAGCATTTGATGTCGCATAGATAGAATCATAGGTAATTTAAGGTGAGAGGTATTCATTTTATTATCTTTATGGGTTTTATTGAAGTCCCTGCACTGCCTAAGAAAACCATCCTTTATTGTCGTAGTCTGAAAGTTGACTATAATGTGATTGCTTGACTCATTCATAGTCTTTAGACGAAAAATGTCATATACATCCGAATCACCTAAAGGTTGTTTAATCAGGTCAGCCACTCTCTTAACCATACTAAGTAGAACAGTATTGTTTTCCGGGTTTTGTTTAGGAATATTTCTTATTTCTATGGTTGAAGCCTTCGAATTGCGTTCTAAATATATATATACATATAATAACTCTTATTTTTCTGTTCTAGAACAGAAGAATAAGAGTTATGAGCAGAAAATCGAGTCCCTTGAGATGAAGTTGGAACATTTAGAATTGGATTGTTAAAATGTATGAAAAAAAAATATAGGAAGGATGTAAATAATGAGCTAAATAAAAGGACATACATCTAATATATAAAATTCTCGTGTCACAGTTTTCGTTCCCAAACTCCTCCGAAACGGCTCGACCGATTCTCATGAAATTTTGTGGGCATATCGGGTAGGTCTGAGAATCGGCCAACATCTATTTTTCATACCCCGATTCGCGATAACCGACATCCACGCGGGCGGAGCCGCGGGCGACAGCTAGTGAGATATAGGAATTACTGTAATGAGCTTCTAAAAAAGTTTAAGAAAGAGTATGAAAATAAATTAATAAATAATGCAGTTAATAGTAAGAATAACAAAATGCTATGGGACACCATAAAACAAATTACTTATTCTAATAAAACAAACAATCCAGCTACTGACCTTCTTTCCGACGTAGATCCTATAAAATCTGTTAATTGTGTCAATCATTTTTTTGTCTCTATCGGTAAAAACCTAGCTCTGAATGTACTAAATACTCACACTCCTACTCAAGAATCATCACATATAAGGTCCTCAATATTCTCTTTAGGCTTGGTTCCCACAGATGAAACCGAAGTACGAAGCATCATCTTGAACTTAAAAAAAGATAAAACCTTCGGACGTGACAACATCTCAGGAACCTTCCTCAAACGCTATAACCGTAGTTTAACTTCTCCTATAACATATATTTTCAACCTAATGTTTACCACAGGTGTTTTCCCTACCCAATTTAAACTTGCTGAAGTTGTCCCTGTTTACAAAAGTGGCGACAGAGGTTGTGTCAATAATTATAGACCGATTTTTATTCTTTCAACTTTGACCAAAATTGCAGAAAAGCTATTAAATAGGCGATTAATAATATATTTGTAATCCAAAAATCTTCTTTCTGCTTCCCAATTTGGCTTTAGAAAGTCCTCTTTAACTTCTAATGCATTACATGAACTGGTGGACCATATAGTTTCTAAGCTTGACTCTAGAAAGAAAGTAATAGCTATATTCCTGGATATAAAGAAAGCTTTTGGCACAATATCTGTCCCACTTCTAATAGACAAATTAGAAAAATTAGGGATACGAAATACCCAGCTTGATTTGTTCAAAAGCTATTTATCTGATAGAAAACAAAGAGTAAGAGTTGGAGATGTTGTTAGTGATGACCTATCTATATCTTACGGTGTGCCCCAAGGAAGTGTGCTTGGTTCATAAATGATCTGTGTAACCTAAAGCTAAAAAATGGAAATATTGTAACTTTTGCTGATGACACAGCTTTAATTTTTCATAGTGATGATTGGGAGTCAGTCTATGATATCGCTCAGGATGGGTTTAATGCGGTGTCTACCTGGCTCAAAAACAATGGTTTGACACTTAATGTTGAAAAAACAAAGTACATACCTTTCTCCATCAAAAGTCCTTCCTTCGCGATTCATGACAATTTTTCAATCACAGCCCACACTTGTCCGTATAATCGTTCATGTTCTTGTGCTCTCTTGGAAAGAACTTCAAGCATCAAATATCTTGGAGTCATAATAGATATGTCATTAAATTTCAAAGCTCACCTTGATTTACTTTCCTCGAGAACTCGGAAACTTATGTTTATTTTTAAAAACCTCCGACATATTGGCAACAAATCGGTCATAAGAAAGGTTTATATGGCATTGTGTCAATCTATTTTAACGTACTGTATCACAGTATGGGGATGTGCTGTAAAAACTGACTTACTAGATGTAGAGAGATCCCAAAGAGCAGTTTTAAAAATTAGCTTGTCCTTACCCTTCCTATTCTCTACAGAGGAATTATATAAATTATGTGATGTTTTGACAGTACGACAACTATTTATCTTATGCACAATCCTCAAACAGCACTCCTCAGTTGAATATGACCCTGAATGTAATAAAAACAAGCGGCTGAAACATAGGGTTTGCCTGCCTATGAAACAGTGGAACACGAGCTTCGCTGGTAAATTTTATGGCTTTCTAGGCGTATACTTATATAATAAAATTAATAAAGAGCTTAATATTTGGCCTTTTACAAGACATAAATGTAGAGAGGTTGTGTCGAATTGGCTAAAGTCCCTGAGCTATGATGATACAGAATATCTGTTAGATATGGTCATATAGCCATCCAAGTACATACACACACACCTAGACCTATACACACACACACACACACACACACACACACACACACACACACACACACACACACATGCACTCCAGCAGAGAACAAAATAAATGATATATTGATTGATATTGATCGGATATCGGATATCGGATGAGTGTGAAAACGCTCTTATTTCTCTGCCCTGGTACAAAAAATTGTAAAGGAGTACCTAAAACCGACGACGTCTAATTAAAAGTAGATGTTACTACTGTAGCCCGCGGCTCCACCCGCGTGGAATTTTGATTACGTTCCCACAAACTATTCGCGGGATAATAGACTATGTAATTATAATTCAGCCTACTACTATTCCAAACTACATGATTATAATTCAGCCTGATCCATTCAACCTTTAGAGCATGATTGAATAACAAACGTCTTAACAAACTTTCAGATTTTTATAATATTACCTAGGCTAGTAGGATTTTACTCATAGCGGACAATGTGGTTTTATTGAGACACCATTTCAAAATTCACAAACATAATTAAGCCCGGGCCTGGGGGTCACGGGTGGAGCTGCCTGTCACCCCAGCGGAAGCAGGCCACGGCGGAGGCGCGCACCGCGCTTCCCCATACCAAGGACGAGTTGGGGAAATGGGGACTCTATGGTCAGGGGGGACCACAGAGTCCCCATTTCCCCAAGGAGGGCTAGACCGACAGGTATGTCGAAAACAACCTCACCTTCGGCCTAGCTCATCGACCCACAGATGGCGTGCAGCTTAGTCGGTTCTAGTCTGACATAACCTCCCCCTCCGGCACCGGCTATCCGTGGGGATACATAAAAAAAAACATACAGTCAAGCTTTCGCAGTGGACTAGGCACAAACACAACATGTTTCCATTTGCTACGCTCCTGGCACACATCATTCGCTTTTTCCACTTTCATAATTTGTTTTTTTTTTTATAAATATAATCAGTAGTAAATAAAGGAATTTACCCAAAGCGTTTCTGATGATTGGCTGGTTTTGCACATCGAGCTTTGTTAAGATGTCCCAATTTAACTCGCCCTCTGGTATTGGGTTGTTTCGGATCCATCCCCCGCAGGCGAACTCGTAAAAATCTTCGCACGGATCCTGGCTTTCATCCAATGCTCGGATAACTTCGCTTGCAGTGTTTTTGCAGGAACGTGTGAGGCAGACTTCTGGCTCTGGAATTAGAATCGGAACATGTATGATCTACTACTACTATCTATGATACTATATTGTACAATACTATATTATGCTATGCTATGCTACGCTATGGTATGCTATGCAGTGCTATGCTATGCTATGCTATGCTATGCTACGCTATGGTATGCTATGCAGTGCTATGCTATGCTATGCTATACTTTACTATAATATACCAAATTGTAAAGTGGTCTCGTGTATGTTTACATCCACACCTACTATATACTAAATAATACACACATCAAAAACGTCTAAGCAACATACAGGGTGTATTTTTGAAACGGGGCAGTAAGGGCAAGTACCTTAACCGTTGCAGTTACAGCAAAACGTTCTTAAAAGACCTTCCCTAACTTTTTGGGACATTTTGAACTGCATTCACAGATTTTGTAAAAAACTTACAGTTAGCAAAAAAAATGCAAAAAGTTCAATTTTTTTTATGCCAATCGATTCTATTTCATGTGGGGATCAAAAAACTCTAATGGACCATTTTAGCTTTCAGTACTAGAAAAGACAGAAATCGCCAAAGACCTTTCCCATACATTTCGTACGGAAATATGATAAATCAACTCGAAACTCATAGGTCAGGTAAAATTTTGAACTTTTTTAAATAAAAAAAATCATTTAAACATTTAAGAAATTGATTTATGAAATAAATTGCTCAAAATGATTTCCATTTTCACGAATACATAAGTCTATCCTTTTTTGCACTGAACGAATGGCGGCTAATAATGTTCTGGGATGAATATTACGTAAAATGGTCATTAATGCATCCTTAAGCTCTTGAACAGACGACGTACGCCAGGTACGTCGTCTTATACAACTCGTTTTTCACGAAGCCCCATAAAAAAAATCAAGTGGTGTTAGATCGGGGCTACGAGGTGGCCACTGTGTTGGACCATGTGTACCTATCCACTGTGTACCGAATAGGCGGCTCAAATTGGAACGTGAAAGGTGACTGTTATGTAGCGGAGCACCATCTTGTTGAAAATGAACTTTTCGCAATTCCGACAGGGGCCATTCGTCCATCTCGTTTTCAAGATGGTGTAAAATGACTTCATTATACATGGCAGAATTCAGTTTCCCTTCATAAAATTCCACCATTATGACTCGATTGGACATTATACCACACCAACAGTTGAATGAGAAGCGAACCTGATTATGACTTGCCGTAACTCTTAGTGGATTTTCTTTGGACCAATAGTGGTGATTTTTTCTGTTGTACATACCGTTATTGGCAGGGCCGTCTTAAGGCTATATAGCGCCAGGGTGCGAAGCTCAGACTGCGCCCCCCCCCCCCCCCCCCGGGCAACAAAAAAAAGACGGGTTGCACTCTGGGAGTGCCGGCAGAAGTGAAAACATTTTCTTTTTTTCTTTCTTCGTTATATACATAGAAAAAGATAAAAAAGAACATACCATACTATACCTATAATATAGCGCTAATCATAGAACCTATCACTTATTTTCTGCTAATTTTCTGTCAGAAGAAATTAATAAATTATGAAAAGAAAAAATAATCACAAAAAGTTATAAATTACAGAAAGAAAAAATAATCATAAAAAGTAATAAATTACAAAAAGAAAAAATAATCACCAAAAGTAATAAATTATAATAAGAAAAAACAATCACAAAAAATCCCTGAAGGCCAGGTGGTTTGAACCCGATACTATCTGAAACTATAAGGACTTACAGTCGAAGTGCTTACCGTTTAAGCTACGACGCTATCTATCGTAACTTGCAAAATAGATAGTCTGTACCTAATCTTGTATGACGTCAGTCGCCGGTTACGGTTCAAAGGTCAACGCCGCTAAAGAAGTTTTCACTTCAAAAAACGCAATAAATTTTTGATGTTTCATTTATTTTTCTCTAAGATCTGTAATCTACAATAAATATACCTCATCATCATCATCATTATATCAACCATACGCAGTCCACTGCTGAACATAGGCCTCTCTCATAGACTTCCAGAATGACCGATCTAACCCAGCCCGCATCCAGCGCTTCCCGGCGACCTTGATGAGGTCGTCCTTCCACCTGGCCGTTGGGCGTCCTACACTACGTTTGTCCGTACGCGGTCGCCATTCCAGAACTCTTTTGCTCCATCGGCCATCTGTTCTGCGCGCTATGTGTCCCGCCCACTGCCACTTCAACGAGCTAATCCGCTGGGCTACGTCGGTTACTTTTGTTCTCCTACGGATATCATCATTTCTGACGCGATTACGTAGGGAAATACCGAGCATAGCCCTTTCCATGGTGTAGATAGCTCATTGAGCGACTTTGAGTTTGTTTAAGAGACCCATAGTGAGGGACCACGTTTCAGATCCGTAAGTCATCACTGGTAACACACATTGGTTAAGGTCTTCAGGCACTGAGGTATGTCGCACGAGAAGACATCTCGTAGCTTCCCGAACGCTGCCCAGCCGAGTCGGATTCGTCGATTTACCTCGTCTTCGAAGCTGGAATTGCCTACCTGGATCTGTTGACCCAAGTAGACGTACTCGTCAACAGCTTCTAAGACTGAGTCCCCAACATGAACCGGTAGAGGCGCAACATGGACATTTGACTTAACCTTTGTCTTGTCCATGTTCATCCTAAGGCCCACCTGTTGGGATACTCTGTTGAGGTCTTCGAGCATGGTGTTCAAGTCTTCCAGCGATTCTGCCATAATGACAATATCGTCGGCAAACCGAAGGTGAGTGATATACTCGCCGTTTATGTTGATGCCAAGTTCTTTCCAGTTCAGTAGCTTGAAGACGTCTTCCAAGGCAGCCGTAAACAGTTTCGGAGAGATCACGTCTCCCTGTCTAACGCCCCTTTTCAGTTGAATTGGTTTCGTGCTCTGTTCCTGTACTCGGACCGACATAGTGGCGTTCTGGTATAAACACTTCAAAACTTCGATATACCGGTGATCTATCCGGCACCGCTGGAGAGACTGTAGCACGGCCCATATTTCGATCGAATCGAAGGCTTTCTCACAGTCCACGAATCCTAAGCAGAGAGGCCGGTTATACTCTATAAATATACAAAGACGTGAGTGGATGAAGGGCGTAACTAACATTTTTGAGATTTTTGATTTTTTGCATTAAATGGCGGTTATAGGTGTATATAAACTATATTAGACCAAAAAACCCCGCAATTTAAGCTCAGTTTCAAAAATACCAGAAGATGAAGGACATAACTGCAACAAAAATGGCAAAAGTGTCATGGAAGAAGGAGGTATGTGACTTAACACCTTCTTCCATTTGAAATTGGTCAATTAAACGTATTTCTTCCATGGAAGAAGGGGTTATGTGCAGGAAAATGCACTGCCACGATGCTTTATTTGCTGCTCTTCTATGTATTCTACTAGACTGGCTGTATATAACAAAAACGTAGTAATTATTCTGAAAAATCACTACTTGACTAACAACAAAGAGCAACTTTTTGTTACCGTTATACATGACAGTACAAAAAGGTGCACTATGTTGTACAGATTAATGTCAAAATATATTAGCTCATTATGTCGTTTTCATACCAGATGGAATCTTTTAATCTAAGACTATTATACAAACTCTATGGACGTCACAAGTGTGACAAAACGGCGTCATACATACATGCCATGACGTGCACACATTGTCAGTTTAAAGAACAATATAGACATTAGCTAACTCAAGCAAAACCGATTTTCCAGACCGTTTTCCTTACGTAGCTGTGTCTATACAATATATGGTTTCAGCTTTTAATCCTTGAAACCTAATAGCCATTAGGCAACATTGTTACGTACCATGTTGTGCAAAATTTTCGCACAACGAAGACGCGCAGCAGTGGAAAATTTTTGTTAAGTCCACAAATGATCAATCGTTGAAGATATGTCATGTTGCGCATCAGCAGCCAACATCGCGCATGTGTTACCGAACTTCACGCATTGCATGTCAAATATAAAAGAATCCAATCTGATTTCGCTCTGACTCCGTACCGACTTCATTCAGACTCCACCCCGACTCCCTCCAACTCCATCTACAAACCGACTCCACTCCGACTCTAAGCCGACTCCACTCCGATTCACAACCGACTCCTCTGCAACTCTAAACCAACTTCACTCCAACTCCGAACCGACTCCGAACCGAATCCACTGTGAGTCCTTCCCAATTCCACTCGAACTCCCTCCAACTCCAACTCGACTCTAAACCGACTCCGCTTCAGGTCCAAGGTGACTCCATTTTGACTCCAAACCAACTTCAATCCACCTCCCTCCTACTCTACTCCGACTCCTTCCAACTTCACTCCCACTCAAACACCAAACTGATTCCAACTCTCAACCGACTCGACTCCACCTCCCTCCTACTCCATTCCAACTCCAACTCCAAACAGACTCAAAATGGACACCATTCCGGCTCTAATCCGAGTCCACACAGGTTCCAAATCGACTTCGCACCATCCCTAAACCGACTTCCACCGCTTCGAAATTCAGACTTCACACCGACTTCATACCAACTCCAAACCGGCTTTAATCCAACTCCGAACCGACTCCTAACCGAATTCACTTCGATTCCCTTCCTACTCCAAACCGACTCCACTCGGGCTCTAAACTCCACTCCAACCCCATTCCAACTCCATTCTACTCCACTCTACTACCTGCAACTCCGAACCGACTCCAAACCAATTCCACTCCAAATTGAAATCGACTCCGCTCGGAAACCCTCCGAGTTGCTCCTTAACTTAACTGGCTAATTAAACCACTTGGGTGTCGTGTGACATAATACTGTACTGTACTGTGTGTATGTTGTAGTATGTACAAAAAAAAAAGACTGTTGAAGTACTCACCAAGGAAAGGATGTCTGTTTCTGTTAAACCTGGTATTAAACGTTCTGTCGAACAGCATCAGAGACTCCGCGGCTGCTCATTTATGCTGTTTGTATCGCACTGGTGGATTGGACAGAGGTAGTTTGATGACAGTGATGAAAGGTGGCGCTTGCCCCCCGCCCGAAGTTAAATGTGGCGACGACCGAGTATATGGCGTACTTCATGCTGTATGGGTCAAGCTGCGTAAGGTAACAAGTAGCATTTGTGACCCCAAGAACCTGTCCGCTTACACGGCTGCGAAGCATGGCCTTTTCTAGGGCAACACAAGCAGGAGCTGCTTGTTACGGAGATGAATATGCTGCGGTGGATGGATTGGGTACACCTAAGCATAGCCTGAGGAAGTCACGCATCCGGGGCAGCCTTGTCATGTTGGCTTGGCTACGTTTAGCCATACCGCCTGCACCGAGCCCCAGTAAGAGGGTAGACCCAAAAAGTGCTGACTTTACGTTTAGGAGGATGATATGCGGGCCAATAGTCTCACACCTTAGGTGCCCAAGACCGTGTAAAGTTGAAATGTAAAAGCTGGAAAGCGGATCACGGACTCCGGGGTGAAAGCCTCGGATGCGACCGGGACTAATGTAAAGATGATGATGAATGACTGTCTTGACTGTTCATAAGTATAAAAAGTTTGTAGTGTTACCGGTATTCAACTCTGAGATGGTGATGATATGGTAAAAAGGTTTAGCAGTAGACATTAAAGATGGAAGAAAATAAAGTACCAACTTACTAGTTTATTTCTGAGAGAACGTAAGCTAATGTTTAAAAAACATATAAAATCTGGAAACCTGAATATCAATATTGATAACATAACCTCGTTGCCTAAGATTAAGTTGATAAATTTGCAATATACGCATGTTTTTATATTATTTAATGTTACATACTACCTTCTTCCAATCTTAATATTCGTAATTTCTATTACATTGTCAATGGAAGAAGAATGTATATGCACAGTTTTTCAAATAAATAAATTTCCATCCACTTATTTGTATGTTTATGCATCTCCGATAATAAATATGGACAATTACTATAATTTGACCCCATAATATTACGACATAAATTATAAGAAAAGATAATAATTGCAAATGAAATGTTCAAACTTTGAAGCCGATTATCTCGATATTTTGAAATTGTTAGTTACGTCCTTCATCCACTCACCTCTTCATACCTATAATGAAAAAATAAAATTCAAAAATTAAGGAAAAGAAATGGATTTAATATTTCTCTAACGTTTCACAGCATTAAACAAAATCAAACTTAAATTTTCATGCAATAAGATTCAACTACAACAACAAGAATAACCGACACTCAGAGCCGCATCGCGAACTTACATTACAATGTACACCCTAACAGCCTAATTATAGAGGCCATTTCGCTTAAAGTGCGGGCGCCAGGCGGCTAGGTCAAAGGGCCTCTTTGGAATGGAGATATTGCCGCGTGCGTGTTAAATTAATTTAATTGTTATGTGTGTATCAAAATAAGAGCTATTTTACCTTGCATATCGTGAGCGGTATGACACGTGCCGAAAGGCAAAGGTGACAATAATAGATACAATGGTAAATTTTAATATTGGTTGATGCCTATATTTTTATGCATGTAGGGGTTTAATTGACGTAAGTGTACGTAACGGGGGCATGGCGTTAATATTGTACTTATGAGTTAAAGGTTAAATTAGGAAATATCGAAATGCTTAGAGCTCGGCCTGCGCCCCCTCGGGCTACGCGCCCGGGTGCGGCCGCACCCTTGAACCCCCGGTTAAGACGGCCCTGGTTATTGGAAAAATTCGTTTCGTCTGACCACAGTATGTAATTTAAAAATTCATGATCTCTGCTTATTTTTCCTCTCAGCCATCTGCAAAAAGTAAGCCTTCGAACATCATCACCCGGATGTAACACTTGAACTATGCGCCCATATCGATAGCACTTGTAGCCGTATTTCTTCCATATCTTTATCACAAGGGAGTGGGATACACCTACTTCAAGGGCGACTTGCCTGGACGATACCTCTGGATATGCTTCGACATAAGTTAGAACCGCAATCTCCGTGTCCATGTCCACACGAGGCTGCCGCTTTCTTTTGAAAGAACCCTGTAATTCCAGGTTTTTCAAAAGATTTGTAATAACCTTTCTTGTTGGCACATGCCGCAACGGATACTTATTGCGGTAGGTACCACACTAATGCAGCTCCCGCATTTCGATTATTGACAAAATACGCTTCTAATAAGTCATTTTTTTCACGATTAGAAGACATTTTAGAGAAAATCCTTAATTAATAACTCATACGAAGTTTCTCAGCTGAAACTAAGAATAACACACAGATTTTCGAATCAAATTCGAAATTTGAGGGTAAAAATTCTTTTTATTTACTTTACAGTCAATTCTACCCACTTCCTGGCCATAACAAAAAGTTAGACCATCGTAGAAATTTGTTTCTGTTGCCGAAATGTATGGGAAACGTTTTTGGCGATTTCTGTCTTTCCTAGTACTGAAAGCTAAAATGGTCACATAGAGTTTTTTGATCCCCACATGAAATAGAATCGATGGGCATAAAAAAAAATTTTTGGACTTTTTGCATTTTCTTTTGCCAACTGTAAGTTTTTTACAAAATCTGTGAATGCAGTTTAAAATATGTCAAAAAGTTAGGGAACGTTTTGCTGTAACTGCAACGGTTAAGGTACTTGCCCTTACTGCCCCGTTTCAAAAATACACCCTGTATATGTACTTATTTAAATTTTAGGACGGTTCTTCGCATTATAACGTAGTATTTTATGTTTAAAATTATTACAAAATGAAATTTCTAAAGAAAATGAATTAATAGTGAAAGAATAGGACAATTTAATACAAAGTATTTCCTCCTCTGCTATTCAGAACGTGTCGGCAACTGTACTGTAATGAGACTGTTTATGTCATGTTGCGGTATTCGCTCCCAATGGAATTGTAGCAAATCCTTCAGCTGTTGGGTTGTTGTCTCTCCGTCCAAGTCCTTCAAAACACGTCTCTGGAGCATGTCCCATGCGTGCTCGATGCAGTCGAGGTCTGGCAATTGTGCAGGCAAAGACAATACCCAGATGTTACCCGTTGCCAAGTGGTTCGCCGAGCTGTACGTGAACGCGCATTATCGTGCTTTAACGTAAAATCGGAGCCAAAGGTTTGTGCAAATGGATGGACATAAGGTGAAAATCGGCTGGCGTCTTGCAGTCATGGCATGGATGCTGTTCAGCGGGTTCCCCTGTATTATTGTAGCGCTGCCAAAGAAAATCGAGATACCTAAGATTGATTACTTCCCGCTTGCAACATCCCTACAACTCTTTGCATTTCATCTGCCGTCAAATGACGTCGTTCCATGACGTAAAGAATATGTAACTATTCAATTTTGTCGCTAACTTTTTTCAATGGTTGGTAAATTATAAAATCAAGACTAAACGTAACAATAAAAACGCACTTAAATTCAAACAAATTCGCATTTGTATTTTATGAAAAAACAAAACACATTTTATTTTTACAACCAGCCAGTATGTCATCAATAACAAATAAGTTTACTTACCTACGCACTTTGAGTGAGTAAATAAAAATTAATTAATATAAATGGTAAATTTGTAATACCATGCATGTTGCTTAGACTTCTTTGATGTGTGTATTACAAATGCGAAAGTAACTCTGTCTGTCTGTATGTTAAATATGTTGTAAATTTGTTATGTTTCTCGCCTAAACCACTAAACCGATTTTGATCTTTTTTGGTATCGGGGTAGATTAAACCTTGAGAAAAAATAAAGGCGCGATAACCGACATCAACACGGGTGGAGCCGTGAGTAAAAGCTAGTTGAAGATAATTAAAAAAATACTTGGGCGAACTCAACACGAAAATATATAAATTTTGGAATTCTTGCCTGTTTATTCGCGATAGATGCAAAAATTACTGAACGGATTTCAATGCGGGTTTTTTGTTTCACAAGTTTAGGTCAGAGTAAAAATCTTACGTTTGTTTGGACACAATCAGTTTAGTAAAACCGGAGATATATGATCAAAAGCCGTGATTACCGGCATTCACGCAGGCGGAGCCGCGGGCGGAAGGCCAGTGGCATATAAAACCATTATCACTGTCATACCGGTTGTATTCAAAAGTTGCACTTTGTAGCTCTGTGTCCGCTCATTTTTTCACTTTCTTTTAATACGACTTAGTAGTAGAAATGCATACAGTCCACTTGATGGGAGTTGGTTACCGTGGCCTATTGACGTGTGCGACACCTGGGATATCATTCACGTGTTTCCGACCCTATTAGAAACTTCCTATGCGTTCTTGAAGAACCCATTTTTTAAATAATTGCTCTGTTCTTCTTTTCAGAATTTTTTTGGTAATTTTTTTATATCTTGGATATTTATGGGGTCGACTGCTGTCATCATACGTCCAAACGCTGAGAGGAACGCCTGTAGAGTCTCATACGATAAGCAGTAGATGTTACGACATATAAGTGAGGTTGTCTTGGATGCAAAGATCTTGACGGGCCTGATCACAGAAATATATTATGACAGGACGGCCATACGCAGTGTTCGTCTGCATGACGTGCGTGGCGACTTTTTCATACATACATACATATAATCACGCTTTTATCCCCGGAAGGTTAGGCAGAGGTGAATTAACACCCACATTTCACCAATTTGTATTCGGTCCCTTGTAATAGGGGGTGCGCATATTCCGGGCACTATTGATGACTCGAGCCATGCATCTGAGGCTGAGTCTGGGCTGTAAATATATTGAACAGCCCTATCCCTTAGTCGCCTTATACGACACCACATAAGAAGAGATGGGGTGGCCCAAATTCTCCTCTGCCGGGAACCACGCGACTTTTTCACTGTAAATAAAAACTCTCGAGAGAAAAGAAGTACGTCTATTTTTCAAACTTTCTTCTCCATTTTTATTCTACAGTTAGAAATAGCGCAATATTTTTAACGATGTTATTACAAGCTAGTCTTAACAGCCCCTCTAGACAAGTGGCAATTCGCTAGCCGGCGTTCGGTGGAATAGAATGACGAATGTATGGGATTTGACGTAAATGACATTCGTTAACGCATGTCAAATACGTCAAATCCTATACATTCGTCATTCTATTCCATCAAACGCTTGCTAGCGAATTGCCACTTGTCTAGAGGGGCAGTACCGAGTAAGCATTCGAATGTTCTTGTCTCATAGGACAGGAATTGACCAAAATGTTGCCACGCTTTGCCCGCTCACATAGGCTTTCTATCCTTATATATTGCTGTGGCCCTGATATATGCCTACACATAACAGAAAAAATATTTCTCATAAGAATGGTTTGATACGCTACCTATATTTTATTTTATTTTATTTTATAAGGTACAAAAACAGATAACAGGTCACATAATATCAATATAGAATTTCCAAATACACATTTTGAACCTACTATCCACACACAACACAACATGCTAAATAGCTAAATGCTAAATAGCTTCGTTAAGACAGTTAATATATGTAAATAAGAAAATTGTAGGTAGGTACATTGTTATAAATAAATCCTTAACAGGAAGAGATAAGCAAAACGCAGACATTAATGTTGTTTTTTTAAAAGTACTGAAGCTATCAAAGAAAATGTCCAGTTTGGTACAAACCTTATTATATTAGGTACACATTCTATGGAGCGGGTTATTTTGTGAAACATTGTTTTTGCACAGTGGATAGGAAGCCATCAAACCATTTGAACGTGGTTCTTTCAAAATATTTAACGCCTTTTATCGTTCTGTCTTCAGTTACATAGAAGATTTCAATTTTTAGGGTTCCGTAGCCAAATGGAAAAAAACGGAACCCTTATAGATTCGTCATTTCTGTCTGTCCGTACGTGCGTATGTCACAGCCACTTTTTTCCGAAACTATATTGTATACTGTTGAAACTTGGTAAGTAGATGTATTCTGTGAACCGCATTAAGATTTTCACACATAAATAGAAAAACAAGGGGTTTCCCATACTCAGAACTGAAACTCAAAAATTTTTTTTTTCATCAAACCCATACGTGTGGTCATCTATGAATAGGTATTCAAAAATGATATTGAGGTTTCTAATATCATTTTTTTCTAAACTGAATAGTTTGCGCGAGAGACACTTTCAAAGTGGTAAGATGTGTGTCCCCCCCACCCCTCCTCACCCTTTAACTTCCTAAAATAAGAGAATGATAAAAGTAAAAAAAAATTATGATGTACATTACCATGCAAACTTCCACCGAAAATTGGTTTGAACGTGATCTAGTAAGTAGTTTTTTTTTTTTAATACGTCATTGTTCGTAAACCGTACATTATTATTAAAACATCGATCAAAGTAACAACGTACTCCAAGAACTTTTATATTATGTTACTTGCTGCTACGGAACCCTTCATGGGTGAGTCCGACCCGCACTGGGCCACTTTATTTATGCATTTCTTTAAGGACGTTGATCAGTTAAACCTTAGCTGATCTGCCATAAATAGTTTAAGTTTAGTTTAGTCGCTTCACGGAAAATATCAAAGTTCAGCCAAATCCGCAGCTAGACTGGTAACTCCCAGACTCCGAGGTGAAAGCTTTGGATGCAACTGGGATTAACGCTAAGATGAAAAAGATAGAAGAAGAAGTGTACCTGAAGTGTCAGGTTGATAGCTCGGTGGTACTGGCAGGTCCGTAGGTCCCCGAACCGTGAGCAGCAGGGTGTCACGGGGAAATGTCACGAAAAGTATAGCGCTGATCACCAGCAAGACCCGCTCCAGCGTGGTACGCTGATGCCAACCGATGAAGGACATACCCTGGAAGAGAAATAGAACATGCAGCATAGAGAACCCCCTCTTTTTGAAGTCAGTTTATAAAAATAAGTAAAAACATGACATAGATTTCTAAATTGGGTAGGCTAGATATTGCTAACAGTGTACGAGATTTTATACTTTGACTAGCTTCTTTGATCTTATCACCATCCTGTTAGTAGGGCCCTAATAACATCCTTGAGGCCTAAGTTCAAGGTCAAACGGTAGTCGCTCCCGTTATAGGCCAAGAAACCAATCAAAATCTATGGAGTTTCTTTCTGCTCCGTAATTACCGAACAGGTAAGTGGGGGATATTGAAGAGAATTTAAAATGATTTCTTTTTCCACTAAGTTGCTGACACTTGAAAATGTTACGGGGAATTGAAATAAAAAAGACTGGGTTTGGGTCGGCTATTCAGTCCAACAATCAAGAAAACGAATCGATATTTTCATGTATAACCAAGTTCATGAAGGTAGAACCTGATACTTATCGACGTGTACCTACTGAATCTGATGAAGCCAGAATCTTGTTACTTATAAGCGCTACATGACAGAGGATATAAGTCCCTAATCTACACAATATTGGCTAAGGGCCGTAGTTATGTAGAGATGAGATTCTGTACACCTTTTTTTTTTTAACGTGTGGAAACCCCCGCGGGCTTCACCCCATCGGTGCCAACGATGGGGTGGGCGTGTCGGAATCGGACCGACTAAAACTTCCTTCCCAAGTGTCCATTGCCGGGCACCTCGGGTAAGCCCTCGAAAGGATAACCCCAGGGTTGCCGGCGGACATGGGCCGCCACCGCGGCCTCGCCTGGTGGGGTCGGGTTATATCCCGCGTCGGTGAGTTGGCAAGCGTGTGTAGGACACACACGACACGCCTCCGCCACGGCCTGCTTCTGTAAGGACGGCGAGTCGGCCATCTGCCGTCCTCAGGCCCCGATCATGGAGGTCGGTAGTCCCGGGCGTAGACGAGTCTACGGTGTCCACGCCGCAGACTGCGGAACTCAGGGGGCAGGGTTCTCTCCCGCTCCCTCTCCGCCGCCTCTTTCGCGCGCATTACCTGCTCGCAGAAAGCGGCGGCGGCGTGCCATTTGCTCCCGTCGGAAACCACGGCCCTCACCATGGTCTCCAAAGAAAGAACGTCCACGCCCAGGACCGCAACGAGATCCCGGCGTTGACTCGCCCACGCAGGGCACCCCACGAACGTGTGGAGCGCCGTGTCTTCGCCAGGAGCCTCGCAGTGCTGGCACTACGGTGTTGTCTCCCGGTAGATGCGCCATAGATACTTACCGAAGCACCCGTGCCCGGTAAGTATCTGACACATCCGGTAGGAGAGGTCACCGTGGTGCCTCTCCAACCACTCCTTCATGATCGGTCTCACCGCCGCAATGGTGGATTCCCCCCACCTTGGATGCTCAAGTCGCACCCACCATGTCTCCATGAGTTCCCGGCGGAGCTGTGACCGCTGAGCCCTGATTTCTCGGGGCTCCGGCCTATGACCCCGCTCCAGTGCCTCCTTGCGCCACTGATACAGCAACGCAAGGGCTCTGCTTCCAGGTCCCATGGAGGGGTCCCGGCTAGGAGACATGCCACCTCGACAGAGATCGTGAATTCTGTACACCTACAATAAAATATAATTTCGAAACTTCTGACCGTTTTTCTAAAGACTTTCTATATAATAGCTATGTATGGAAGTGAAAATCGCAAAAATTTAATGGTGTACTTTACAATTCCATTTGATACGCAATACACTTATTGGAATCTCATTTCACGGGCTCATCTACCCATACCTTTCTCAGTGCACCCCCCAATATACCGAACTGTGACACTCTTTTTTACCCGACTACGCCAGAAGGAGGGTTGTGTTTTTCAAGAGTTTGTATGTACGTATGTATGTATAGTTGTTAGGCACGCTCGGCAGTAAATTTACTGTGGGAGTGACACTGGGTATATCAAAATAAAAAAGAAAAATGGCGGATTTTGATTTTTTTTTAAATCACTCAAATTTATTGAGTGGGTTCTCAAAATGAAGGAAATTAAAAGACGATTACAAAAATATATGTTTCATAAGTAAAAAGTATAAAATAAAATATTTTATTAAAAATACAAAAATCCGACTGATGCTGAAAAGATCGAAACAAGCTTAATAGCAGGCGATACCCATTTGCAAATCTCAAACCCGATGAAAATTAATGGGTACCGCCTGCTACAAAGCTTGTTTCAATCTTTTCAGCATAAGTCGGGTTTATTATTTTTAATTATTTTTATTTAGTATTTCTATTGCCTGTTAAAAATAAAAGGTTTTATACCACAACCACAACTGACACAAAAATCGTTATGCTATTTTTTTTTTGTAACAACAGTTACCATTTCTCTTTGAAATATCAGTCACTTATGAAGTTTTATCTAAAAAATATATCAAAATACAGAATGTATTAAAAAAGAACTCACGGAGTTCGCCATCGCAATTCAGCCGGTGACCACACACTAGCTCCGTTTGCTTAGAGTTCATCTCTTTAAAATAAACATTAATTGCAAATTAAAATTAGTTTCATGGTTTGACTAGTATTCATTGTATTTGTATTACAGTTATTTATTGTAAATATGTAATTACGAACAGTGTATTGATAACAATTTGTAATTGGAACCTGACTTTACAAGGGGCAGCACATGACAGTACAAAGGGCTATAAAGTACGACAAAAGCCGTTTAATGAATTGCTGGCTTATCCGGAATAGTTAAACTGTGTACGCATACAAATATTAAAAGTCAAATTTTAATTTATGTTGATGGAATTTCAATTTTGTAATCACTTTAAGACAACTTGTGCATCCAATCACCATTCATCATTATCCTCCTAACGTTTCCCCAACTCAGTCTATCTACGTGTGGCGGCCGCCGCCAACTAGTTTAATCTGCCGTCCAATTAACTGCCTAGGCTTTTAACTAAACGGCGCCATTCAATGAACGGCCTGAATAAAATTCAGCCATAACGTTTATTACAACATTTAATACCTGGCTGGCTAATGCTTAGGCCAATCGTAAGATGAGGCACTACCCACCTCGAAATGAGATAGATAATCACATACATACATACATATACTTACACCTATATATCCCCGAGGGGGTAGGCAGAGGTGTATTCACAGAAAATTAGTGATAAGTTGATTGACAAAGTAATTTTTATAACCACATAGAAATAAGTCATATTTCTAGCTGTGTGATTAAATGGCTAGGCAAGTAATTAAACATAATCGATCCAAACTATTTGACCATTCAGGCCCCTAATTGAACGGTGCCATTCACTAATGAGCCTAGGAGGTTAATTGCATGGCTGATTAAGCTAGTTGGCTGCGAGATGGCTATTGTTTCCATGGCTGATAGAATCTCTACTTTAAGTGTAGGACTTAACGGTACATGCAACTATGATTTGAAAAGCTTTTCTCCAAGGTCAATCATTCTATATATACATTTGTTAGAGTGCCTGAGACCTCGCTTCTGTTTGTGTTTCCATTGTCTTCTTTTTCCCCATCCCCACTGCATGAGCCAACGTGCCAGTTCATAATCTGTTCTTAGCAGTAGGTAAATCCACAGGCAATGCGCTTTTTCACTTACCATCACTTACCAAGGCAATGCGCTTTTTCACTTACCATCACTTACCATAATTCTTATATTTTTATCAAGAGAGGGAAAAGCCACATGGCTTAGACTTGTTATAGTTAATAGAAGAAATTTGTTACTGTGAGATGTACAAGTCATAATCCCCCGAGGTCGATCTTCAGTCTATCTACGTAACGATTGCCATCTGACCTGCATATCTGGCAAAAGCGACGTTTTATGCTACGACTAGATTATCGGACTTTTAGGTCTACACCAATCGGTAACGGGAGAGTGATATCCCACTCAAATTATAAATGTTAAAATTTGTGAAAATGTTAATAGTTTGATACTCAATTGCGCTTAAACGGGTCACCGAATCTGACTGAAATTGGGTGCAGGTATAGATTTTAGTCTGGGATAAAATAGGCATCCCTAAAATAGGCTCCAATTTATTTATGTATGCTTTTCCTTAAATCGCAATAAAATAAATTAAAATTGAAAATAGTTGGCCATACACAGGAACATGCTGTGAGAAAGGGGGATCAGTATGCCACACTTTAACTTAGAACGAAGTAATAGCCATTATTTACGCCACAGAAATGGCACTTTCTGCATCTATAGAGTTTATATATAGTCTAAGTCCTTACCTAACTAACACAAAGACTATAAACAATTTGCTTCTTAGAGCGTTTTCACACTCATCCGATATCCGATATCCGACATCCGATATCGGAGGAAGTCAAATGTATGAGATATGTATCTCTCTTTCACATTGTCCGGCCCGATATCGGTTATCGGAACCAACGCCACTGTTTTGACCTGATATCGGAACACAAAGAGACTAAAACAGCGACTGCAAGCAATTTTCGACCTTAATGACATTTTCTGAGTTACATGTCGTTTCGCGTTAATTGATGACGCTGATCACAAATATAAGAAAAAAAACTCGATACCATGTCATGTCAATTTCACTCCTATCATTCCTAACTAGTCTGTGCTTTCAAGCAAATGGCCGTATCGGGCCGATTTTATCGGATGAGTGTAAAAACGCTCTTAAGCCTATAAGCCTACAGTTGGCTTACTATTCTTTGTTTCACACTTACGTAGCAAACTAATCAGCCGTTTGTGTACTCTTCCTTACGTAAGAAAGTCTTGAGTTCTAGAGCATCAAGCCCCGGTTGAAATACCTGGGGCTCGTGCTTGACGGTCGATGGGACTTCGGACAGCATTCCCGAAGTCTGCGCTCCAAGTTGGTGACCACGGCGAATGCCTTGGGTCGGTTGTTGCCCAACTTGAAAGGCCCAGAGGCCTCCTGCAGGAGACTTTACGCGGGTGTCATGCGGTCCATGGCCCTTTACGGGCGCCCCGTGTGGGCGGACACCCTGGAGGCAAAATTCCTGCCTCTGCTCCGTACGGCGCAGAGCACGATTGCCTTCAGGGCCATCAGGGGATACCGCACGATATCCTTCGAAGCGGCGAGTCTCCTGGCCGGATCGCCACCGTGGATCCTGGAAGCGAGGGCCCTTTCGGCACTATATAAGTTCCGAAAGGAGGCGCGGGAGCGGGGATTCGATCCCGAGCCCGAGGATATTCGGGCCGAGAAATCCCGGCGCCACCAGGTCATGGTGGCCGAGTGGAAGCGACGACTTGGGCAACCACGTGCAGGGCACGCCGTGATTGGGGCGGTAAGATCCATCATGGGGGAGTGGCTAGAGAAGCTACACGGTAGCCTCTCGTACCGTCAGCCGCAGATTATCACCGGGCACGGTAGTTTCGGGCGGTATCTGCGTCTGATGGGTATAGAGCCAACGCCCGAATGCCATCACTGCGGCGCGAGCGTGGACTCGGGGCTGCACACGCTCACCGTGTGTCCGGCGTTTGAGACGCCGAGGCGGGAGCTTGTGGCGGCCCTAGGGGTGAGAGTGCTCACGCTCTCCACCCTGCTCGCGGCGATGGTCTGCGGCGCGGATGCGTGGGCGGCCAGCGCCTTCTTCTGCGAGCAGGTCATGCTCGCGAAGGAGAGGCGGCTCGGGCTTCAGAGTTCGCAGACCGAACTCCGCCCCCCATGAGAGCGGGCCTGAGGGTGACGGGTGGAGCCGCCCGTCACCCTAGCAGAAGCAGGCCACGGCGGCGGCTCGCATCGTAGGGCGATGCACGCCTCCCCACACCGGGGTTGAGTCGGGTACCGCGTGGTCCCCCCCTCCCGAGGAGGGCCAGTCTGAGAGGGATGGCCCTGGGTCAGCCGGGGTGCGAGGGATATGTCGCATGACAACCTCACCTTCGGCCTAGCACTACGACCCAGAGACGGCGTGCGGTTTAGTCGGTTCGAGTCCAACATAACCTCCCCCTCCGGCTCCGGAGGGGTGGGTATCCGTGGGGATGATGCACGTAAAATAAAAAAAGGGTACTGGAGCACACACATCAAGGTTACGCACTGATTACAAAAAATCTGGTATAAGGACGAGGTCGTATTAGACGTAGTGTTTGCGGCAGATTTTTGAGCTATGTGTTATCTATTTGTTTCTTGGGTAGTTAATAATCTTGATGAGTTTCTTAAAATATTGCAAGATGATATTAATTTTTTGACAAACGAGCTGTTGCCCGTGGCTCTACCTGCGTTTTGTAAAAGCCCTCTACAAAGTATTAGAAAATTTATAAAAAAATGAGATACCTACATTCGTATTACTTTCTTAAGTTTTTTAATACCTTGAAATGCGACAAAATTTGTAAAAAATGGTAGAATGTACGCACTGGTCATTCTAAGATTTAACCTTTTAATTCTGAAAGCTATAGCTATAGGCATATTACGACTTTTATATAACCCTCTGGATCGTCTTAACTAGACTTATAGATAAAAAACAGAATATTTCAATCAGTATAATATTTATGTGTTCATCAGTCACATCTCAAACCAATAGGTAGGTCTTTGTGCCCTAAAGCCTCCAACTGGCTGAATGTCCTTTGTTTGATAATTACGAAGACGGAAAAAAACAACTATACGTGACGAACATACAAGGTGCTAGAGTACGAGCTATAAAATAAGTCCCTTGGCCGCGCCGTGGCTCTCGCAACATGTAATTCTGCCAGTATCGTCTTTTTATTTTACCAAATCTTTTATTATTCAGATATGACTATAATAAGTAGTAGTATAATAAGTAGTAGATGTGACTATAATAAGTAGTAACTTAAAAAGTAAAATGATCATGTGAAACACCTACAGGTTGATTGTTTTAAAACAGATGGATTAATAGATTTAACATCATATCAACTGAGAGTGATAGTGGTACAAAATCTGATAATGTATGTGACACTTAAAATAGCGACAGCTCTTTACTGTTGAAAAAAATGTATGTACCATAAAAGTGTACCACCTCATGCTATCCTCAAGATACACCAAAAAACACGCAGTGTGCATTTAGAGTACCGTGTTGTGACACATGTTGTGACTTGATGGGGATCTTAGGTTAATATGGATCCCGCTAGTACAACAAAAAAAAAAGGTGCTGGCAACTCTGTTATGGCCACAACCAATCAACAAACAGTATGGCAGCGATGTCATTTTTAGTTCTGCGTTTTGTCGCAAGACTTATTTTGTGGCGTTAACTCTACTTAACCTCACTGAAACTACCAGAAATATGGTTTCGGCACTGTAATTGCCAAATCCGAAGCTTTGGAGCGAAAATTACTGAAAGGATTCTCAGGTTCAGTTTTCATGAAAACAAAAACGTCTTCATTGGATTGGTTGAAAATGTTTTCTTTCCTAGTTTATCGTATGTCATGACCTCATTCTATAGACTTTGTTACTTATTAGCGACGGTATCCAATAGTATGGTACTATATAGTACTACTACTTATAGTACATGGTGTTGTTTTCTTTTTTTCTCAAAATAAACTGGTTCTACTCTTGGCTCGGTATATTTAAGAATAAAAAAACACAAAAACTACTTTGGTATTAAATCTATAATTGTAGAACTGCAGTAAAAATGTAAGACATAGTATATATGATATGAGAACATTGTTTTCTAGAAAATCTCATTGGTTCTTTTATCATCATTTTTAAAACAGGGTTTCATAATAAATGATAATAAATTTCATTTATTAAACAAATCAATGTTGTATCTGCTAGTAGTTAGATCTTAGGTTATCTATATCTACATCTACACTACTATTATAAGAAGGAAGGACTTCTTTTTTTTGTTTTTAAAGAATATTAGCAACCGAAATTATCGAAATTACTAGTATTCCCTCTAACCCCTCTAACTAAGCTAAATTGCTTGTGCTAGGAGTGGGTTCACGTCGGTAGTGTAATGGCCAGGATTCGAACCTGGGACCACTCGATCGTAAGGCCGACTCCTTAAGCACTAAGCTAATGAATAATTGAATGAAAAATACGAAAAATTTAAGAAATTCTTTCACCATTGGAAAGCTACATTCACCCTGAGTAACATAAGCTGTATTGGATTTCCATGGTGACGTTTTTACCACCCGTGCGAAGCCGGGGCGGATCGCTAGTTATTATAGCTATAAAATACTTATGTAAGAAAGCCAGACAGTTCAGGGCTGGGCTCTTACTCTGCTCCTGGTACTTAGGCTTGCCTAAGTATGTATAAAGTAAATGGTGGATCTCAATCTTTGGTACCCAGGGCAATCCCTCCAGGATTGCCCTGGGTACCAAAGATTTTAATAGAGATCTAGACACACATCTTTACGATTTAAAAAAACAAAGATAAAAATATTAGTCAATTGTACTTAGTATTATATAATTATATAAAATTATATGAAATCACCTGAGATATCCCTCGCCGCCCGAAGATGGTGGCCATGTCAGACTCGGACCGACTAAAACCGCATGCCGTCATGAGTCATCAGATGCCGACGTGTAAGATTACCTAAGATGTAAATCTTAGGTCATACACTCGAGAGTCTTGAGTCTTCAGATGCCGAGGTGTAAGATTACTAAAGATTTATATCTTCCTCCCACCCTGGTGGACCCAGGGTCATATACTCCCTCGGGAGTATTGAATCTTCAGATGCCGAATTATAACGTATATCTACCTTTCGCCCTGGTCGATTCAGGGCCATACAGTTCCGAGATGCCCCCGTTTGGAATAAGCTATGTACGTTATTAAGAGTTCTGCGGACAGTTCGTCCATTACAAGTCTGGTGCAATAAGCGTTGCGTCGAAAGGGAATAGCTTCTTTATAAAATGGTCATTTCTGTTCATTCTAAAGTTAGTTTTACGGTTTTTAACCGAGTTCCAAATACAATGAAGTTCTCAATTTGGATGTATATGTCGCAGCCAACTAGCTTAATCAGCTCTTAACTGCTAGGCTCTTTACTGAACGGCGCCGTTCAATTAGCGGATTAAATGGTGTTCAGTCCCGCAGGCCCAGCCTTACCTAACAAGAGGGGACTAGACGCGGGCCATTCCAAAAGGCCGCAGGGGAGGTCCAGAAGGACGAAACGGAATGGTCTAGACGACACCGTATCCCCGAGAGGTGACACCAAGCGCGTCAAGGTCGTACCCTCACAAGTCAGCGGACCAGGAACGTCGTACGCAGATGCAACCAAAGCGGAGCTGCGTATGGCGATCCGACTGACACCTGCGGGGTTTTTAACCCGGGACCAGGCTAGGCTGGTCGAGAGGCAAATCCTGGCCCGTATGGACAACATACTGGTACAGACTCTCGACCAGAAGACAGTAATCCCCTTCCTCCCTGCCTTCAAAGGCAAGCCACTCTACGGGGACGGAGTCCTCAAACTCTGGTGCGAGGACAAAGAATCCGTGGCGTGGCTAAAGGAAGCAGCGGGATTACTAGAATCCCCTTTACCAGGCACCACACTGGAAGCAGTGAGGGCATGTGACCTGGTAACCAGGACCAAATGCGGGATTCTTCTAGTCCAGGCTAGACTCATGGCGCAGAATCGTGGCCTTAGCACTGAGGACTGGATCTTATATGATCTGGATCGTCAGGCTAGGGGCTCGTTCCTAACGCTAGGTGTCCCAAAGCCGCAACTTGACCAGCTCAAGGAGAAAGGTCGGGCACTACATTACGGGACGGGGCAATGCTACCTCCTCGTCCTCGAAAAAGAAAACCCACCGCCGCCAACAGAGGAGCAAAGCCAGGTCGGGTCTGGCAATGACCAAGCAGCCGCTCCAGGAGGTGGTATGGACACGGGTGTAACCGAGGCAGACCCCAACATAACTGCCTCGAAAACAACACCGAGTTCCAACACGAACCAGGGCTATCACATGAGGGACCCTGTCCCTGAGGTAGCTAGCTCGGACGAGGACTTGGTGAGCAGTATCGAACATCTTCTCACACCAAAGTCCGATAGCCTATAGGGCTATACAAACTAACCTCCAGCAGAAACAAATCGCAACGGTTACCCTTCGAAGAGTGCTGGAGGTGCCCTAATCCAGGAGCCGTGGATTAGGCGACACACTATATGTGGTCTCAACAACATCGGAGGTAATATATTTTTCAATAACACTGTCCGTAACCCCCGAACATGCATATACTTACCATGTAATTTAAATGCTACCTTACTTGATCAGTTTAGCACAAGAGACTTGACAGCTATAAGACTGGATCCACAAACCACCAGGGACTCTGGGACTCTGAGACGACCGTAACCACAGTACTAGCATCGGCGTATTTCCCAGGCGAGGAACCCATTCCTCCGAAGGAGCTGGCCGACCTGGTACAACACTGCGAGACAGCTGGTTTAGAACTCATCGTGTCAGCAGATGCAAACACGTACCACACCATGTGGGGCAGCGAATCATGTAACAATAGAGGTAAGGACCTTGTATCATATCTATTTACCACTAATCTAAATATTCTAAACAGGGGAACGAAGCCAACCTTTGTGACCTCACGTCACCAAACCTTAATAGACATAACCCTAGCAACGACGGGGGCAATGGAGACGATCACCGACTGGCGAGTCTCCGACGAACCATCCTTCGCTGACCATCGGCGAATATGCTACCACATAACAGCAACTGCGAAACAGATAATTCCGTATAGAAACCCAAGGAAAACCAACATAGAGAGATACACGACCGAGCTGGGAGTACTTCTGTCTACTGTAACTATTAAAGATATGCGTAAACACAGGGCAAACATTGACGACAACGTTGACCTATTAACAAAAAGTATAATCACAAGCTACGAGAAGGCATGCGAGCCTATCACGCCTCACCTGAACCGTGACCGCAAGGGGTCCTGGTGGGGCCCGGAGCTAGACAGGCTGAAACATAGAATGAAGAAACTCTTTAACAGGGCCATGAACACTAGGTGCGAACTAGACTGGGTGGAATACAAGCAAGCCCAGAACGTATACAAAAAACGAATAAGATTCCGCAAGAGCGAGTCCTGGCAAAGATTCTGCTCAAGCATAGAAACCTGTGGTGCAGCAAACAGAGTGCGGAAAATTATCACGAACAGCGTGACTAGAACAATAGGATCACTGAAGAGGAGTGACAACACCTATACCAACACAGATAAAGCATAGAAACCTGTGAAGTCCTACTGGAAGCCCACTTTCCAGGGTGCACCCTGACAGATGACACCGCCTGGGAAGACAACACAGGCGAGACCACAACAGAACAAGACTGGAACACAGCCTAAAAAATCATATCAAATGATAAGACTAGATGGGCCATAGCCAGTTTTCTACCTTATAAAGCAGCTGGCCTTGATGGAATATTCCCCGCACTGCTACAATGGGGAGGGAAGCAAATAAACTCCCAATTAACAGAAGTATTCACTGCATGCATAGCACACAGATACATGCCCAAACAATGGAGAGAGGTAAAAGTGATCTTCCTGCCGAAACCAGGGAGAGCAGATTACACAGATCCAAAAGCGTACAGACCCATCAGTCTGACATCCTTCATGCAGAAAACGCTGGAGAGGATGTGTGATAGACATATAAGAGACACCCACTTGCGAAGCAAACCACTACACCGGAATCAACATGCCTTTAGTACGGGTAAGTCTACAGATTCCGCACTACACAGCGTAGTCACCATGATCGAAAGATCCTTGTCCACGAAGGAACAGACCTTAGGGGTGTTCATCGACATAGAAGGCGCTTTCGACAAGACGGGCTTCAGGAGCATAAGCAATGCTTTGACCAAATATGGGGTGGAACCAACGCTATGCGAATGGATACACAACATGCTCAAACAAAGGGCTATACGATTCACAGTAAACACTATGACACGTGCTAGAGTAGCCAAAGGCTGTCCACAAGGAGGGGTGCTGTCACCTCTCCTCTGGAACGTGGTAGTGGACGACCTGATAAGACGGCTGAGCAACAGATACTTCCCAACGATAGGGTATGCGGACGACCTAACCATTCTGGTTAGTGGGAAGTTTGAGAACACCCTATGCCTTCTAATGGAAAACGCCCTAACCATAGTGAAAGCGTGGTGCACAGAACACCAGCTGTCTGTGAACCCTAAGAAAACCGAAATGGTACTGTTCACGAACAAAAGGAAACTAACAAATCTGAGACCACCAAAATTATTTGGCACAACACTACAGTTCGCAACGGAGGTCAAATATCTAGGACTGATACTAGACAGCAAACTAAACTGGAACAGTCACATGGAACAAAAGACAAACAAAGCCTGCATTACCCTGTGGCAATGCAAACGCATGCTGGGGAAAAGATGGGGCATACAACCTAGAATTATGCTCTGGCTTTATGAAACGGTAATCAGACCAACAATAACATATGGTTGCATAGCATGGTGGCAAAGAACAAAGTTGATTACCGCACAAAACCAATTACATGTCTACAAAGAATGGCATGCTTAACCACCACAGGCTGCATGTCCACAACGCCTACAGCCGCCCTTGAAACGATGCTGGACCTCCCACCACTCCATCTATTTATACAAGAAGAGGCAGCCATTACAGCCATTAGATTGAATAAACTCTCCCTGTGGACACACGACACGAGGGTGCCGCACACCAACGCGGTGGAAGAAGCCAAAAACGACCACCCACTGATAATGGCCCCTTGCGACATTATACCAAAACAATACGTCTTTGATAAACGGTACAGAATAGAACTTAAGGAAAAGAGGACAGATTCATCCGGCACAAAAGAGGTGAGGATATACACGGATGGATCTAAAATGAAAACAGGGACAGGTGCCGGCACCTACTCCGCTGACTTAAATATTAACATATCAACAGCACTGGGCATGCACAACACAATTTTCCAAGCTGAATGTGTTGGTATAATCCAGGCCGCAGACGCGGTGGCTGCAAGAGAGATAGAGAATCAAGGCATTCGAATCCTAACGGACAGCACTGCAGTACTACACGCTCTACGCAGCAACACAATAAAATCAGGACTAGTCCTAGAGTGCCACAAGAAATTGGAGGGAATATGTGAGACAAACGAGATTACACTCCAATGGATCAAAGGTCACAGCGGTTCCCTAGGCAAGGACGCGGCCGATGAACTGGCCAGAAGGGGAGCCGAAATAGAGACCTACAGGGTGGAACCCGTAATACCAATATCGGCAAACCAGCAAAAATTCTGGCTGAGACATAGAACAAGGAAACTACACGCCGAAATGTGGGCGAAGACGAAGGAATGTCGTCAATCGAGAGAGGCAATGCCATCTCTAGACAGACGGCTCTCTAAAAGACTGCTGCGCCTAAATAGGGCGGACCTACGGTTTGTAGTAGGGACCATAACAGGGCACAGTAATCTTAACAAACATTGGTATGTTATAGGTCTAACGGACAGTCCATTATGCCGAGCGTGCATGAGGACTGGCGATACACCGGCCCACGTAGTCATGAACTGCAGCGAGGTCGCGGAACAACGGGCGCAACACCTGGGAACACCAAGCACACTCCGAGAGGCCTACAGCAGACCCGGCAGCCTGGCCGCTTTTTTGAAGGAGCTTGGATGGTTGGAGTAGGGCAGTGGATACAAAAAACCACACAATCACGCAAAAACACCCAACTACAAGGGACCACATGCGGAAAAAGAGCCCGCGAAAAGAAGAAATGGTGTTCAGTCAGTTGCTTCAACGGCTAGGAAGTAGCTTGGATCAATGACGTTTAATTACTTGCCTGGCCATTTAATTAAATAACTATGAAAGTGGCTATTTTCTGCATGGTTATAAATTAAGACCACGAACCTTCTAACCTAACCTATCCAAGTCGGATTGTACAGCTTTCTCAATAAACCTATCACTAATAATATATAATTTTCAGTGAATGCACCTCTGGATTTACAGGCGTGAGTATACGTGTGTATGTAATTTTCTGTCTTAATTCGGTGGTGTCTCATCTTACAAATGGCCTAAGCATTAGGTAGCCAGGTTATTAAATGTTATAATAAACATTAAGGCTGAATATCATTCTGGCCGTTCATTGAATGGCGCCGCCGTTTAGTTAACAGCCTAGGCAGTTAATTGAACGGCTGATTAAGCTAATTGGCGGCGACATATATGTTATTTTTATGTATGTTTTAATTTATGAATTTAAGTTTTAAAAACTTAAATTGATTAATTACCTACTTATAGATAGGTACTAAATATATACATTATAAATGTAAAGATTTGTAGTACCTAGATTGTTTGATGATCTGCCCCCTAGACAAGTGATAATTCATTGATGAACATAATGACTAATATAGGGCGACAGCCTCTGTGGTGTAGCGGTAATGAACGCAGCCGCTACACAGGAGAAGCGGGTTCGATCCCCGTTCAGTGCAAATATTTGTGTGCATGAATATGGGTACATATTTGCATTGGTCTGGTCGTACCTCCGAGAGCACATTAAGCCGTCGGTCCCGGTTGCCATACGAACCTCTATGGCAGTCGTTATGGATAGTTGGAGCCCTAAAAACCTAAAACTGGTCTAGCTGCAATACTTCGATATCGCCTTTGGGTTGTGGAGGTCATGTGGCAGTCGCTACAGAAAAATATCGAAGTTCAGTAAAATCCGCAGTTAAGACTTGTAAAGCGGACCCCGGACTCCAAACTGAAATCTTAAGAATCCATATCCATACTTCCATACTAATATTATAAATGCGAAAGTAACTCTGTCTGTCTGTCTGTCTGTCATTCTGTCTGTCTGTCTGTATGTTACGCTTTCACGCCTAAACCACTGAACCGATCTTGATGAAATTTAGTACAGAGGTATATTAGAGCAGGAGAACGGACATAGGCTACCTTTTTTCACGAGAAAGGGGGTTTAAGGGGGGGAAATAGGTGATGAAAGTTTTTATGAAAGTATGACATTTTTGAAGATTTCCTGATGAAATTTGGTACAGAGATAGTTTAGAGCTTGAGAACGGATATAGGCTACCTTTTATCGCGAAAAGGGGGGTAGAAGAGGGGCGGACTAGGGCCTTGGTATGAAAGTTTGTCATTGATGAAGATTTCTTTATGAAATTTGGTACAGAGATAGTTTAGAGTTTGGGAACGGACATAAGCTACCTTTTATCGCGAAAAGGGGTAGAAGGAGGGGGGAGGGGGGATATAGCTATGAGATGAAAGTTTGTCTTTTTTGAAGATATTTTAATGAAATTTGGTACAGAGGTAAACGAGAGCTTGGGAACGGACATAGGCTACCTTTTATCGCGAAAAGGGGGGAAGATGGGGGGGGGGACCAGGGCCTTGGGATAAAACTTATAGTTTTAGAAGATTTCCTGATAAAATTTGGTACAGAGATAGTTTGGAGCTTGGGAACGGACATAGGCTACCTTTTATCGCGGAAAATGGGGGAAGAAGGGGGGGCCAGGGCCTTGGGCTAAAAGTTTATCGTTTTAGAAGATTTCCTAATGAAATTTGGTACAGAGATAGCTTAGAGCTTGGGAACGGACATAGACTACCTTTTATCGCAAAAAAGGGGGTAGAAGAGGGGGGAACTAGGGCCTTGGGATGAAAGTTTGTCATTATTGAAGATTTTCTGATCAAATTTGGTACAGAGATAGGTTTAGAGCTTGGGAATGGACATAGACTACCTTTTATCGCGAAAAGGGGGGTAGAAGGGGGGACTAGGGCCTTGGGATGAAAGTTTGTATTTTTTAAAGATATCCTGATGAAATTTTATTCAGATATAGATCAAAGCTTGGGAACGAACATAGGCTACCTATTGACGCGAAAATGGTGGTATAGGGTGGGGGGGGAGGTAATAAGGGATGCAAGTTTGACAGTTTTGAAGATATCCTGATGAAATTTGGTACAGGGATTAATTAGGGCTTGGTAACGGACATATGCTACCTTATATCGCGAATAATATGGTAAAGGGGGGGGGGGGGATAAGGACTAGATAGAGTATGAAAATTTGACATTTTTGAAGATATCCTGATGAAATTTGGTACATAGATGGATTAGAGCTCGAAAATGGACATAGGCTACCTTTTATTGCGAAAAAGGGAGTTGAAGGGGTGGAATAGGGCTAGGGTATATAAGTTTGACAATTTTGAAGATATCTTCATGAAATTGGTATAGAGATGGATTAGAGCTTGGAAATGGTCATAGGCTACCCCTTATCGCGAAAAAAGGGATAGAAGAGGCAGGGGGGAGGGGAATAGGGCTATGGGATTAAAGTTTCTCATTTTCAATGGCACAACAAAGGGGGTATGGCATAAATAGTAAGAATCTATTTTAAGATGTCCTCATGAAATTTGGTAGAAAGGTGAATCAGAGCTTCGGAACGGACAAAGTCGAGTAGCGAACCAAATATGAAGCGAGTGGAGAGGCGAGTAGAGATTGTGATAGGGACGAGTGGATAGGCGTGTAAAGATCAAAAGTCGAGTATAGTCGACTATAGGGGCGAGTAGATATGCGACTAAAAAGAAAGTGGAGAGGCGAGTATAGAATTAAATAGAATGCAGTAAAGGGTTGAGTAGAGAGGCGCATAGGGAGGCAAGTGGAAAGATGAATGTAGTGGCGAGTAGAGATCGAATAGAGAGTTGAGTAGAGGTGCGAGTAGATAGGCGAGTGGGAAGAGTCAAGTAGAGAGGCGAAAAGAGAATCGAATGGATGGGCAAGTAGAGAGGCCAATGGGAAGGCGAGTATAGAGAAGAGTACAAAGTCGAGTAGAGAGGGGAACAGAGAAGTCAGTAGAGAGTCGAGTAAAAATTCAAGTATAGAGGCGAGTAGAAAGTCGAGTAGAGAGGCGAATATAGAGGCGAGTAGAAAGTCGAAAACAGAGGTGAGTAGATAGTCGAGGACAAAATTGTGTAGAGAGGCGAATTTAATGCTCAATAGCATCGGATCAACACTAAGCGATAACCGACACTCACGCGGGCGGAGCCGCGGGCAACAGCTAGTCAGTAATAAATGTATGTGATTGACATTTATTTTGACGTTTATGACAGTTGTCAACGTGTACCAGTCCCATACATTGATCAATATAATTATTCTATTCTATTCTACAAACGTATTGAAGGGCCGATCAGCAACTTCTATTGTTAACTATTCAAAGTGAGGCTGCTCATAAGGTATAATGTTGTGGCAATATTTTATTTAGGTATTTATTACATAACACGCATTGTTCTTGTAGAACTAACGCAATACAACAGTGTACTAAATACTATCTAAGTAAAGGTTTCACTATTTCCACCGGGACTAGTTCCACTGGAACTAGTGAGAACGATCGAAAAAACAAATATAGTAAGTATCACAGCTTTAAACAAGATCGGCATACACTGTAAGCATTTGCTTATTTCTATATTTATGTATGAAGTTATTTTTACCACTGAGGTGGCAGATAAGCACACTGTCCAATACACTTTCATACATACATACATACATACATATGATCACGCTTTTATCCCAGGAGGGTTAGGCAGAGGTGAATAAACGCCTACATTTCACCAATCTGTTTTCGGTCCCACATAATAGGAGGTGAGCCTTTTGCCGTATTTCGGGCACTTTGTTGACTAGCCATGCATCTGTGGCTGAGTCTGGGCTGTACATATCTGTCTGATGTTAAAGTTAATCAGCCCTATCCCTTAGTCGCCTTGTACAACACCACGTGGGAAGAGAAGGGGTGGCCCAAATTCACAAATCGATTGTTCCTTTTTATACAGAGGACCTATTATGGTCGTCTAAATGTTGAATATATTAATAAAATTGCACTATATAGATAAATAAATAATAAAAAAGTGTAAAATGAAACCAGAAAGAAGTGTTGAAATATTTATTTAAAACCAAAGAAAATCAAATGCAAAGTTTTATCTACTTTAAAGTGAAAACTCTGTAAAAAACAGTGCGTATTCTGGCGTATTGTAAAAAAAATGATAAAAGAAAAATTAAAAAATGATTTATTTTCGCGAGTAAGAAACCTTAGTGTCTTAGACTGTTTTAGATCGCAGTGACATTTGGAAATTCTTATTGAAATAAATAAATTATAAAAATTGTAATATTAATATAACAATGTGGTGGTATGTTCCATGTCCGATTGCGACGTTACAAGACTGATTTTTCCAGTAGCCCTTCCATGTACCCGATTAACTATTTTTTTCAACAAATAATTGTTCCAGTAAGCGCCCTCTTCATCATTGCGGTGATTTTCGAGCCCTGGTCTCTTATTCAATTGTTTGACAACCTCTTTTAAAGTAAGAAGTTGTATGGTTATCCTTTTGAACTTTGCTTTAAAAAAATTATAATCCTTTTTTTTTGTAGAAGCCATTTATTTCGGTTCATTTTTTTTTCCCATGGATTCAGAACTAGATTTGAGGGCATTGGTTCTGTAAGCGGGGGCTTAGTCACTACCTCTTGTGAAATTGTAATATCTCTATTACATACGAAGATACCGTTCTCCTTCGTGGCAGCTGAATCTATAAAAAATAGTGTTAATAGTACATCACTTTTACTTTAATGCTTTTACCGCATTATTCGACGCAGCAGTAGCAAAATCCAGTGGAAAATGCCTTATAGCTACGCAATAAGAGAGGGAAAGACGTCAACGCGTCAATATGTGGCAGGCGTCAGCCGAGTTGATCTTATCGGAAACATACTTTTTAAATAATGTAAGAGAGCCGCCTTCCCTGGTGCGGTCACGTCTAACGAAAATCATCAGGCTACGTGGTTAGCAAATGCCTAACAATAGTACCCCCGCCGGGTCCAGGTAGAAGGGTTAGGCCCAAGAAGTCCTGCCTTGACGTCGTGGAGGGTGATATGCGTGCCGATGGCTATAATGCCGATGGATAAATTACGCCATTAAACGTAATTACGTCTTACAGCAGCTATCTACAGTAATATCCCGTCAAAATCAACCCAGCTACTTCGGATGCAAACAGATAGAAAGACAGACGCACAAAAACTTTGAATGAAATTTTAAAGCATTTGATATGCAATTTTTTCAATACGATTAAAGGCGCACACTCACTAACAGTTTACCGGACGACGGCCGGACGATATAAATCTGTCAGTTAATCGCAATAACCCACACACTAACAGTTTCGTTAACGATTTTGGACTGACGACTAATACGATCCGATAGTGTGTGGCCGCCGAACGATTCCGGACAGTTCTAAGCCGGACAGTCCTAGGCCGTCAGGGCGAACGAGAACGAGCACATGTCGGCCGGTGGCCTGTCGATCGACGTTCCGTGTCAGCTTTTATAACGTAATAAACTTAGAATAACACAGTGAATTAATTTTA
Organism: Eilema caniola; assembly: GCA_949126895.1. Lineage (NCBI taxonomy): Eukaryota > Metazoa > Arthropoda > Insecta > Lepidoptera > Erebidae > Eilema > Eilema caniola. The sequence continues at coordinate 10,062,156 of OX421488.1, forward strand.
TTCTTTTGTCTGAAGTAATAACATTATGATGACATGTACCTACATCACTAGTTTTTACTAAGATTTTATTCATTTTTTGTACATAATCGTCTATATTTCTGATGCACATAGTCCATAAGGTTCAAAATAGCTAACACCTATTTCTCACAATTATTAGCACGTACTGATATAAGAATAACGTAGTGCAAGCTATTTTCAACCTTATTGACATCACAACAAATCTAGTTTTTTTTTCTTATATTCGTGATCAGCAGCATTTATTTATGCGAAAAAACATGTAATTAAGAAAATGTCAATAAGGTCGCTTGCACTGTTTCGTAGTCTCTATGTAACTGATATCATACCATTACCGGCAGGCGATCGTACGACCTAAAACTGACGACTCACAACTGCTAGTGTGTGGTCGCAAAACTGACAACAGGGAATTGCCGGCCGGCCAAAATCGCTTTAGTGTGTGGGCGCTATCGGCTTAGGACTGCAGGCCGCCGGACAGATCAGGAACTGCAGGCGGACTGTATTTTTTTTTTCTTTTTTTTTTCACCTACACCCCTGCTATCTTTGCAGGGTCCGTTTTAACAGTTTAATAATTAAAGTCTTCCTAATTTAATTCCTAATCTTTCCTCTTGCATTCCGTTCTCTTTGTCATTCAAGTTCTATCATTTATTCCTCTCGCACTTTCATACAGTCTTTCATGCTCTGATGGGAGTGGGGGCATTCGGGATTATGTGTACCTACTCTTGCTTCCTAACTAATTACTTATCTATGTATTTATTTACTAACAAAAAAGTTACATTTCTTCTTAAATCTAATACAGTAAGTAACTAAGGCGAAAACATTTTATTTTATAACTGCAGCTATTCTATACATTGGGGTAGCACGGACTGCAATGATAAAGGTGACTTACTATTAGATTTTATTAGCTCAGCAGGCTTTGATATACTAAACGAAGGCAACACACCAACGTTTGTTACCAAGGCCAGGGAAGAGGTGCTGGACATAACCATCGCATCCGACAGGATAAGCCAGCACATAACAGACTGGACAGTAGACAAAAGGGACTCGAAATCGGACCACAGAAGAATAACCTTCAAACTGGGGGCCAAGATCGAGAAGACCCTAACAAGAAATGCGAGGAAGACCGATTGGGCAACATATGCACAACAAATCGAAAGATGGAGTCCAATCGACCCTAACCTACTGAGGGACAGAGAGGACATAGAGAGAGAAACCAATCGCCTGGTTGAAGCCCTGAGAGAGGCATACAATAAGGCATGCCCACTGAAGGAGATAATACCAGGAAAGGGACAACCATGGTGGACAAAAGCACTGGAAAAAAAGAGGAAAAAGACACGGCGAGCCCTCAGGATAGCCCAAAGGAAGGGCGACGAGGACAGCTGGCTGAAATACAAGATGGAAAGAAACGCATTCAAAAAGGACTGCAAAAGGGAGAACAGGAATAGCTGGAAGACCTTCTGTGAAGGGGTAGAGAAATACCCCGACGCAGCAAGGCTAGCGAAGATGTTCCCCAAAAACAACACCTGCAAACTAGGCAGTATTAAGAACGGGGACGAACTGATCTCTGACCCGGAAAAGATTCTGGAACTGATGCTCAATACACACTTCCCAGAATGCGAAGAATACAAGGATCATGAGAGGTCCACCGACACGTACCCAACAATGGAGACGGAGACGGAGGAGGGGACAGTTATCACCAAAGAGCATTTAATGTGGAGTGTCCAATCATTCCAGCCATACAAAGCCGCTGGACTGGATGACATCTTCCCAAAAATGATCCAAGCAGCCTTAAAATATATAGGCGACGATCTTCTAGCGCTATACAACTGCAGCATCAGAATGAATTACATACCAAAGAGATGGAGGGAAGTAAGAGCGGTGTTCATACCAAAACCGGGAAAGGCCACGTACCAAGAAGCCAAATCCTTCAGATGTATAAGCCTCTCCTCGTTCTTACTGAAGACCCTTGAAAAGATACTAGATAGACTGATTAGAGAACAAGTGGCCACGAGCGGATCTCCACTGCACAGAAACCAGCATGCGTACATGGAGGGAAAATCAATTGAGACAGCCCTTCATAACCTGGCCAATAGAGTGCAAAGATCGCTGAGCAATAAAGAATACGCACTGGGATGCTTCTTTGACGTCGAGGGGGCATTCGACAGAGCAACTCCAGACTCAATAGAGGAAACCCTGAATCGGGAAGGTATAAACAAAGACGTATCAGGATGGGTGAAAAACATGCTGAGACATCGACTGATACAAGCAGAGATAGCAGGAATAAAACGCACGGTGATAGCAAAAAGAGGCTTCCCGCAAGGAGGATGTCTATCGCCACTACTATGGTGCCTGCTAATAGATGAATTAGTTGACAAGATTAATAGGAGGCACATTTACACACAGGTGTACTCGGACGACGGTGTGCTCCTAGTCACAGGAAAAGTCCTCAGTGTCATGTGCAACATCATGAACAGGGGGCTTAAAGAAGCACTAGAATGGTGCAGGGGTAAAGGTCTAAACCTAAACCCTGACAAAACCAAACTAGTCCTATTCACCAACAAGAGAAAAATAGGACAGACTGAACCAATTAGAATAGATAATCAGGACCTTGAAGTGGTGAAGGAGGTCAAATATCTAGGAGTAATAATGGACAGTAAACTGACCAGACACACATAAGCCAAGCATGCTCCAGGGCGAAAATGGCCATGATGCAATGCAAAAGAGCGGTAGGCAGAAGCTGGGGGATGAAACCATCCATAGTGATGTGGATATACAAAGCAATTATATTGCCAAGGATATTACACGGAGCTCTAGTGTGGTGGCACAAAGCCCAAGCAGGAAAAAACAAACAAGAACTGAACAAAGTCCAAAGACTGGCAGCTCTTATGACCACCGGCGCGATGAGGACCACTCCTACAGCCGCACTGGAAATCATACTGGGCCTGAATCCTATAGACCTTGAAATAAAAAGGAAAGCAACAGAACAATGGTTCAAACTGAGAAGCACTGGTCAGTGGACTGCCAATACATTCGATGAGGGCCATGCCAGAATCAGTCAAGGCTACGAAGAAAGACTATCAATGGTCCTGTCAAACAATGACCTAATTAGGAAGGAGAGGACTTTTGATAAGAAATATAGAATACATATAGGATCAAGAGAGGACTGGATGATGAATGCAGAAGGCATCATCTGCTACACGGACGGCTCTAGAAAAGAATCTACCAAGCATTCTGGCTCCGGCGTACACATCAGATGCGAAAACGGAACAGAAATAAATAAAACGATATCTTTAGGCAAATTTGCAAGTGTCTTTCAATCGGAAATTTATGCCATAATGGAATGCGCGGAAATGGTGGACTGCCTAAAAGATACAGGCAAGGTAACCATTTATAGCGACAGCCAGGCGGCACTGAGGGCACTAGGAAAAACTGAGACGACATCTGCACTCGTCAAGGAATGCAAGAAAATCATTGAAAGACTGTCCAGGAAACTCGACGTAACACTTGCCTGGGTGCCCGGACATGAGGGCAACATAGGCAATGAAAAGGCGGACGAACTGGCAAGAAAGGGAGCTGATGAAGATCAGGTGGGCCCTGAGCCCAGACTACCTATTGCCCATACAATAACAAAGGGAGTCATCAGCCGAAGCATAGTAGCGGAAGCCAATCGAAGATGGAAGACCTCGCCAGTCATGAGACAGTCGAAGATCTTCATCAAAAGCATTGACACAAAGAAATCAAGCCGACTGTTGAAACTCTCCCGAGGAAACATGAGGCTGGTCGTAGAAGTGATAACGGGACACTGCCGACTAAATAGGCACCTGACACTTATAGGAGTGAAAACTGACCCCAAATGCCCAGAGTGCATGGAGGACGAGGAAACCAGTCTCCACCTGCTGGCCAAATGCCCCATGTACTCAATGATAAGATGGGAAACCATGGGGACGGACACCCTAGAAGAACAAGACCTCGAGGATCTGAAGGTGGAACAGATCGTAAGATTCTGTAAAGAGACAGGTAGGTTCGACGGAACGCCGTGATTGCCGGACACTTCTTGACCTCCAAATAGGAGGAATAGGGGAATTGGGTGAAATGGCCCCCACAAAAGGGCAGATCACCCGTCCGGTCTACGGCGTCCCCCGCTGGAAGTAAGTAAGTAAGTAAGTATTCTATACATTATGATTACAAATTATGTGTTTTATTCTATTACAATTTTATATCTAGATAATTTTGAGCTATCGTTTTTCACTTAATATATATCTATACCAGACATAATTATACCTAGCATAATTGGCTAACATAGAATTTCCCACCCGGTTTCTTTCATTTACCGTCTTGACTATTTTTTTAGCATAGTTAATTGTTAGCTCAGTGTTTTCAGTCATGAGTGTTTGTGTTCCGTGCATGTCTGCTTTAAGTCCAGTGGCGATTTCCAAGTCAAGCCTTTCCTTATCATGGATGGGGCAACTCATCAGGAGGTGAGCCACCGACTCCGGGACCCCAGGCTCACAGGCACACGATGGGTCCGCCTTGCACTTGAATCGAGTCAAGTACTCGGAGAACCCACCATGTCCCGTGAGGAACTGGGTTGTAGGGCCCTCGATGGGGATCCTCCTGACGATTTTGAAAGCCTCTATCGCATCGGGGAAGAACATTTTAGTAGTCGACGCCGTTTCACCTTCCCGGCAGCGTTTGTTCCACTCGTCAAGAGAGTCATAACGTATGGCTCTCTTGACGAATGAGATGGGACACTGGTCATAATCTGGCCTTTTCTTAAGTTTTAGAGCGGCCTCCTTAGCCAGGCAATCCGCCCTCTCATTACCCTCGAGGCCGCAATGGGCCTTTATCCAGTAGAGGGAGACGCTCTTGCCACGCTGTTTACAGCGGCCAAGGGCGTCCCTGGTCTCTACCGATAGAGGGTGATGAGACTACGGATTGGCTATGCTAAGGAGCGCCGCCCTGCTGTCACTAAAGATCCCGAATGCGGCCACGGTGTGCCGCTCTACCTCGCATGCCGCTTCGCGCAGCGCCAGGAGCTCCGCCTGGTAGACGGTGCAATGTCTGGCGAGAGCAAGCTTGCGGGCCTTTGTCTCGGACTGGCTATTCCATATAGAAATAGCAGCCCCGACGCGACCCTCAATCCTGCTCCCGTCGGTGAATATTCTAAAATCGTGATGTTCGATTGCATCTAATTGTTCCTCGTCTACCACGCTGTCAAACTCCAAGCGCATATACTCGGCGGGATGCGGGGCCACCGAAATAGGTGCCAGCCGTTCGATCTCCATGTCCCTAAGCCACGGCTGGTGCACTCCTCTCTTGGCCTCGTACAATGAGGCCACCTCCCGAACTCGGAGGTCCAGAGGGAGTATCCCAGCCAGCAGCACTGCCGAGTGCAGGGAGACCGTCCGGTAAGCTTTTATAATTTTTTGGGCAAACACCCGCTGCACCGCATTCAGTTTCCTCTTGACGCATTTTTTGTTGGCTGCCTCATGCCAGGCACAGGCTCCGTACAGGATGGTGGGCTCAATTACCGCTGTATAAATGGTCAGGATCACCTCGGGGTGAAGCCCCCAGGAGATCCGGGCCGTTCTTGCTAGCTTCTTATAAATACCAATTGCCTTGTAGCACACCTTCTTGATATGACTGTTGAAAGTTAAATTGCAGTCGATTATTAGCCCTAAGATTTTTATTTCGCGGGACAGGGCAATGCCCACCCCGCAGGCGGACTTTTAGTGAGTGGGCGCCTTAAGATTAGAAAAATTGAATCAGCTCAGTCCCCCCAAGATGGATGTATAAGAGAATTTGGATTCAGGCGTGGCTCGCACAACAAACAAAGCAATCTATTTCCCCTGATTGTATTCTAGAAATGTAAACGAAAGCATACAGGAACAGTAGTTTATGGTTGTATTGTAACACAAGGCGAGCTAATTGTGTATCGATTGTACATCTGGTGAATGTTAAACGAGCTGCAGATACATGCGGGCACACGTGACCAAGATATGAGCGTGATGAGGGAGACTCTTGTTCAATATTGTACCTTTTGTAAAGGAACATAATATTAGACTTCTTCATCCCAGCGTTTATCCCAGTAACATCCGAAGCTTTCACTCGGAGTCTGGGGTCCGCTTTTGATTTTGATTGATTTTCGATATTTTCAAGCCTAACGGCGATATCGAAGCGTTGCAGTTAGACCAATTGAACGGCTTTTAGAGCTGCAGTTACCCGTAACGACTGCCAAAAATGTTCGAATGACAACCGGGACCAACGGTTTAACTAGCTCTCGGAGGCACCACCAGACTTATGCCAGTACTTAATAAATATATATATATAAAAGTGTAAATACACTGAGCGGGCCTTGGACTGCTGCGTAGCGGCCGCGTTCACTGCCGCCACGCAACAGAAACCTCTGTCAGGTGAAGAGACAGAAAAAAGATTATCGGTATCTCACCAAAATTTCACTAGTAGGGAATACTAGTGAAATTTGATGAACGACCTAGCCGTCCAATTAACTGGGTACTATCAGTAGTCAGTGGACCATAGTGGCGCATCTTGGGATAATTTTTTCAACCATTTCTGGATCGAAAGGCCTAGACTAAGTACTTGCTGTTCGAAACATTTAATGTCTCCCGACGGGGAAACACGTACCTATGAACACAGCTGTTCTATTTTCAGTCTAGGAATATACAGAATGTAGCTATGTAGAAAATGAGTGCCTCCTGACGGGATAGTATTGGCGACAACTGCAGTTGTGCAACGCATAAGAATTGTTTAGTAGTAGTAGTTTTACTTTCTAGGTTTGGTTATATTATTAAATATTATATACTGCGGGGATAGAGTCATAGCCGTACAATACGGCTTAAGAATGTCCACTATATTTCGTAGAGCTAAGTGTCAGTCACTCATTTTTGGGCCCAAGGGAAACCCTTCGAGAAAAGTTTAAAGAAATAGACATTCTAACCGTAGTGTCACAATACATCTTCGAGAACCTGATGTATGTAAGGAAAAATATCTCTAAATTTTCAAGAGTTTGTGACAGGCATAATATAAACACAAGACATAAAAACAATCTTGTAGCTTGTGATAGTAGACTCCATAAAATTAGTAATTCTTTCCGGGGCAACTGTATACGCTTTTTCAACAAGCTCCCTAATGAAATTAGAGATTTACCTGTAAATAAATTTAAAAATGTAATTAAGACTAAACTGTGCCAAAAAGGCTATTATAAAATCCAAGAATATTTAGATGATAAACAAGCTTGGAAATGAGCTGTTCGCTCAACTATGCTACTCAAGCAAACTATTGTATTTAGACTAAGTAGACTAAGCAAATGTTTGTAAATAGACCAAAAAAAAAAATGCCCGCTGAGTTTCTTGCCGGAGTCTTCTCAGGTCGGGGCCGCGTTTCGAACCGGTGGTCCATTTGCTAAGCTAGTCTAGATTTTTTTTTTTACTTGAAGTTTTGTAAGTGCCGTCTTAATGGTTTATACAGAATAAAAGATTTTTGACTTTGACTTCATATCAGTGTGATATTAGGCCGGATCGTGTAGTGATCTGTTAAGTAATATTTTGATAGTTAATATTGGTAACCAAAATTATTAGTATTCCCGGTAACCCGCCCAGTTAAACTAAATTGCTTTTTTTAGGAGTTGGTTCACGTCAGTAGTGTAATGGCCAGGAATCGAACCTGAAATTGATTAATGTAGACGACAGCCATATACATCAAATCCCATACATTTGTCATTCTATTCATAGTTCTATTCCATCAAAGGGCTGTACATTGTAAAGTAGGTCCTTACATAAAATTAGAACTACACCTATTCTTACACCGTCTTCATACACACATGCACGTCATTGATTCGCCATACAATTATTATAAACGGCCGATGAAGAAGTATTTATTTTGCCATTTAATAAGGTTGGATATAAACAGGCACCATGTTATGACGCGTTTGTTTCATACATACACAAGTAATCGTTGTAATTGACATTTAATACTGTTAATATCTTTACCGTAAAATAGATTGGCTTTGACTAAGTTTAGGAATGAATCGTTCTCTATTTCTTTTTAATTGGAGAACTGTCTTTTGAACAGTGTAGGCAAAAAACTAAACATTCAGTTTTTTAAGTTCAATACTAACCAACTTCAAAAAAATTGTAACCGTTTTGCAGAAAAACAATAAAATGTCGCTTATCAACTGCAAACGGTCAGTGACGTCACTTAAAAGGAGCAAATCATGGAAAAAATAGTACATTACTTCAGAGGCCGGGAAGAAAGGGGTTACCGGCCGAAGACAACCCCATATTTCCCGCCAAGGTATGTATAGTGCTTTTCTCAAACAGGCAATGAAATAAACAACAAAAAAATTAAAGATTTATTTTTAAAGAAATTAAAAGTAACCAAGTTAAAAACTAAAACTCATGTTAACAGAAAACATTTACATTTATGTTCATTATCATGTTACTTAAAAAAAGTATAAAATCACGTTTCTGAACAAACAGTGACACTTGTCATTTTTATAAATGTCAATTTGTTGCAACTAAAGTAAATATTGATATTTCAATGTTAAGATGTATAGTTAAGAAAACAATTGATAATAAAGTGTTATTAGTTATGTTAATGTGGATTTTTTATGTAAATAAAATTGCTCTAAGTACATACCAAGTCGTTTATTGTTTTTTTTTAATACGCATAGTGGCAGATTGTCGATGCCTTTGCCACAAATTTATGTGAAATCGAAATTAAAAAAGAGGACTTTGCCGGCCTATGCCTGCAAGGTTTGTATGAAATTCCATTACCGGCTTCTGGTCCTAGCCGCGCCTGAAACGTCATACTTCGAGGAAACGGAACGTAATGTAAGAGGAACGTAAATTATTATTTTTAATCAATACTTTATGAGTTTAACACACACATTTGGGAGGGATATGTTTAGAAGCTCGCACGAAGTAAGTGGTAATCGACGGCGGAAACCTGACTGCTGATCGGTAGGTATATCAGGGAGACTTTAGAGGAACATGTTATGCCATTTGCCCCATTTATTAGTAACGACTTCATTTTAATGCAGGATAATGCTCGGGCTCACAGTGCTCGCTCAGTCCAGGCATACCTAAACCATGTTGGTGTTACGGTGATGGAGTGGCTAAAGATTTGGGATTTGCTAAAGATGAGTGTCAAATCAAGAATGCCACTTCCTAACAATCTGGGTGAGCTGCGAAACACATTACTTTAAGAATGGCAGAGGTTGCCCCAAGAAATAATTGATAACAGCATTCATAGCATGCCCAGACGGAATGGAAACCTTAATCAGAGCACGAGGGGAAAACACTCGTTATTTTAACATGTTGTTGTTGTTTCATGTTTAATTATTACTTGTTTAAAAATAAAGCTAACTATTTTATACCATCCTTTTTTGTGTTCCACTAATTCTGCCGGTTTGTGTAGTTCCATTAATTTGGGGTGACATTGATTTCGGAGTCTAATTTGATTAGTGAGGAGGAAAGTTAGGAGAAGGATATTTTAAGTTCAATCAACATTCTAATAAAAGTATAATATTAAAGAAATATTTATTTAGGTAGTATGTACCTAAATAGTTTTATAAAATATTTAAAACGTAACCAAAATACTAAAAATATTATCACAATCTTCAAATATGAGACTTTTTATTATCTTAAGAAATTAGATATTCTTATAAACTTTAAAATAGTTTTATTGTAATCTGAACTAATCAGACATTTTGTAATGTTACGGAATGACACTTTTTTTTATCTCAATAAATGAAACTTTTGACCACCGATTGAATGTGTATGCAACCCTTCATATTTATTATGTAAAGGGCCACATGGTATTTTGTGCGTTATTGAAGCCTGAAATTAAGAAATTAATTGATATCTCCAGTTGGTTATTTTTGCCTCAGCGGGCACGTTAATTTGTCGGTTTCGGTTGACACTCAAACATTATTCGTTACAGATTAGTGGAGACCTAAAAGTCCTATAATCTGGTTGTAGTATAAAACGTCGCTTTCACCAGGTATACAGGTCAGATGGCAGTCGTTACGTAGATAGACTGAAGGTCGACCTCAGAGGATTATGACTTGTACACCTTACAGTAACAAACTTCTTCTATTAAATAAATCAAGTCTAGGCCATGTGGCTTTTCCCTCTCTTGATAAAAATATAACAATTACAAGTCCCATGCCATGAAGATAGGTGAAAAAGCACATTGCCTGTGGATTTACCCACTGCTTAGAACAGACTGAGAACTTGCACGTTGGCTCATGCAGCATTACTTGCTTCAGCTCTTTTCAACATGGTTTCCTACGAAACCTAAATTGTTCAATGATTTCATCACCAATGCTATGGATGGAGGTGGGCAGGTCGATGTCATTTATACAGATTATAGCAAAGCTTTTGATCGAATCGATCATTCTGTTCTTTTAAAGAAGTTAAATAACATTGGTATAAGAGGGGATTTACTCCGATGGTTCTCTTCTTATCTTGAAAACAGATCTCAAGCTGTTGTCTTAAATAACTACATATCTAGTTGGGTTCCCGTGCCCTCTGGTGTGCCGCAAGGCTCCCTGCTCAGCCCTTTATTATTTGTTATCTACATAAATGACGTTGGCGCCTGCCTCCAATCAAATCCCTCCATCAATTAATAGACTCTGTTTTGCGGATGATATGAAACTCTTTGCAACTATATCATCCTTAGAAGATATGGTGGCCCTTCAAGGTGATTTGAAACGCTTAGAGACGTATTGTTATCTGAACAAACTTGATCTCAATCCCTCGAAATGCTCGATAATTACATATACTAGAAAACGTAAGGCTATTAACACTAATTATATGTTAGAACGCCAAGCCCTCACTAGATGCAACAGCATACGCGATCTGGGTGTGTATCATGACAGCAGTCTATTATTTGATGAGCATATAGACGCAGTTATTAAAAAAGCATCTAAATCACTCGGGTTTGTGATGCGAATCTCCAAGTGCTTCAATGAAGCAAAAACACTTAAAATATTATACTGCACGTACGTAAGAAGTCACTTGGAATATGCCTCGCAAATATGGAATCCACGATACCTTATTTATATAGATCGAATAGAAAATATTCAAAAACGTTTTATTAAATACTTGTGATACCACCAAAGGATTCCATATCACCCTGGAAATTACTTGCAACTTTGCAAACGATTTCATTTACTACCACTTGTAGACCGTCGAATGATAGCGGATTTAATATTTTTGGTAAAATACTGAATAACAAAATCGACAGCCCTGAAATTTTAGGAAAACTCCAATTTAATGTACCTAGTAAACTACTTCGGATCAATCGCCCTATCAATGTACCAAGAGCAACAACAAACTATTTTCAAAATAGTTACATGGTGCGAGTGAGTAGGAAGTTTAATGAAGTCTGTAAACAGTATAATATAGACCCTTTTACTGTGAGTGTACCCATGTTGAAGAGGTGTCTAAGCCTGAACTTTTTCGCAGGTGACTAATTGATAGTTGTCAGTGCCTAGAATGTATGTTGTACTAATCTTGTATTTTTAACTTAGTTTAATATTTGTATTTTTTTCCTAAGCTCAAAACGCAATTTTTTTTTATTGTGTCACTAGAAGTGAGGACTTATAATTGGCTCTCTGTGAAGTACTTCATTAATATTATCCTGAAATATTAGCTGTTAGTCCTCCATACTATATTAAATAAATAAATAAATAAATAAGAACCTCGGCACTGTTTGTGTTTCCATTGTCGAAAACGCAAACAGTGGCGAGGTCTCCAGCACTCTAACAAATAAATATCTAGAACCATTGAAGTTGGAGAAAAGCTTTTCAAATCATAGTTGTATGTACCGTTAAGTCCTACACTTAAAGTAGAGATTCTATCAGCCATGGAAACAATAGCCATGTCGCAGCCAACTAGCTTAATCAGCCATGCAATTAACCTCCTAGGCTCTTTAGTGAATGGCACCGTTCAATTAGGGGCCTGAATGGTCAAATAGTTTGGATCGATGACGTTTAATTACTTGCCTAGCCATTTAATCAAACAGCTAGAAATATGACTTATTTCTATGTGGTTATAAAAATTACTTTGGCAATCAACTTATCACTAATTTTCTGTGAATACACCTCTGCCTACCCCCTCGGGGATATATAGGTGTAAGTATATGTATGTATGTATGTGATTATCGATCTTATTTCGAGGTAGGTAGTGCCCCATCTTACGATTGGCCTATGCATTAGCCAGCCAGGTTATTAAATGTTGTAATAAACGTTATGGCTGAATATTATGCAAGCCGTTCATTAAATGGCGCCATTTAGTTAAAAGCCTAGGCAGTTAATTGAACGGCTGATAAAGCTAGTTGGCGGCGGCAGCCACACGTAGATAGACTGAGTTGGGGAACCGTTAGGAGGATAATGATGAATAGTGATTAAATGCACAAATTGTCTCAAAGTGATTACAAAATTGAAATTCCATCAACATAAATTAAAATTTTACTTTTAATATTTGTTTACGTACATAGTTTAACTATTCCGTATAATCCAGCAATTCATAAAATGGCGTTTTGTCGTACTTTATAGCCCTTTGTACAGTCATGTACTGCCCCTCGTAATGTCAGGTTCCAATTACAAATTGTCATCAATACACTGTTCGTAATTACATACTTACAATAAATAACTGTAATACAAATAGGTACAATGAATACCAGACAAACAATGAAACTAATTTTAATTTGCAATTAATGTTTATTTTAAAGAGATGAACTCTAGGCAAACGGAGCTAGTGTGTGGTCACCGGCTGAATTGCGATGGCGAACTCCGTGAGTTTTTTTTAATACATTCTGTATTTTGATATATTTTTTAGATAAAACTTCATAAGTGACTGATATTTCAAAGGGGTCTTAAATGTTGTTACTAAAAATTTTAGCATGTGTCAGTTGTGGTTGTGGTATATAGCTTTTTATTTTTAACAGGCATTAAAAATAAAAAAACCGACTGCTGCTGAAAAAATTGAAACATGCTTTATAGCAGGCGGTACCCAATAATTTTCATCGGGTTTGAGATTTGCAAATGGGTATCGTCTGCTATAAAGCTTGTTTCGATCTTTTCACCATCAGTCGGATTTTTGTTTTTAATAAAATATATTATTTAATACTTTTCAGTTATGAAACGTATATTTTTGTAATCGTCTTTTAATTTCCTTCATTTTCATGACCCATTCGACAAATTTGAGTGATTTTTTTAAAATCAAAATCCGCCATTTAATCTTTTATTTTACCCAGTGTCACTCTCACAGTAAATCTGCTGCCGAGCCTGCTTAACAACCATACATACATACATACATACATACATATCTTGAAAATCATAACCCTCCTGGCGCAGTCGCGTAAAATATAGTGTCACAGTTTGGTATTTTAAGGGGTGCACTGAGAAAGGTATGGGCAGATGAGACCGTGAAATGAGATTCCAATAAGTGTATTGCGTATCAAATGGAATTGTAAAGTACACCGTTAAATGTTCGCGATTTTCAGTTCCATACATAGCTATTATATAGAAAGTCTTTAGATTTTGCGTTTCGTCTCGGAGACAGTAAGTTGGTTTTCTCAACTTCGTCCAAAATTTCACATTATTTAAAGTTTCTAGTAAAATTCCCGCCAAGATGTTCAGAACTCAAACCAACCTCATCTGTTATTTGGCACACCCATTGTAGACTACGAGGCTCCATCGCAGGCTTTTTTGTATACCACTTAGGTGGCAGACAAGCACACGGCCCACCTGATGTAAAGGGGTTACCGTGCCCTATGGACGTTTGCAACACCAGGGGCGTCACACTCGCGCTGCCGACCGTGTTAGAATAGAGAGTTTCTGTGCCCTCATTGGAAGACAAAGCAGGACAAGCCTTAGGTCTTCCCACTGACAGCACAAAAACTCTCCAGTGAGCTCTGGCTACCCTACTTAGCACCGGGAACACAACACGAGGTTATTATGACCGCGGTATTCTGTAAGGCGGAAGTACTTCCCCAGGCGGACTGCTCAACTGGACGGAAATACCTACCGTCGTGTCCTACGTCCTACAACAACAACTTTTCGGGGTTATAGGGTACAGATGGCAGTTTAAGTTATTGCACAAATTATAAAATGATTGCACAAAGCCGGACTTAATGCCATAGACATTTTCTGGCAGACAGCTGCTGCCCTAACACATAACCTTTGACCTAGTACCATCAAAGACCACAGCCGGCCAACGGCACCGTGTGAGTGCGGATGATCGAATTACTTCGTTGAAGGCATTTTACGAGCAAATCTCTGCCTGTATGTATGTGATATGTATAGTTAACGGCCTATATCTTGACTCCAAACACGTCACAAAATGTACTCTTTATGCGCAGTACTAGTTTTTGGTGCGGAGTGCTACAGCGGCAGAGGAACAAGTCAAGTCTACCAATCATAGATCTCGCGACTTGGGGCCCAGATATTTTTTTTGCCGGAAACTATATCTACTGGTGAATCGGTGTGTCAGACCAACGTCATACTATAATTCGTGATTTTTTTATGCATAATAATTATACATGTAAGATGATATTATTTGACTGTATGAACCTTGTACCATAGTAGGGTCGTGTGCTTGTCGGCCGTATTTTAAAAAAAGACGGGTTGCACTCTGGGCGTGCCGGCAGAAGTGAAAACATTTTCTTTATTTCTTTCTTCGTTATATACATAGAAAAAGATAAAAAGAACATACCATACCATACCTATAATATAGCACCAATTATAGAACCTATCACAAATTTTCTGCTAATTTTCTGTCAGAAGAAATTAATAAATTACAAAAAGAAAAGATAATCACAATAAGTAATAAATTACAAAAAGAAAAGATAATCACAATAAGTAGGTAATAAATTACAAAAAGAAAAACCAATCACAAAAAATCCCTGAAGGCCCTGGTTTGAACCCGTTACTATCTGAAACTAAAAGGACTTACAGTCGAAGTGCTTACCGTTTAAGCTACGACGCTATCTATCGTAACTTGTAAAATAGATAGTCTGTACCTAATCTTGTATGACGTCAGTCGTCGGCTACGGTTCAAAGGTCAACTAATCCTGACGCTTCCTTAACATTTTACACCCATTCAACGCCGCTAAAGAAGTTTTCACTTCAAAAATGAACCATGAGTTGTGCTTACTTCAGTAGATATTGATGGTAAAGTAATAAATATGGCTAGATGCCGCGACATGCCATAGTATATAAAGCCTTTAGAATGAAAGTTTTTCAAAAGCATTTTTCAAAATTCCGCCCCTAAGAGGTAAATTATGTATGTACAGTCGACAAAGAAGATAAGGTCGCACTTTTTCATATAAAATTGTATGTAAAGGTGGGATACTATCGATTTTGTTGACTGTACCTACACAACTGTAAGATAGGTTTTTTCAAAAAATTTACCCCCAAAAGGGATTAGGTGATGATAGCTTATTTATAGGAATATTGTCATAAATTACTATGTTGTATATATTTCTGGGGCACCGTTTTCGAAAAATGACTTTCACCACAGAATAAATAAATCACAGTGACATTTATCACAAAAATTGCGTCGATACAATAAGAGGTGCGGGATAGGACTTTGTCATGAAATGCCAATTGGGATTGAGCATAATCCTGTTATTGATAAAGAGTGCAACGAAATTTGAAAATTTGTGAAGCGAAAATACGGTACCGCGTAATAAACCAATTCTGTCCAGTACGCCGAGTCATGCCGCATGAAGAACGGTCTATAATGTATATATAATGTATCTATTAGTGTATAAGTAGTGTTAAGAATACATTGTAAGACACGGTAGCAAACCGCGTCATTTAGGTTGCTCCTTAAGTGCCTATGCGGGCTAACGAAAAATGTAGTACTTAAGCGAGCATGTTACGCCTGTAAAGCGGTACAGTTGAACACAAGTTCGGAAAAGCTCCGATAGCGATCCAGAACAATAGAAGTAAGAAGAATAAAGCTGCAAGTCTGCAAATTGGAGTTTTATTCAAGTGAATCCTGATAGGGAGATAAAAGTCATACAGTCCACGACATTGTTTGGTCCTTCAGAAGCCGGATCGAATTGTGAAGATCAGCTTCAAGGTTGGAAGAATCTACGCTTCAAGAATACTTCGTGTTCAAGATGGTGGTGACTAGAAGTCAGGCTGACGCAGAGGAAGTTCTAGCTCGACAACGGGAAGAGGACCTGAGACAGCAGCGCATTGAAGAGGAACGGCGCCGAAGGTTGGCTCTGGGTGCGCCGGCATCGCCAAGCACGCAGTTGGGTATGGAGTCTAGGGTCGGGGCTACGATCGACGCTCCTCCTAGTGCTCCTAGACTGAAGCCCGGGAACCTACCTCGAACTGGTTCACCGGGAGGGTCGGTGAGATCGCACCGCTCAACTGCGTCAACCCGGGCCCGGCTCGAGTTGGAAGCTGCAGAAAAGCTGGCCGAACTAAAGAAGAAAGAACTCGAAATTGAAGCAGAATTGATAAGGAAAAGGTTGGCCACCGAACTTACGGCCATCCAAGAGGATCAAGAAAGCGTTCACGAAGATGTACCCATTGAAACACATCACAGAAGAGTAGATGAGTGGCTGCAAGCGAACCCCGTCATGCCAAGAACGAAGCCAGAAGAGTCGAGAACACGGAGCAGAGAAGATCGGCACCTACGGTTCGAACTGCATGGAAGGTCAGACACACCCACGCGAACGAGTCGAATTGATCAACTGACTGAAGCGATGGAGCGACTAGCAAGACCCAGAATACGGTGTGCAGATCTACCTACGTTCTCGGGGGCTCATGGAGAGTGGCTTACGTTCAAAGCCGCTTACACCGACTCTACGAAGCTGTACAGTATATCGGCGATTGAAAATATACAGCGACTGAGGAAGAGTCTCACCGGGGAAGCACGAGACATCGTGGCAGCACTACTCGCGACCGCAACGGATCCGGACGTCATACTCAGAACATTAGAACAGTCTTTCGGCCGTCCTGAAGTAATTATCGACAAGGCATTTGAAGACTTGAAAAAGCTACCAAGGCCAAGATCGTCGGCAGTGGAATTGAATAAATTCGCAATACGAGTACAGAACGTCGTGTGTGTATTACAGAACATTGATCAGCGGGGATACCTGTACAACCCAGCGCTAGTAAGAGAAATTTTGAACAAGCTGAGCCCTCACGTTCAAGCGAGATGGTGCGACTACGCGACGGACTACGGAATCGCGGCAGAACCCGATATCATCACGCTATCCCGCTTCCTGATGAGGGAGGCAGACCGCGCGCTCAAGCATGCTTACGTCCCGGATAGTAGTACAACCACGCAAGCGAAGAAAGAAACTCGCCCGACGCCCGCGCCTGCGAATAAGAAGAAAACGAACGCTGTCTTCAATGTCACAGAGTCATCAGAGTCGAAAGAACAGCTAGATCAGTGTCCGAAGTGTGAGAAAGCCCACGAGTTACCGCGGTGCCCACAGTATAAGGCACTAACGATAGAAGAGCGATGGAACTTCGTGAAAGAAAAAGGATTGTTTCAAGTGTCTAGTGAAAAGACATCAACGCAATCGGTGTAAGTCGAAGCCTTGCGGTGTGAACGAATGCCGCATCGCCCATCACGCCACTCTGCACAGTGAGAAGCCGAAGCAAGATGAGAAGCCGCCAACCACGTCAAGCCCGACGGAAGCAGTACTCTCAGTGGTAACCCAGTCCTCAGCTGAGCCAAGAGCCGTGCTGTTGAAGATGTGTCCCGTCACGGTCGTGGGACCAGGGGGGGAGGCAAAGACTCATGCACTCCTGGATGAAGGCGCTACCATCTCTCTCATTGATGCAGACCTGGCAAGGAAAATTGGGGCAAGAGGACCTCCGCAACGACTGCTAATGCGAGGGGTCAACATGCAGCAGTCGGAAGAGAGAAGCCAGCTGGTGACCGTGAAGATTAAGGGACCCGAAGGTGCGCCCCACGAACTAAAGGCACGCACCATCCGGTCTATGAAGCTACATCAGCAAGCTATTCCGGCCTCGCTGCTTGAGTATGAACATTTGCGAGACCTAGGAGAGAACGAGGTCTGCTACGAGTCGACGCGTCCAGGGATCCTAGTAGGCACAGACCACTGGGAGTATATCGTATCCCGGGAGCTGCGTCTGGGTAAACGAGGCCAACCCGTAGCATCGAGAACCAGCCTAGGGTGGGTGATACATGGACCGTTACCACGAAGCATCATTCGCCAAAGCGAAAGCGACGTGTTACATGTTTTCACCTCTGAGCAAACTAAAAATGAGAGTGAACGCCTACACGACCTCGTAGACCATCACTTCAAAGATCGACGCGCTCGGTGTCTCTCACAAGCCGAAAGTGAGTGACGCGGAACGTCGAGCGGTGCGAATCGTCGAATCTACGTTGAAGCGAACTGATAAAGGCTACGAAGTAGGGCTACCGTGGAAAGAAGACAACGTCACACTCCCGCCGAGTTACAACTCTGCGCTGCGCCGACTGAAAAAGATCGAAGAAAAAATGGACAACGATCAAGACTTCGCTGAACCCTCCTTTCTGAGACTTTTCCTTCAGGCAGCTTACTATCAGGCGATGAGAAGTCATATTGAAATGTCTTATATAAAAAAAAAACAATCAAATCTGGTTAGAATAAAAGGCGGGCGCGGCGCGTTGAGCGAGAAAGGCTCGCTGACATCGCTGCACGCGCCCGAAGGCGGCTCGGGCGTCGGAGGGCGCAAACTGACCTCCGCCCCCCATGAGCGCGGGCCTGAGGGTGACGGGTGGAGCCGCCCGTCACTCTAGCAGAAGCAGGCCACGGCGGCAAGGAGCAGAAACCGAACACGGGGCTCCGACGACAAAGCCTCGGATGCAATCAGAAGCAACACTAAGGCCCGTAATATAGAATCTCAGCTGAACCTCGATTTATGTGGGAAAAGATTGTATACACATTGACAAATTTGACAGGTTGTCTGGCAGATTGTCTATACATTTTTTCCTCAGATGGATTATGATTGGAAGGCGGAGGATCGTACTATGTTCAGCAATGGACTGAAGTGGGCTAATTAATTGATTGATTGAATCAAGATTCAGCACAGTGTCATTCTAGTTTGCCGACCGGACACAGTTTACCGGACCTATCACTTACGACGATACCTTGACGATAACTTGCTGAAGAAGGGATACGCGGCACCATGCGACGGTACCGAGGCTACGAGTCCAGTCTGCTGGTACCTACCTCACTTCGCAGTGCATAACCCGAACAAGCCTGGTAAACAGCGACTCGTCTTCGATGCAGCAGCCAAGAGCCGGGGTGTCAGTCTGAATGATCACCTGCTTGAGGGGCCGGACCTGTTGATGTCACTACAGGGGATTATGTTCCGGTTCCGAGAGAAGCCGATCGCCATCACAGCGGACATACAAGAGATGTTCTTGCAAGTAAAGATACGACCCGAAGATCAGCCAGCTCAACAGTTCCTGTGGAGGGGAAGAAACCGAGATATACCGCCCCGACACTACAAGATGACGAGCATGATCTTCGGTGCTACCAGCTCCCCATTTATGGCACACTACGTTCGAGACGCAAACGCGAGGGCCCATGCAGATACTCACGCAGCGGCCTTCGAAGCGATTACGAGAAGCCACTACATGGATGACCTGGCGGCCAGTTACGAAAATGAAGAAGAAGCCCAGCGAGCCGTCTCCGAGTTAATGACGGTCCACGCAGCTGCCAGCTTCAAGCTATGAGGGTGGAACACGAACCAAGCTAGCGTGCTCCGCGACGTCCCAGCTAAGCTACGAGCAACGTCGCCGACACCACTGGGGGGAGATGGGCCCGAGAACAAGATACTCGGCCTCATCTGGAACGCAGAACAAGATGAGCTTGGGTTCAACACCTCTATGAACCGAGTTCCCACGGAAGTGATCAACCGGACGCGAGCGCCGACGAAGAGAGAAGCCCTCAGCGCGGTCATGTCGATTTATGACCCCCTCGGACTGCTGAGCCACTTCACTATACGCGCTAAGATCGTGCTGCAGAGTCTGTGGCGACTTCAGATGTCGTGGGACGAACCTATACCCGAAGAAGAAAATGAGCTCTTCGCAGCCTGGTTAGAGCGACTCAACGACCTAGCCTGCCTGCGACTCGAACGCTGCTACATGCTGAACGAAGCTCAAGACCTACAGCTGCATGTGCTGTGTGACGCGAGTGAACAAGCGTACGCGGCAGTGGCGTATTGGCGCATCATTCAGTCGGACGGCAGCGTCAGGTTATGCCTCGTGGCCGCCAAATCGAAAGTGGCGCCACGACGCACGCAGACTATACCTCGGTTGGAGCTACAAGCAGCGGTCGTCGGGTCGAGACTAGCGGCAACAATCAAGCAAGAGCATCGGGTTAAGATAAACAAGACTGTATACTGGACCGACTCAACCACGGTGATACATTGGGTGCGAAACGACGAGCGACGCTACACGCCGTTTGTAGCCCACCGCCTGGGTGAGATCTCCGAGCTCACTAACAGCAAGGAGTGGCGGTGGGTGCCGACGTAGCAGACGACGCAACACGCGTCACCTACTTGCCGATCACCGCGGATGACAGGTGGTTTCAAGGTCCAGAGTTCCTGTTGGAACCAGAAGAACGATGGCCGGCCGACAAGACACAGTCAGTTGAAGACTTTGAGGTGTTACACGTTAGCGAGAAGAGAGAAGTGCATCATGCGTGGTTACCCGACTCCGCCCGGTTCTCTAACTACAATCGGTATATTAGAGCCGCCGCCTACGTGTTAGCCTTCGTGGACAAGTGTCGCCGACTAACAAAGCATCTAGGAACTACGCACATCGAAAGGGCTGAGAATGCAATTATCAGCCGCGCGCAGCACGAGAGCGTCGGAGAAGACATTGAGCGACTACAGACCGCTCGCCCTATTTCTAAAGCAAGTCGTCTGTACAAGCTGGACCCGATCTTGGAAGATGGACTATTACGGGTCAAAGAACGCATCGGAGCAGCTACCGCGCGGCGAGCCGAGCAGCCAACGACGACCCCTGCAGATTGGGGACATCGTGGTAATAGTGGATTATAGTTTACCACGCAACGTGTGGCCAATGGGAGAAGTCACACGCACCTACGCTGGACCTGACGGTGGAATCCGGATGGCAGACGTAAGAACAAAAACCGGAGTGTTCAAAAGGCCTGTGAGCAAGATCGTCGTACTGGAGAATGCCGTTCCGCAAACTGCTGCACTGGGGGGAGAACTGTCCAGTACGCCGAGTCATGCCGCATGAAGAACGGTCTATAATGTATATATAATGTATATATTAGTGTATAAGTAGTGTTAAGAATACATTGTAAGACACGGTAGCAAACCGCGTCATTTAGGTTGCTCCTTAAGTGCCTATGCGGGCTAACGAAAAATGTAGTACTTAAGCGAGCATGTTACGCCTGTAAAGCGGTACAGTTGAACACAAGTTCGGAAAAGCTCTGATAGCGTTCCAGAACAATAGAAGTAAGAAGAATAAAGCTACAAGTCTGCAAATTGGAGTTTTATTCAAGTGAATCCTGATAGGGAGATAAAAGTCATACAGTCCACGACAAATTCTTTCTTTCTAAAATACTCCTTGGGCGTTTCATACTAGGTACTAATCGTCGAAATACTTTAAATAACCTATTTGATTATTTATACTACGGTCCGAAACACTCAATTCAAAAATTTGCTTTGTACAACTTTGTTATTAGTGTAGGTCTCCGTAGTGTAGGTGTAAACTGGGACTTTGTCCACGAGGACTTAGAACTGAATTTTATTGTTTTGGCGTGTTACCTTTATTTTTTAAATTAAAAATTATAATAAATTATACACACAATATAACTATGTTATTTTGTTAACTAACCTACACAAACCTGCTTATTATCTAGGTAGAATATAGGTAACAGAAGAAAGCACGATAAAAACATGTCTGAGTAGTTACTTATCAGTTACAATAAAACTACTTTGGTAGCTTGATTGTGAGTCAAATGAGGTACCTCACTACCTTCCTAACTGTTCAGGTAACTTAGTAGTCAATTTAATAGTCAGACACCTCATTTAACTCATACTTACACCTCAAGACGATATGCTTAAAGTAAAATTTGTATTCGGTAATGCTGAGCGTATGCTTACACATAAAATCAATTTTTTACATAATTTCATACCGATTGTGTATTTTTCATAATATTTCAAATGTTATAAATAAGAAAATAGATGTGAATAAAGAGAATAATATTTTAGGACATAGGTACTCAGAAAAATTTAAGGATAGAACGGCCATGTGAGCGTGAAACGCGTGGCAACTTTTCAGTCAATTCCTGTCCTATGAGACAGTAAAAAACAGTAAACGACAGTAGACGTAAACGTATCGCTATAATGAAGTATTGTGATTGGCCGCCTGCCTACTGTGAACCAATCGCAATGCTCCGTTCTTTCGATTGGTTTACGTTACGAATTCGAATGTTTTTCGTGCTCGGGGCAAGGAGCTTTCGAACGCTTACTCGGTATCGTTAAGACTAGCTTGTGATAACATCGTTAAAAATACCGTAAACATTGTGCTATTTCCTACTGTAGAAAGAAAATGGACAATTAAATTTGAAAAATGACGGTATTTTTTTTATCTCTCGTGAGTATTTATTTACAGTGTAAAAGTTGTGCGGCGGAGGGCAAGCCGGCCGACCATAGGGTTGGCAGCAAGGCCTGCACCCGCGGGGAGCCGCCGCCGCGAGGCGGGCGTTCCGCCGATGGTTCGGGGCGGGATGCGGAGATGGTTCCATAATGGATCCTCATCTCCGCATCCTGCAGGCGAACCTGGGCCACGGTGTCGATGCTCAGGCACTTCTGCTCCAGAGCATGGCACAGTGGTCCATCGACGTCGCCGCTGTCGCCGATCCATACACTCACCGGCCCCTCGGGCCCGCCTGGGTGGTCGACCTGGATGGATCGGCGGCGCTGCGGGTGCCCCTCCCCTTGTCGTGATCGCAAGGGAGCATGGCATCGTAGCGGCGCGGTTGGGGGAGATTGCGGTCGTGGCCGTTTATTTCACGCCGAGGACTTCAACGCCTGGTCTCTGGAGAGCTGGGCCGATTCTCTCGGCTTAGTTCTCCAGAATCGCGGGGCCGAAGCCACGTATATGGCCACGTTTGTGGCGGGGGAGCGCAGTTCGATCGTAGATCTATCGTTCGCGAGCGCTTCCCTGTCACTTCGCGTGCGGGGCTGGCGTGTCGCCGCGGAGGTGGAGACACTATCGGATCACCGATACGTTCGGTTTGAGGTCTCCCCTCCTCCGAGCGATGCGCCGGTCATTTCGGCCCAACGCGAGCCGCGCTGGGTGTTGGGGCGACTGAATCGGGAGGACCTCCTGGAGGCCGCCATCGTACAGGCCTGGGCCATTGCGCCGGACAGGCCTGTCGATGTCGACGATGAAGCGGCGTGGTTCCGGGAGGCCATGACACGTGTCTGCGATGCGAGTATGCCTAGAGCTCCAGCCTATAATCCGAGGCGTCGGGTCTACTGGTGGAATGCGGAGATCGCGAGGCTGCGTCAAGCCTGCGTGATCACGCACCGCCGGTGGGCCCGATTCCGTAGGAGGCGTACTCGTCCCGCAGACTCGGAGCCCCGATTGGCGGAGCTTCATGAGGGATACAGGGAGGCCCGGAATGCCCTCCGAGCGGAGATCAAGCGGTCAAAAGCCGCTTGTTACCGGGAGCTCCTGGAGACGCTGGAGCGGGACCCATGGGGGCGGCCTTACCTAATGGTAAGAGAAAAGCTGCGCCCCCGGGCCCCTCCGCTGACCCAGGTGCTCGAGCCGACTCTTCTCGGAGGAGTGGTGGAATCCCTGTTCCCGGCGCGAGCGGAACATGTTCCACCGCAGATGGCTCCGCCGCCTCGGTCGCCTACGGCGCCCAGTGTGGTGATTGACGACGACGTGCCCGAGGTCACTTGGGTAGAACTAGAGCTGGCGGTGCGAAGGCTGAGGGCCAAGAAAAGCACCGCCCCGGGACCCGACGGCATTCCAGGCCGTGCGTGGGTCCTAGCTCTAAGGGAAGACGGCCTCGAACCCCGACTGAGAGGGTTCCTCAGCGCATGTTTGAAGCGGGGCCAGTTTCCGAAGATGTGGAGGACGGGGAAACTGGTCCTCATCCGCAAGCAGGGACGCCCGGCGGACGAGCCGTCCGGGTACCGGCCCATAGTGCTGCTCGACGAGGTGGGCAAACTCTTCGAAAGAGTTATTGCCAAGCGCCTCGTCGAGCATCTCTCTAGAGTGGGGCCGGACCTGGCGAACACCCAGTTTGCGTTCCGCCGGTGGCGTTCCACTGTGGATGCCATCATGCGTGTGAGGACTCTGGCGGGGGATGCGGTTGCCCGGGGCGAGGTGATGTTGGCGGTGTCCTTGGACATCTCCAACGCCTTCAACACCTTGCCCTGGAGTTGCATCAGGGAGGCACTCGTGTACCACGACGTGCCTCTCTACCTCCGCCGCATAGTCGGGGCGTACCTGACGGAGAGAGCCGTCATCTACCCAAGTTTGACGGGAGTCGGTAGGCGTGAGATGTCGTGCGGTGTTCCACAGGGGTCGGTCCTGGGGCCGCTCCTGTGGAACATCGGTTACGACTGGGTGCTTCGCGGTGACTTCGCGTACGGGGCCACCGGCACGTGTTACGCGGATGACACGCTAGTGACGGTGGGCGGGGCTACGCACCGCGAAGCGACCCTGAGGGCCACGACCGCGGTTGCTCAGGTCGTCGACAGGATCCGGCGGCTGGGTCTCGAGGTGGCTCTGCACAAGTCCAAAGCCATGTTCTTTCATGGCCCTCGGCGCAGGCCAGGCCCGGGAACCAGCCTAACAGTGGGAGGCACTCCCATCGACATCAAGCCCCGGTTGAAATACCTGGGGCTCGTGCTTGATGGTCGATGGGACTTCGGACAGCATTTCCGAAGTCTGCGCCCCAAGTTGGTGCTCACGGCGAATGCCTTGGGCCGGTTGTTGCCCAACTTGAAGGGCCCAGAGTCCTCCTGCAGGAGACTCTACGCGGGTGTCGTGCGGTCCATGGCCCTATATGGGTGCCCCGTGTGGGCGGACAACCTGGAGGCCAGATTCATGCCTCTGCTCCGTACGGCGCAGAGCACGATGGCCTCCAGGGCCATCAGGGGATACCGCACGATATCCTTAGAAGCGGCGAGTCTCCTGGCCGGATCGCCACCGTGGATCCTGGAAGCGAGGGCCCTTTCGGCACTATATCAGTTCCGAAAGGAGGCGCGGGAGCGGGGATTCGATCCCGAGCCCGAGGATATTCGGGCCGAGAAATCCCGGCTCCACCAGGTCATGGTGGCCGAGTGGGAGCGACGACTTGGGCAACCACACGCAGGGCACGCCGTCATTGCGGCGGTAAGGCCCATCATGGGGGAGTGGCTAGAGAGGCCACACGGTAGCCTCTCGTACCGTCAGACGCAGATTATCACCGGGCACGGTAGCTTCGGGCGGTATCTGTGTCTGATGGGTATAGAGCCAACGCCCGAGTGCCATCACTGCGACGCGAGCGTGGAAAAAAAAACAAAAAAAACAACTGGGTAGTGAACACTAAATTTTTGCTCTATTAAATTTAATCATAAAAAATACTAATAACAATTTCTAACTTTATCGAATGCTAGCATATAACAGTTAAAGTGTCTACCTGCCGGGTGCAATAACAATCCTTCTTTATTTCTCTCTTCTGACAACAACAACACTTTAACATCTTCATCATGGACACCATGCAAGCCACTATGGACATCATGAGCAGTGCCATAAACAAGAGGATGCAGGAATTTGAGGCCAAGTTGCAGTCTTCAAACACATCCCTGAGTCTTCCCGGTTTAGTGGCTGAGTTTAACGAATTTAGAGCGTTTGTTACAAGGGTTCTAAAACAGTTGCAACATCAAGTCGAAGCTTTAGCGGTCACTGTGGATGGAATGGAGATGCAGAGACGGCGTAAGATCTTGCTGCTTCATGGTGTTGATGAAGTTGGGGAGGAAACCCCCACACTTGTAGCGGTGAGCCTCATACAAAACCTCGGCCTCTCTGACTTCTCGGCTTGTAGCATAAGGCGTTGCCAGAGGATGGGTCGTGCTACGTCCAACAGGAAACCCAGGCCCCTATTGCTCAAGCTGCAGGATTCGGTGACCCGGGACAAAGTGTGGTACAGCAAGACCAAGCTGAAGGGTACGGGAATCACAATGTCGGAGTTTTTAACAAAATCCCGACATGACGTGTTCATGGCTGCACGCGAACGTTTCGGCATCACCAAGACCTGGACTAGGGACGGCAACATTTTCGTTGTCGGCCCCGACGAAGTGCGGCATCGATTAACGTCATTGGCAGAACTAGAAACTCTTGCTGCCGAGATTAAGCCAAAGCCAGCAGCTGCCGATGTCTCCCCGAAGCCAAAAACTGCCACTGATATCGCCCCGAAGCCAACAAAATCCAAGCGGGCGGTGGCTACGAAAAAGTGAAGTTCGTATTAAATTTTTTACTCTTTAGTTTGCAATCCAGGTACCTTCAATTCCATTATTTTAGTCATAAATTATTCTTGCTCATGAAGGTACATAAATTAAACTTCTGTCGTAAATACACACATTATTAATTGGGATTTTGTTACTAGTACTATGTTTACAATATTTACAACAAATTGTGATATGAAATGACAATTACAATGACAGTGACAGCGACCGATGAATGACATTTCTACTCTATTTTCTATTTATTATTTTGTTTTATGGCAAGGGTCGAATGATGATGTGTTGCAATATGGCTGCGTTCCATCTCCTTATCTTGTCTACTTACGTTATATCTGCAGCATGTTAAATTTGGCAGTGTTGTAACATGATTAATAATTATATTAATTAATTAATAATTATATATATAAATAATTTACCTATAAATGAATATAAGATGGGTAAATTGCTATAAAATCAGAACCGCGGTTGTCACTGTCAAATTCACACACTTTTATTGTTTTTCTATAAGTACCTGAATCAAATAGTAAAATTCACGCTAAACTTGTTATTTGCCTACGGCAGATGGAGAGAAACTTAATAGCTGTTTAAATTTATATAATATATTTCAGGCACTATCTGAGTGCAGTGATGACAGTGATAGTGAATATTTTTCGGCAAATAGCGATGCGAGCGACGACGAAGGACCTACGCTCCCTGAATTTCTTGAGTCTCAATTCTCGGACGTTCCCAGGAATTTTAATGTAGTTCACATTAACGCTCAAAGCATTCCGGGTCACTTCCCAGCGATACTGGCAACTTTTGACTGTACGAATATACACGCTATTCTTGTATCAGAGTCGTGGTTGCACCCAAGCCTACAACCAACCAACCAACAACCGCGTATTCTATACCCGGCTTTAATCTCATTAGAAATGATCGCGCGGTTGGAAAAGGCGGCGGTGTTGCCATATATCTACAAACGCAAATACCTTATACTGTAATTAGCATGTCGCCACAGCCACCCGTCTCTGGGGAACACCTTTTCCTTGAAATTGAACTCCTTCACTCTAGAACTTTGCTAGGTGTTTTCTACTGTCCTTCATCTAAAATAAACTATTTCCCTTCTTTCGAACTCATCTTGGAGATCTCTAGGGTATGAATCTATACCCTTGTACAGTCAAAGCATAATCATGGGTGACTTCAACACCTGTCTAGAAAAAAACGACTCTCGTTCTTCGGCCTTACACTCTATAATTCGATCTAACAACTTGACTATACTTCCATCTGACACCACTCATCATTTCCCAGGTTGTGCACCTTCTTTACTGGACCTTATTATTGTCTCTTCCCCAAATTGTGTGGTGAGGCACGGTAAGCGCTCCGCTACTCAATTTTCCTACCATGACTTACTGTATCTGTCTTATCGACTTCGCCCACCCAAATCTAAACCTAAAGTCCTCTTGCAGCGCAATTTTCGCGAAATGGACCTCGGCTCCCTGCGCAGGGATGCAGGCGCCATTGACTGGGGTTTACTTTTTGACTCCAGTTGCATAAATAAAAAGGTTGAAATGTTCACAACCAAAGTCACTCAACTATACGACCTGCATGCGCCTATACGCAGCATTAAAGTCAAGCATTTACCATCACCTTGGCTAACAGAAGAAATTAAAAGGCTTATATCTAAAAAAGCTGCAGCCAAGTCAAAATACAGTAGTCGTCCTACGGAGTTAAATCGAGAGAAATACGTGGCGATTCGTAATCACTGCGGCAAGGTGTGTAGGAATGCTCAACGCCAGTATATCCATAATTCAGTTCAAAACGGTGATCCAGCTCACGTCTGGAAGTTTCTAAGATCATTGGGAGTCGGTAAATCTCGACAAAACACTGTTTCAAAAAATATAGACATCAATTCACTAAATCAACACTTCTCAGCCCCATCAACTTTTGATGCAGCTACTAAGCTTAACACCCTAAATAATCTTTCAGCCACTACAACTCCCAACTGCCCTCCGTTTATTTTCACACAATTCACTGACTGTGATGTTAGGAAGAGCATAATGTCGATCACTTCAAATGCGATCGGAACCGACTATGTCAGCCGTAATATGATCATACCAATCATTGACGAAATCCTTCCTGTAATCACCCATACATTTAACTATTCTGCGGCTAGCAGCACCTTTCCGACTGCTTGGAAAGATGCTCATATAATTCCTATTGCAAAGAAAAGAAACCCTTCATCTTTTTCTGAATACCGACCTATCTCTATACTCACTTTCCTCTCCAAAGCTCTTGAACGCCTGATTCACTCTCAATTGATTTCTTTTCTCTCTAAAAATTCTCGATTTCGACCCGGTCACAGCACCGCGACTACTCTTGTTCGTATCACGGAAGACATTAGATCTGGTATGGAGAACGGCGAGCTAACAGTCCTAACGCTGTTAGACTTCACCAATGCATTCAACAACGTTGATTTCGACGTATTGCTCGGGATTTTGTCCTCACTTAACATATCTCCAGCAGTGATT
Source organism: Eilema caniola (assembly GCA_949126895.1). Taxonomy (NCBI): domain Eukaryota; kingdom Metazoa; phylum Arthropoda; class Insecta; order Lepidoptera; family Erebidae; genus Eilema; species Eilema caniola. Next base: position 10,091,199 of record OX421488.1, read on the forward strand.
GACTGGTTTCAAAGTTACCTGTATGGTCGCCGGCAGCGCACCCGAGTAGAAGACGCTGTCTCCTCTTGGAGTTTGACGTCTGCTGGCGTCCCTCAGGGTGGCGTTCTATCTCCTCTACTTTTCGCTGTTTTCATAAACTCTATTTCTCACAACCTCACTTCCACCTACCACCTATACGCAGATGATCTCCAGATATACTCGAAAGCTGCTCCGGATAAACTTGCCGATGCCATAAACATAATAAATAAGGATATGGTCCGCATATGTACCTGGAGTAAATCGTATGGTCTGAAGGTTAACCCATCTAAGACCCAGGTCATAATTATTGGTAGCTCAAATTATATATCCAAAATCGACTGGTCTCTGCTGCCTTGGGTCTCCTGCGATGGGACCAATATACAATATAGCAAGCAGGTAAAAAATCTGGGGATATATATGGACAGCTGCTTGTCTTGGAACCCTCAACTCCAAGAGATCAGCCGCAGAATGTTTGCCAGCGCGGGGTCCCTGCGTAGGCTTCAAAATTTTCTTCCCATTGCCACGAAAACTGCGCTTGCACAAAGTCTTCTCTTTCCCATCCTTGATTATGCTGATGCCAGTTATCCAGATCTCACCGAAGACCAACTGAATAAACTTGAGAGACTCCAAAATCTTTGCATACGATTTATATTTGGACTTCGCAAATATGATCACATCTCCGAATATCGCGCTAAGCTCAAGTGGTTACCTATAACGCCTTCGCCGGAATGCTCATTTTCTTTATCTACTGTATAGTATTCTATTTCACCCTCTCACTCCCTTCTACCTAAAAGATCGCTTTGACTTCCTATGCGACTCGCATTCTAGGGTCTTGAGGTCGTCTGGGAATCTGAGGCTGAAGATGCCAGCGCACTCCACGAGATTCATGGACAAATCTTATACTGTCCAGGCTGTTCGATTGTGGAATGCCTTACCCATTACCATTAGACGTGCACAATCTCTGCCTGTCTTCAAAAAAATGGTTACGGCCTACTATTTGCAAGAGCGATAGTCACTATCTTACACCTTCTATCTTTATAATTTATTCTATTATGTCTTTACTGTTTTTGGTATTCTATCTAAGTATATCTATTTCATGTACCTAATGATAGGTACTGTTTCACTAGTTATGTATTATATATTGTATATAGTAAGTAATATTTATATAGTATTATTATATCTATTAACTATCTGAATATAATAATATATCTAGTATGGACCAAAATTCAAAATAATTATTAGGAACCTACCCCCTTCTTTCTGTCTCTAGATCCACCTAAAATTTAGTGGTTATTTATTCTCTTTGAACTCCATCCCATGGTTGCCTGGAAGAGATTGCCCTGCGCGATAAGGCCGCCAATTGTATGCTACAAAACTGTACCTACCACTATATTGTAATATGTTCTTCTTTCTTTCTTTGTGTACCATACAATAAAGAGTTTTTCATTCATTCATTCATTCATTCACACGCTCACCGAGTGCCCGGCGTTTGAGACGCCGAGGCGGGAGCTTGTGGCGGCCCTGGGGGTGAGAGTGCTCACGCTCTCCACCCTGCTCGCGGCGATGGTCCGCTGCGCGGATGCGTGGGCGGCCAGCGGCTCCTTCTGCGAGCAGGTCATGCTCGCGAAGGAGACAGCAGAGCGGGCGCGGCGCGATGAGCGAGAGAGGCTCGCTGACATCACTACACGCGCCCGAAGGCGGCTCGGGCGTCGGAGGGCGCAAACTGACCTCCGCCCCCCATGAGCGCGGGCCTGAGGGTGACGGGTGGAGCCGCCCGTCACCCTAGCAGAAGCAGGCCACGGCGGCGGCGCGCATCGTAGGACGATGCGCACCTCCCCACACCGGTGTTGAGTCGGGGACCGCGTGGTCCCCCCCTTCCCGAGGAGGGCCAGACCGAGAGGGATGGCCCTGGGTCAGCCGGGGTGCGAGGGATATGTCGCATGACAACCTCACCTTCGGCCTAGCACTACGACCCAGAGACGGCGTGTGGTTTAGTCGGTTCGAGTCCGACATAACCTCCCCCTCCGGCTCCGGAGGGGTGGGTATCCGTGGGGATTTCCCGCACGTAAAAAAAAAAAAAAAAAACAGTGTAAAAGTCGACACGCGCGACATGCAGGTGAATACTGCGTAAGGCCGTTCCATCCCTATATATTTCTGTGGGTTCTACCACAGATAATATAATATAATGTACTACACAGTGCAGTGTTGTTTAGTACATTAGACAACACTGCGCTTGTGTTGTGTTGTACAGTGCAGCGTTCAGTATATATTTGAAAGCGTTATTCTCGGGAAATAAATGTGTGATAAAAAAAAATCTTCTCACATTTGATAGCTCAGTTCTTGGGGAAGGTAATACACTATTTAACATCTCGCTGCGATCTTCATAAGTGAAACAATAAGAAAAAAGTTAGAAAGTCCAGGGGGCGGCCGGCTGCTCAAATAACTGTGGGTCGCAGCTACTACATTATCTAGTGGTTTAGTTTCCTTTTCCCGCGAAAAAAGTCCCTTCTCGTATCCTATGTGCTAATCCAGAAAATATTCGATCTATGTGTCAATTTTCATCTAAATCTGTCCAACAGTTTACGCGTAGGTACTTGAGTAACAAATATCTATATAAACTTACACATTTATGTTATTGGTAGGGCCTTAAAAATAATCTGCCAAAGTTGTGGGGATTGTGGTCGCAGCACTAGTGGGACCGGTGAATGTCACGTGGTGCTGCGACGACAATCCTCTTTTGATGAGGCCGTCAAGCTGAATGCCCCCATTGTTAACATGGTACGTGTATGTAATGGTAACTCTCTTTCCTAAGACTTTGCCTGCAGCGTACCATTAGGTGAGGTAAAATCAAATTGACGCTTACTATTTAAAAAAAAAATAGTAAAGCGACTGCCATCTGACTTCCACATCCCACTGACAATAAGTTCTTTAGTTAGCGGAAGTTCTTGGACCCATAACGATTGCCTCAAATGTTCGTATAACAACGGGGTACTCTACAAGGCATCCATGCCACAAAGTGGTTAAAATGGTCACCCATCTTAAGACTGACCTGGCTAATATTGCTTAGCGTTGGAATGAGTTATCTGACCACAGATTCCTTGATAGAGTAACTGTAATGTGATTATAATGAACAAACTTACTTTCAGATGTCAAAGATTATTGACACAAACTATTACTGAACAAACATTAATTAGCAGTATTTAACACGACATCAATCAAACTTGATAGTCAACATTCAAAGCTATACCAAACCCCCTTAACTAACCGAAGCTACAATATATTAAACTTTATACTCGAGCACTAGAACTCAATTTCACTTAAGCTATACGGGTAACTACAAACTTCTAACTCAAATAAGTATTTCAACGAATCTAGTGATTTGTTTTCCGTTTATGAGCACATTTAACGATGTTTATCTGAATACTAAGTCGTTTCAATAAAGTTATTCCGACAACATTGCATACATCTGGAGAGTTTCGGGAATAGCCAGGATTAGTACCCACATGAAACTTAGATTCTTGGCTAAGAACAGTATTCAATCGTCTTTGTTTATTTCATTTTAGTTTTAAACCTGTGCATCTGCATGTAATCGATTCTTGCGTCTCTTGGGACCATGAATTTTATCTGCCTAAATTTTTCTTTGATGACCATTTCTCTATGAAAGCGAAGCAAATAACATTCTATCTGTAGCCTAAAGCCGCCTATATTGGGATTTTCATAAATCCTATACCAGCCAATATTGTGTCGATTTGGTACTATCCTCGGTCACATTGCACTCGGCCCACTTATAAAATAACAAAATTCTGGCTCCATCAGATTCAGTAGGTACACATCAATAAGTATCAGATTCTAACTTCATGAACTTATTGATCTATATTACATAAATATTTTATAGGTCGAGGATTTTAGATTTTGCCTTAAATCACTTTTACGAAACTTCGCTTTACGGAAAATATCGATTCGTTTTCTTGATTGTTGGACTGAATAGCTGACCCAAACCGATTATTTTTTATTTCAATTCCCCGTAATATTTTCAAGTGTCAGCAACTTAGTGGAAAAAGAAATCATTTTAAATTCTCTTCAATATCCACCACATACCTGTTCGGCAATTCCGGAGCAGAAAGAAACTCTCCATAGATTTTGATTGGTATCTTGGCCTATAACGGGAGCGACTACCGTTTGACCTTGGACTTAGGCCTCAAGTATGTTATTAGGGCCCCACTAACAGGATGGTGATAAGATCAAAGAAGCAAGTCGAAGTATAAAATCTCGTGCACTTTTAGCAATATCTAGCCTACCCAAGTTAGAAATCTTTGTCATGTTTTTACTTATTTTTATTAACTGACTTTAACAAAGAGGAGGTTCTCTATAATACTGAATGTTCCATTTCTCTTCCAGGGTATTTCCTTCATCGGTTGGCATCAACGTGCCACCCTGGAGCGGGTCTTGCTAGTGATCAGCGCTATACTTTTGGTGGTATTACCCCGTGGCACCCTGCTGCTCACGGTTCGGGGACCTACGGACCTGCCAGTACCACCGAGCTATCAGCCTGACACTTCAGGTACACTTCTTCTATCTTCTTCATCTTAGCGTTAATCCCAGTCGCATCCAAAGCTTTCACCTCGGAGTCTGGGAGTTACCAGTCTAACTGCGGATTTGGCTGAACTTCAATATTTTCCGTGAAGTAACTGAGCCATATTATGCCTGTGTTCTTGTTAATCCTAAAATGAGGTAAATTGGTCTCACGTCAGTACTTTTCTTTAAAACAGAACTATTTATGGTTAATCAGCTACGGTTTAACTGATCAATGTCCGTAAAGAAATGCAAAAAAAATGAAATATTTTATGTAACTGAAGTGAGAACGATAAAGGAGTTAAATATTTTGAAAGAACCACGTTCGAATGGTTTGATGGCTTTCATGCCATCAATATAGGTAACGTATCAAACCATTCTTATGAGAAATATTTTTCTGTTATGTGTAGGTATCAGGGCCACAGCAATATATTAGGATAGAACGGCCATGTGAGCGGGAAAAGCGTGGCAACATTTTGGTCAATTTCTGTCCTATGAGACAAGAACTTTCGAATGCTTACTTGGTACTGTTAAGACTAGCTTGTAATAACATTGATAAAAATACCGTGAATATGCCATATTGTGCTATTTCCAACTGTAGAATAAAAATGGGGAAAGAAAATTTGAAAATAAACGTACTTCTTATTTTTCGTGAGTATTTATTTACAGTGAAAAAGTCGCCACGCGCGTCACGCAGGCGAACACTGCGTATGGCCGTCCTATTTATATATTGTTATAAAATTTTATATAATTTCAAAATAAATATATTTTCGTGTTGAGTTCAATATCGTTGACATAGCCCAAGTATTTTTTTAATTATCTTCATCTAGCTTTTGCTCGCGGCTCCACCCGTGTTGATGTCGATTATCGTACCTATATCTTTTCTCAAGGGTTAATCTACCCCAAATAATCGTTGCCGCAAAGTTCTGAATAGCAGAGGAGGCCATACTTTGTATTAAATTGTCCTATTCTTTCACTATAAATTAATTTTCTTTAGAAATTTCATTTTGTAATAATTTTGAACATAAAATACCACGTTATAATGCGAAGAACCATCCTAAAATTTTAATTAGTACATGTTGCTTAGACTTTTTATAGTATATAGAAGGTGTGGATGTAAACATACACGAGACCACTTTACAATTTGGTGTATTATAGTATAGTATAGTATAGCATAGCATAGCATGGCATGACATAGCATGGCATGACATAGCATGGCATGACATGGCATGGCATGGCATTACATGGCATGGCATGCCATGGCATGGCATTGCATGACATGGCGCGGCACGGTACGGCACGGCACGGCACGGCACGGCACGACACGGCATAGCATAGCATAGTAAAGCATAGCATAGCATAGCATAGCATAGCAAAGCATAGCATAGCATAGTATTTTACAGTATAGTATAGTATAGATCATAGATGTTCCGATTCTAATTCCAGAGCCAGAAGTCTGCCTCACAGGTTCCTGCAAAAACACTGCAAGCGAAGTTATCCGAGCATTGGATGAAAGCCAGGATCCGTGCGAAGATTTTTACGAGTTCGCCTGCGGGGGATGGATCCGAAACAACCCAATACCAGAGGGCGAGTTAAATTGGGGCATCTTAAGAAAGCTCCATGAGCAAAACCAACTAGTCATCAGATACGCTCTGGGTAAATTCTTTTATTTACTACTGGTTATACATAGGTAGTGAATGTTGGGTTTTGCTGAAGAAGCATGATAAAAGAATTTATAATCTCAAAGGTTTATAAAGCCATGACGCGAAACCGGTCAGTCAAAAAATAAAACACTGTGGTAAGTGTTTATTCAATGTGTCGCAAATTCCACCAAGTGCCATCAATCAACCGTGTAAAAAGTGACATGTCAATAATGCCCGAAGTCGACGAGCTTGTATGAATAATTATAAATTAATTTCGACAGGCGCTCCGCTGTCGCCCCAAAGACCACAGAGTCCCCATTTCCCACCCCCAGGCCCGGGCTTGATTATGTTTGTGAATTTTGAAATGGTATCTCAATAAAACCACATTGTCCGCTATGAGTAATATCCTACTAGCCTAGGTAAAATTTATTAAAATCTGAAAGTTTGTTAAGATGTTTGATATTCAATCATGCTCTAAAGGTTGAATGGATCAGGCTGAATTATAATTATGTAGTTTGGAATAACACATAGTCTATTATCCCGCGAATAGGTTGTGGGAACGTTATCAAAATTCCACGCGGGTGGAGCCGCGGACTACAGTACTGTAGTAATATGAATACACACTCACGCTTTTTTTCCTTTGACTAGGCAGAGACAGCTCCCCATTTATTTCGGTCTTTCTCTACTCACATTTTTATCTACTTTTAATTAGACGTCGTCGGTTTTAGGTGCTCCTTAAGTATTTTTTGTACCAGGGCAGAGAAATAACATTCCCCTATTTGGTACGCTACTATTTTTAAAATAACAAAACCCTTCATGGACGTCAGCATAGCAGTACTTATATGGAATATATGCCTTGTGTATGTCAAAATTATATGCGATTGAGTAACGCCCAACCTTACGCGCGGTTTATACAGAAGAGACGTGGCGGATGACATTTGGCGGTAGCGGACAATTTATATAATTTAGAAAACGGGAATTAACGCGATCATGGTATAGGTACTTACATATCTTGGATTTCCTGACGTTTCGACCAGGTTACACCGGCCGTGGTCAGCCTGTGCCTATACCATGATCGCGTTAATTCCCGTTTTCTAAATTATATGTCATGGAACGCGAGAGTTTAAAAGTCAATTTATATAACGCAATATAAACCACCAAGTTCGACCGGAGTCGGTAGGCGTGAGATGTCGTGCGGTGTTCCACAGGGATCGGTCCTTGGGCCGCTCCTGTGAAACATCGGTTACGACTGGGTGCTTCGCAGGGCACGCCGTGATTGCGGCGGTAAGATCCATCATGGGGGAGTGGCTAGAGAGGCCACACGGTGGCCTTTCGTACCGTCAGACGCAGGTCGTTACCGGACACGGTAGCTTCGGGCGGTATCTGCATCTGATGGGCATACAGCCAACGCCCGAGTGCCATCACTGCGACGCGAGCATGGACTCGGGGCTGCACACGCTCACCGAGTGCCCGGCTTGGGAGACGCCGAAGCGGGAGCTTGAGGTGACCCTAAGGGTGCGAGTGCTCACGATCACCACCCTGCTCGCGGTGATGGTCTGCTGCGCGGATGCGTGGGCTGCCAGCGCTTCCTTCTGCGAACAGTACATACTCGTGAAGGAGACAGCAGAGCAAGCGCGGTGCTATGAGCGAGACAGACTTCCGGACATCACTGCCCAGCCGGTGGAGCCGCCCGTCACCCTAGCAGAAGCAGGTCAGCGCGGTGGCACGCATCGCGGAACGATGCGCGCCTCCCCATACCGAGCGCGAGTCGGAGACTGCTTGGTCGCCCCTTCCGAGGACCATCCCTCTCGGTCTGGCTCTGGGTCAGCCGGGGTACGAGGGATATTTCACCTGACAACCTCACCTTTGGCCTAGTACTATGACCCACAGGTGGTGTGAGGTTTAGTCGGTTAAAGTCCGACATAGCCTCTCCCTCTGGCTCCGAAGACGGAGGGGGGGGAGGTCGTTATCCGTGGGGAAATAAGATAAAACTAATGAGTCTAAACTTGATAATTTTATTTAGGACTTGCTATGGCCACCTTCCTACTCCATCATCAGACCAGCTCCATGGTACCAGATTAATGCATTGTTATCCAAACTAAACAAAATTTCACCAAAATTTGATGGGGATATCTGCTTCAAAATCGAGTTTAAAGATTTGCCCCAAACAAATTACACACAGAGCAAGTTAATATAAAGCTTGTGAAAACAGTTTGATTTGTTCGTTTTGAGACTCGGTAGTCAAGATCGTTCTAATGCCGACTGTACAGGTGTACGTATTACGATCCATACAACACAAAAATATCGACTGGCGATAAAACGGTACGATTTCTATTCACACTATACAAATAGCGAACTTATTTTTCAATATAAAGTTGAAACTATCATGCCTGAACTCAATATGTCCGTACACCTTATTGCTTGCTTGCGGACCCTCGTATACGCTAACCTATTTGGATATTTAAAGTTCTCGGTTGACTTCAACACACCTTTAACAATTATGAACTACTAGCTAATGCTCGAAACTGTGCTAGCATAAGCCTATTCCTATAAAAGTTGCCTATATGTTAGTCAGACTACAATCAGCTACGCCTGTACAAAATTTAGATGTAACTATTGTAATTGTAGCCTTTAGAGCATGATTAAATAACAAACATTCAAACATATTCATAAACTTTCACATTTGTAATGTATAAAGCAGGCTAGGATATTTTTCTGTGAGAAATCGCTTTTGTCATCGACTGTACCTAGATTCGACACCTTTTGAGCTGTTCTAACCAAATAAGTGTTAGACTACTGTATTAGAGTTTCATTGTGAATTACCTACAACAAGAACTATCATTTATCATCCGACTTTATCATTGTGAGTACACAAGTTTTAGACCCTCCCATAATCTATAAGATATTTCGGAAGGTGTATTTTTTATTATACCTGTGCCAAATGGTTATTTTATCGCGGCGTTTGTTTAGCGATGGATGTTTGCAGATGTGTACGTGTTTCAGATTATAATGCCTTTTAAGTGATTACTATAAGAGCGTTTTCACACTCATCCGATATCCGATATCCAACAGCCGATATCGGAGGAAGTCAAATGTATAAGATATGTGTCAGTATTTCACATTGTCCGGCCCGATATCGATTATCGGAGCCAACATCACTGTCTTACCCCGATATCGGATCACAAAAAGACTAAAAAAGCGACTCCAAGCAATTTTCGACCTTAATGACATTTCCTTTGTTTCATGTCTTTTCGTGTTAATTGATGACGCTGATCACGAATGTAAGAATAAAAATTCGATAGCATGTCGTGTCAATAAGGTCGAAAATTGTTTGCACAATTTTTTCTTCCCTAGCATCCTTAATTAGTCTGTGCTTTCGAGCAAATGGCCGTATCGGGCCGATTTTATCGGTTAATTCGTCGGCTATCGGACGTCGGCTATAGGCGTCCGAAACCGATATCGGATATCGGATGAGTGTGAAAACGCTCTGTCACTTTACTGTTTTCTTTTACTATTACTAAGGCAGTTAACTTACCTACACGATAAATGGCTTCACTAAATTATAACATATCACAGAAGTGGGATTACTTTCATCGTGTTGGTTCCGGTGGTGTAGAATAGGCCATCTCTTTCTATGGGTGTCACAGAAAGCGAGTCAGTTATGGGACTGTTCCTCATCCGACAGTAAACAAACAGTCAACATAAAGTGCCCGCTTGACGGCAGTGAGCTCGCCTTCTATTGCGTGGGACCGAAAACCATAGTCACAGTATAAATATTTTTATTTTTTTATTTTATTTTTTATTTTATTTTATAAGGTATAAAAACAGATAACAGATCACATGATATCAGTATAGAATTTCCAAATACACTTTTTGAACCTGCTATCCAATTACATTTGCACACAACATTCAGATGCTAAATAGCTTCGTTAAGACCGTTTATATATACGTAAATCAGAAAATTGTAGGTAGGTACATTCTTATAAATAAATCCTTAACAGGAAGAGATAAGCAAAACGCACACACTAAAGTTGTTTTTTAAAAGTACTGAAGCTATCAAAGAAAATGTCCAGTTTGGTACAAACTTATTATATTGGGTACACATTCTATGGAGCGGGTTATTTTGTGAAACATTGTTTTTGCACAGTGGGATAGTAAATAGTTGCGGAATGCGTACAGACCGAGTAGGTACCTTAAAGTTTATGTATGCGACAAGATTACAGTCCAGCAAGCCATTCACGATCTTGTATAGAGTACATAAGTCGCCCATCCTTCTCCTCTCCTCCAAACTTATAATCTCGAAGGTTTTAAGCCTTTCTTCATATTCGGGTATTTTACGCCTAAACCCATACTTTACACACAAAGCCCTGACGAAGCGTTTTTGAATTGTCTCGATTCTATCAATATGTACTGCATATATTGGAGCCCAAACGGAAGCGCAGTATTCGGTTATACTCCTCACTAAAGCACAATACAAGGTGATTAAGGACTCAGCATACTTGAAAGGTTTGGCATTATGTAGCACAAATGAAAGCATGCGATTAGCTTTGCTGCAGATGTGCTCATAATGTGACCTGAAGGACATCTCAGTATCAAAAATTACGCCTAGGTCACGTACTACTTTAACTCTATCAATAATAATTCCTTTAATATTATAGTTGTATATAAATAAATTTCTATTTTTAGTAAACGTGATAACCTGACATTTATTTGTGTTTAATGACATAGAATTCTCATCACACCATTGCACAATAGTGTCCATATCAGCCTGTAGACCCTCACAGTCTTGGTGGCCAGAGATTCTCTCATAAATCTTGATATCATCCGCATAAGCTAAACATTCGCTATTAATTTTACCAAGTAAATCGTTAACGAATAATAGGAACAGTAATGGGCCCAAATTCGAGCCTTGCGGCACACCTGACGTCGCAAGGAATGGAACAGATTCATATCCGCTAAGAGTAACAATCTGACTGCGATTTGATAAGTATGATGTAAGCCACCTGTACAGATCCCCATGTATTCCCAGATGTTGGGCCTTCGAGAGCAATATGTAATGATCCACACGGTCAAACGCTTTTGAAAAGTCAGTATATATGGAATCTACCTGTTGTTTATCGTTAAAGGCGGCACATATGTAATTAGTATAGCAAAGAAGGTTAGAGTTTGTCGACCTACCAGTCATAAAACCGTGCTGGCGCGGACTCAGTACATGCTTGAGATGATTGTAAATATGATTATATATAAGGCCCTCGAATATTTTAGCAAACTAGTTTAGTACACATATAGGTCTATCGTTGGTAATGTCGCCCTTTTCGCCAGATTTGTGTATTGGTGTTACTTTCGCGATTTTCCACAAACTTGGAAATGTGCCCTCATTAATAGATTTATTAAATATAATTTGTAGTGGAGTTACAAGGCTAGTTGCGCAGAGTCGGATGAAAATAGGTGGGATATTATCGAAACCACCATTCTTGGAAAGATCAACATTCTGTAGTTATTTTAGGAGAGTGCTTTTTGTTATATATTATTATAAACTTCCAATAGCGTAATTAGAGGTCTGAAAATTGGGACGATACGTATTGCTTGGAGCCACACTATATACCGACGAAAAGTAATCTGCAAATAGGTTGACAATTTCGTCTCCTGTTTTTCCTATCGTATTTTGATAAAATACACTACTGGGAATGCTATTCGTAATACGCTTGTTTTTTGTGGAACGCCAAAATGCTTTTAAGTTGATCTTAAGATCATCCTCAATTCACTCAATGTAGTTTCTAAAGCACTGAAAAGTGACAGTTTTGGCTCTAGCTCTCAACATGGAAAACATATCGTAATCTCGGGGGTTCTTATAACGTTTGAATTTAGTATGAGCTCTTTTTTTACTTTTAAGCAATCCTACTAAACTGTTAGAAAACCAGCACGGACAGTTGCTGTTAGAAACTTTTGTTTTTGGGGTGTGTTTCTCTATTATAGTGTAAATTGTGTTATAAAAAATTGTACAAATTCCTCACACTCCAAATTATCTGCATGTTTCGCCCAATCAACCTGATCTATGTCCGTTTTACAACTGTCATAGTCAGTTTTACGGTAACATAGTTTTTGTAGTGACCTCTCGTGAGATAATGTCTTAGTGGCAGTTTGTAGAAGGAGTTCAAATGTTGGGTGATGTGAGTCCAGTCGACTCATGGGTAATGTAGGTGTTAAAATAAAGGAATCTGGGTGATCGGTAATGGCTAAGTCTAATATTCGTCCATTATGATTGACTGTATGATTGAGCTGACGTATGGTGGTACACTGAAACAGATCATACAAGGCCTTGGACTTTTCGGAGTAATGATTTTGAGGAGTACCTGTTTTAGCCGACCAGACCACATGCGGTAGGTTGAAGTCTCCTAAAATACAGGTCAATTGATTTGAAAGATTACTGAATATGTCATTACATTTGTTAACGAAATCACAGACAGCATCCAGAGATAAATAGCCCGGCATATAAACTAGACCCAAATTTATAATAGGAAATCCGCTTATTTTCATATATCTTCCAAGTCATTGGATAACCAGTCGCGATTTATAGAGGTTTGATACTTCCTTAAATAAGCGATCAGTACACCCCCACTATAATCCTTGCCATACCTAGCACAAAATGTAGGATCTCGGTCTCTACGCAGAACACAATATCTATCGTCAAACAATTCGGAAGACAAAAAAGTTTCATCCAACCAAGTTTCACATAAGCAAATGATATCAAAATTATTACATAATACAGTATTATAAACTTCAACAGTTTTAGTTCTCATTCCTCTCATATTCTGGTAATATATTGATAAATACATTGTAAATTCAAAAGAAACCAAGTAAAAAATCAGCAAAAGGAACAATCTAGGTCACTAACATATTAAGTTAAGACAATTTGCGTTTTTAATAATTACAAATTTAGTATCTTGCTCTTTCCTCACGTATATACGGCCATTTTTAATCCAAACGTATTTATAGCCAAGTTCTCTAGCCTTCGTACGCGCTGCAGCATGTAGCGACTTGTTGTACGGAGACAGGTGCTCTGACACGTATACTGGTGCTTTTTCGCCTCCAATACCCAGCAATGCGGTATTAAGTTTATTAGTGGGGTTTGATTTATTATACCTGTGCACCGCCGAATAGAACTCATCACGATTTTTAACACTGTTGAACTTCACCACAATAGTGCGAGGAAGCTTACTTTCCTTGTTTAGCTTAGCAACTCTAGTGCACTTTACTATAATTTCATCTTTGAAATTGTAACCTACCACTTTGGAACATTGCTGGAGTAAATTAGGTAGGTTTTCGTTGTGGTGCTCGGGTACGCCCAGTATTTCTAAGTTTTTTTCACGCAGATGTTGTTCCATATTGTTCAAGCGATCAGATAAGTCTTGCACTGTGGTTTTGAGATTGGCATTTTCTTTACATAGTGACGTATTATCCTTGACTAAGGTATCAATCTTGTTCTTCATATCGTCATACATAGCGCTCAGAAAGTCCATAGACTGTCGAAGGTTCAATAAATCTGTCTTAATTGGCGACAGTTCCGTTTTCATAGTCCTACAGTATTGTGACTCGGCCGTATTTATGAGATAAGTGCCTACAGCCGCGCGGTACCTTTCTGTTTTTGTGATTGTAAATATGTTTCTATTATTTTTTAAGATTTAAACACATTAAATACTTTTTGAATGGAATAGTAAGTGTTCATTAAAAATGCATTATTGCTCGATGTGCGTGTCATTGACCGTTGTACTTATGTTGCATTGCACTGACGACTATAGCATTGGCGGCAAAATAGACTATATTGGTCAGAAATAAAGTCTAAAATTCAAAATTTCATCAACATGATTGTGCTGATAAATTGAATAGAATTTTTCAATATAATGTTTATTTCTGTTTAAACTATATTAATCGAAGTTGTAAAAATTATCATTGTGTTGCGATGCTGTGTAAGCTTTAAATTTATTTAGAATGCGTTTCGCTGCCGGGTAAAAGTGATTGTCGCGAGTTCGAATGCAAGTTGCGTGTTTTGATTACCTACCTAGTTTAAAATTTTATAAACATATTGAATATATAATTGTGTTCAGTGTATATTTAATTGTAAGTCTAAATATAGTATAGCGTCGTTGCGCTTGCCAAAACCTCTTTGTGTAAAAACACATAGAGTCAAGAGTCAAGTTTTCAGGACAGACATTTAACTGGTTTTTTTTTTAATTATTGATGAACGTATTAAAAATCTCCAAATGTAGTATGATGTCAAAAAATATTCTAAATGAGTTGAGATATAAGTGAAAATGATAAAAGATACTGTCCATCCACAATTTTTTTTCTTCCATTTTGATACACATATCAGAACGGTCATGCTAGCACCATTTCTTACAAGTTAAAAATGTACACATATCAATAGGATTTATATTAGACTAGCTTTTGCCCGCGGCTCCGCCCGCGTGGATGTCGGTTACCGCTTATTGTGCCTCTCTACTCAACTTTGTCCTAGACTATTAACTCGTCTCGGTTCTCGACCTTCTACTCGCTCTATACTTGAATTTATACTCGACTCTCTTCTGACTTCTCTGCTCACCTCGCTACTCGACTCTGTACTCTCCTCTATACTCGCCTTTCCATTGGCCTCTCTACTCGCCGATCCACTCGATACTCTGTTTGACTCTCCCCACTCGCCTATCTACTCGCCTCTCTACTCGCCTCTCTACTCGCCTCTTCACTCACCTCAGTATTTACCTCTCTACTTGACTCTCTACTGCACTCTATTTGATTCTATACTCGCCTCCTCACTGGTTTCTTCAGTCGCATATCTACTCGCCCCTGTAATCGACTTTACTCGACTTTCTATTTGACCTCCACACGCCTATCACAATCTGTACTCGCCTCTCTTCTCGCTTCTATATGTGGCTCGTTACTCGACTATGTCTGTTCCGAGGCTATAATCCACCTTTGTTCAAATTTTACATAATACTCTTACTGTTTATCCCCTATTCACCCCCTTTTTTGAGCTATTGTAAAATGACAATCTTTAATCCCCTAGCCCTATCCACCCCACCTCCCTTTTAGCCCCTTTTCAGGATCAAATATAGCCTATGTTCGTTCCCTAGCTCTATCCATCTCTATACTAAATTTCATAAGGATATTTAAAAATAACACACTTCTTCTTTTCCTTATTTCGTTATAAAAGATAGCCATATCCGTTTCCAAGTTCTGTCTATACCAAATTTCATCAGGATATCGTCAATAATGTCAAACTTTCATTCCCTAGCCCAATTCCCCCTCTTATATCTGTTTTTTCGCGATCTATTTCTATTTCCAAGCCCAATCCATCTCTATATCAATTTCGTTAGGATCGTTTCAAAATTGACAAACAAACATCCCCCAGCCCTATTTGGCCATAAAAGGTAGCCTAAGTCAATATTCACCAGACCAGACCTCTGAGTCAGTCAGCCTGTGACCACAGCCGGTGTAACCTGGTCGAAACGTCAGGCAATTTTTAGGCAATACCTATACGATGATCACGTTAATACCCGTTAACATTAGTGAATATAAATAATACCCCAAACACATTCTTGGGCTATAGAGACTGCACATTCCTATTTTCTCCTATTTAGAAAAGGTAAACATCACGAAGCCGGTAGGCGCTGAAGCCAAGGCCCGCATATACTACGACGCTTGCATAGACACCAACGAGACCACTGAGAAGCTGGGTGAGAAACCTCTGGTGGCCCTCATCAAGAAACTTGGAGGGTGGCACATTTTGCCTAGCACTGTGGGGAAACAAGAGTGGAATCTGCAGAAACTGGTGCAGGATGTGCAGAATAAGTGAGTATTCATGTTATTTTGGATGGCGCAGATAATTTATGTAATTCTGAATATAATTCGTGTTACGAGTTTCGAAGAGTACGTTAATAGTCGGTTCCGGTTGTCAACAGTGTCGTAAAGTCAAGACGGTGGCCTATATGGGCGACCTGAACAACTCTGTCAATGGTTTATCACTAACTGATAGCCGAAAATATGCGAACCTCGGACTCCGATCTCCTCCTCCGGCCTCAAATGCGACCGGGACTAACATAAGGATAATGATGAGCGTTCAAATACCAGTTTAGAAAAAAGGACGGAGCTATATTATCTGAATCCCTCTATGTCGCATGGAACAAGAGCACTTGTAACATGTTGTGATAGAGCTGCTGATTTTATTAGTTTAAGAAATATTCACATAGTTTGCCAAATATTTTTAAATCCAAAATGATTTATATTTTGGTTGGTTTAGGTAACAATATTTGATATTCAATCTGCAGATACAAACTAGATGGTCTCTTCAAATGGGAAATCACGGAAGATCAACGCAATACCTCTCAACACGTCATCATGGTAAGCATGAGCCGTTTTCTTAGTACAATCGACTTAATATGAGATCGGTACTCATTGCTTGCATTCTACCTAAATAATTTTGGCCGCAGAATTTTGAAAAAAAAAAACTTTTGAATAAAATTGTAGGTATGCCTGGTAAAACGCCGCATTACTGAATTGGTACATTGACTTAATTTAATGTTTTATTGATTATCATTTTTTGACATTACAGCTGGATCAAGGTGGACTAAGCCTACCCACACGTGACTACTACCTGAACAGAACGGCCCATAAGGAGGACTTTGACGGACACCTCAACTATATGACGCAAATATGCGTCTTACTAGGAGCGAATGAAACGGAAGCACGCGCAGAAATGAACAGAGTGATACTCTTTGAGACCGAACTAGCGAATATCACAACCCCCGCCGAAGATAGAAGGGATGAAGAAGGATTTTATAACCCTTACACGATAGAGACTTGGCAGAGACAGGCGCCGTTCTTGAATTGGAGTATGTTCTTCAATGATGCGTTTAAATTGGTGAATAAGACTGTAAGTATACTCTCTGGTATGCTTTTAATACAGAAAAATGTCATTCTATATCCCTATATTATATTCGGAACTATACGATGTTCCGTCACGCCAGGAAGTGAATCCTTGGTTACTCCAAAACAATTTAGCTGCTTTGGAACAGCAAGTATCTATACTGACTATTGAGTCCCCTACAGACGTCACCCTCATATTGGAAACCAAGGCATACTACGTATATGGCACGATCATCACAAGGCTGTTTCTGTTACAATGACAGGCCATCCCAGTACTAGAATAGCCCTTAGTTCAGCCCCGCCTGTCGTCCGCTGCCCAATGAAGTCCAAACGTAATTTTGCAATCACTAGAGCTTGATAAGGCTACTAAATTTTAGGTTCTATTCAATCAATCAATCAACTAGCCTATAGCAGTCCTCTCCCACCTCCTACTGGACCTCTCCCAATGTTGGGAGGCTTTGGCTCACGGTTTCCACGCTGGCCGGATGGGTTGGTAAAGGGTTTTATTTCGAGTTTTCTTTCTCTCACAGTGGTATCGTCCGCATATTTTTTCGTTTGTCGCCTCTTAAGACACCCTTCGGATGAGCTTAGCTTAACTCTCTTCTCTTATCTCTCTCTTCTATACCCGACGACTCCATGGTATTGATAAAACAATGTGTTTAAGAATAAACCTAAAATATTCAACTTCTTGTTTTTTCAGATACCGGACACAGAACGAATAGTGGTATACGCGCCTGAATATTTCAAGAATCTTACCAAAGTCATCAGAAAGTTTAGTAAGACTGAAGAAGATAAAAGGTAAATTAGCAACATTTAATCAATGTGTTAAGCTTAACGGTGAAGGTGTGTGGATAGTTTGTAATTGAATCGAGCGCCTCTCGCCATCAAACGTCACAGTTTGGCGACGAAATATATTGTGTAAATCATTTGTACCTATATTAAAAATGAATAAATAAATAAATAAAAAATGATTATTAGACATAACCTACTACTTCTTCTGTTGCCCGCTGCTCCGCCCACGTTTGTTCTTGCCCAAAATCCATCTCTGCAACAAATATCAAAATAGTAACAAAGTTTGAAAGAATTGTCTTAAAAAATTATGATATTTTTAACAAACTTTTATCCCTTATTTGAACGCTATCAGTTGTTTTTAAGTTATTGAATACGAAACATAGATACAACTAGTCTATTACGCGGCACAATAACGTAAATTAGGAGTTCGACAAGAAAGACTTCGACGCACCCCGACGAAGAGGTGGAGTCTATGTACGAGGATATCGCTAAAGTGATACATACCTCCGAGACTCGGTTCACAGTTGGCATGGGAGACTTCAACGCGAAACTAGACAAACGAAGAGATTCTAAGTTGAGAGTGGGGGATTTTGGAACGGGTAGACGAAATCACCGTGGTCGATTGCTTGCGGATTTTATGGAGAGGGAGGGACTCTACATAATGAAAAAGCCGCAACATCAGAAATTGACCATGATTAGTCCTTTCGGTGCTACAAAAAACGAAATCAACTCCATCATGTCGACGAGGAGGGCTATATTCAATGATGTCTCTGTGATCCACGCGGATAAGTTCAGTGAACACCGGCTGAGGACGGATGAAGGCGGAATCGTTACCTCGAAACCTGAGCTTTTGCAAAAGATCGAAAAGTTTAGAACTTTTTTTCCTTAGAACTTTTCATCTACCCAACAACCAGTTTGCAGTATGGCTAGAGACCCAAAAGCCAAACTGACCCGACACTACACCAAAGATATCCCGGACATCAGGCTCTACGAGATGAGGATGGTCCTCAAACAGCTAAAGAACAACAAGGCACCGGGAGACGACGGCCTCACCGCGGAGCTGCTGAAAGCAGTCGGTAAACCTGTACTAAAAGTACGAGTAAAATGCCGCAAGCTTGGCCAAGAGGTATGGTGGCGCTGTTCTTCAAGAAAGGCGATAAAACTCTTTTAAAGAATTACAGACCCATCACGCTTCTGAGCCACGTCTATAAGTTGTTATCGAGGGTCATCACGAACTGTCTCACAAGCAGGTTTGACGACTTCCAACCTAACAAGCCGGTTTCCGAAAAGGCCATAGTACCGTAGACCACATACACACGCTGCGGCAGATTATACAGAAAACCGAAGAGTATAACCAGCCACTTTGCTTAGCGTTTGTGGATTATGAGAAGGCCTTCGATTCGTACGAAACCTGAGCGGTGCTGAGGTCATTGCAGCGGTGCCAAATTGACTATCGATACATCGAGGTACTGATGTTATTGTACGAAAACCAAGCTCCAGGACCAGACAGGGGGATGTTATCACCCCGAAACTGTTCACCGCAGCGCTGAACGATATTTTCAAGCTTCTGGACTGGAGCAGACGAGGCATCAACATCAATGCCGAGTACATGAACCATCTTCGGTTTGCCGATGATATCGTGATCATAGCTGAGACCCTGGAAGACCTAAGCACGATGCTCAATGACCTCAGCAGAGAGTCCGCTAAAGTGGGACTCAAAATGAATAAGGACAAGACGAAGATAATGTCGAATGCCCTTGTAGTTCCCACTTCCGCTACAGTCGGAGGCTCTGTACTCGAAGTTGTCGACTGTTGTTGTTGACTTGGACAAAAAAACCAGTTAGGTAGCTCCAACTTTGAGAAAGAGGTCAATCGACGAATCCAACCGGATGGGCAGCGTTCGGGAATTTACAATACTTATTCTCGTCCCAAATACCGCAGTGCCTTAAGACGAAGGCTTGTGCCCAATGTGTGTTACCAGTGATGACTTACAAAGTAGAGACTTGGCCGCTTACGATGGGCCTCATCAGAAAGCTCAGAGCCATTCAGAGGGCAATGGAGAGAGCTATGCTCGGAGTTTCACCACATGATCGAATCAGAAATGAGGAGATCCGCAGAAGAACCAAAGTCACCTACATGGCTCGTAGAATTGCCAAACTGAAGTGGCAATGGACAGGCAACATCGTACGGAGAGTTCTCGAATGGCGACCAAGAAACACCAAAAGCGGAGTAGCCAGGGCCTCCCTTAAGATGGACCGACAATCTGGTTAAGATTGCGGGCCATCGATGGATGAATAAAGTGCAGGACGGGACGTTGTGAAGATCATTGGGGGAGGCTTAAGTATGTCCTGCAATAGACGTCTACGAGCTGAAAGATAAGAGTTTTTCACCATCTTATAACTCTTATTTCTTGCACCTTTCAGGACCATAACGAGCTACATGATGTGGCAAGTGTCCCAAGCACTTTCTAAATACCTCTCGAAGTCGTTCAGAGACGTCTCCCAGGGCGGCGAGGAATCCTGGCGGCGTTGCGTCACTGAAACTAACGATGTTATCGGTAAGTCTGTCATCCTTTTTACTGCTAAATAGTTTGTTTCCGATGAGCCTAGAGAGATAGAGAGAAGGGGGGAAGGAGGTAGAAAGAGAGAGAGAGGGAGATAAAGAAAGACATTATTCGTTAAATCATGTAAGGTATCGGTGCACGAATGGCCGCTGAACCGAACGAGACCTAAAGTGAAGAGTGCGAGAAGGCAAACGGAAGGTGCAACCATCCTCCCCATCCAGATGGATTGAAGACCTGCCCCTCTAGACAAGCAGCAATTTGTTGGCCGGCTTATGATGGATTTGACGTATATGACAGTCGTTAACGCATGTCATAAACGTCAAATCCTATACATTTGTCATTCTATTCCATCAAAAGCCGGCTAACGAATTGCCACTTGTCTAGAGGGGCTCAAAAAGGTGTCTGGGATAGACTGGATGCGGAAGCAGGAGGACTAGGAGCAATGGCGCACATTGGGAGCGGCCTATGTCCAGCAGTGGACTGTGATGAAGGAATTCCTCCCTTCCCTCCTGGAATAATTATCATTTCCCTAGCATTGTTCCTGGTTACGTCCAGGGCTTTTACCTCAAGGCACGGAGTACCATTTATTCCTTCTTTGTACTTTTGGTTTGCCTGCTGTCTGACCCCCTCAACTTCGAGAGAATGCCTGTTCCAGGGCCTCAGCCGTCAACCAGCAGTTCTACCGGCAAGCAGGGTTCATGCACATTTAGCTAACGTGGTTTTTCAACGTTGGTAGTTTTTTAAATCTTAACAGTTACAAAACCCTATTATCTTCTCCCAGGTTTTGCAGTCAGCGCCATGTTTGTCCGTGAAGTGTTCCACGGCGAGGCGAAGACCCAAGGCGAGATCATGATCAACAGAATCCGCAACGCGTTCAAGACCAACTTCAAGAACTTGGACTGGATGGACCCCGAGACCAGGAAGGCGGCTGAGATGAAGGCGGATGCTATTACGGATATGATTGGTGAGATTTATAATAATCTAGCTGTTGCCCGCGGCTCCGCCCGCGTGGATGTCGGTTATCGCTTAGTGTTGGGTCAACGCTATTGAGCATTACTTTTTTAATTGTAAAAAATTTTCATACGCATGTAGTAAAAAACGGTTATTTTAATATTACAAATAGACGCTCCAATTTTATTCATATGTATAGATGTATGGATGTATGGATGTATGAATGTATGGATGTATGAATGTATGGATGTATGGATGTATGGATGTATGGATGTATGGATGTATGGATGTATAGATGAATAAATGTATAGATGTAAAGATGTTTTGATGTATAGATGTATAGATGTATAGATTTATAGATGTATTGATGTATAGATGTATAGATGTATAGATGTATAGATGTACACATGTATAGATTACTACATATTAAACAACTTAGAGAATATCAAATGTAACATAAGTTAACAAAAATTCCACTATTAGTATTATAGTTCCCCCATAATATAATGTGTCCTATGCAAGGGGTTAAGAGTTCCATGAGGTATTTAGGGAATTTAAGAATATGGATCTTCAGGGTCCCCACCACAAGTCCACCTCACCTGGAAGCCTGTATAAGTGTAAACAGTAAACAATACTTAGTTCTGAATCTCGACTTACTGTACTCGATCTGAAAACAGATTGACACGCCACGCCTCTACGCCTCCGACAGCTTCCGTGGCGTAGCGGTAGTGAACGCAGCCGCTGCGCAGGAGGCGCGAGTTTGATCCCCACTCAGTGCAAATATTTGTATGCATGAATGAATGGGTATTTGCATTGGTCTCGTCGTTCCTCGGAGAGCACATTAAGCCGTTGGTCCCGGTTGTCATACAAACATCTATGGCAGTCGTTACGGGTAGTCGGAGCCATCAAAAATCCAACAACTGGTCTAGCTGCAATGCTTCGATATCGCCTTTGGGTTGTGGAGGTCAGGTGGCAGTCACTTCACGGAAAATATCGACGTTTCAAATCCGCAGTTATACTGGTAAAAACTGACCCCAGACTCCAAATTGAAAAGCTTCGGATGTGACTGGGATTAACGCTAGTATGAAGAAGATCTGACGACAGATTGTATTTTTTTATGTACGTCAATTTGACTTCTCCTCGCCTGGTGGTAGGCTGAAGGCGAAGTCTCAGATAGGGTTAGCATTACAGGCACATTGCATGATACAATGACGGCAATCAGCTTGACGGCCTCATCAGTTGCTTTTTATGCCCCCTTAAAGGTGGGACTGCAGAAAGAAGGAAACACGTGAGCTGGCAAGGAATTCCAGGTCTTAATGGTGCGGTAAAAGATAGATAACTAATGCCTACGGTTCTATTGTCATTGAGTCAAGACAAGAGTCGATTTGCAACTGCGTGTTGTTCTGGAATACGGGCCTAAGTGTGTGTTATAGTTTGGTAAAGGTTAAGCAATTGAACCTTCTCATCTATCCATCAGGTTTCCCCGACTACATTCTTCACAAAGAAGAGCTGGACAAGCAATACGAGGCGCTGGAGGTGAAGCCTAACGAGTACTTTGACAACAAGATTGCTTTCAACGTGTTCAACTTGAAAAATGAAATGAAGAAATTGGACAAGCTTGTGAATAAGACTGAGTGGGGTAAGAGAGAGATTACCAAAATGCGAAAAGTTTCTATAATTACCTACTACGTGAAATAAAGAATCTAACAGCCACTGTGGCAGCAAGGGTGGTGGTGCATTCGACTGCTACTTAGAGGGCGCGGGATCGATTCTCGCTCATTGCAAATATTTGTGTGCATGAATATGGGTATTTGCATTGGTCTGGTCGTGCCTCGGAGAGCACATTAAGCGGTTGGTCCCGGTTGTCATAAGAACATTTGTGGCAGTTGTTATATAGGGGAAATGGATAAAATAGGGATGATTGGACTCATCACCCGTTCTGTCAACAGCGTCCCCACTGGCAGTTATAGTAGTAGTAAAGTAAATGCTGCTCAGCAAACACCTCTTGTCTGTCAATTTTGTTTTAAATCATTTGAGTAACTATTTTTTTTGAATTTTATTTTATTTTATTTATTTTATTTTACAATTTCAAAAGCTTACAGCCAACAAAAGAATAGTACACACGACAGTTTTATATGATGGCCAATTATAGGCTTTCACATGTAAGAATGTTTGCTAATAGTGATCTATGGTACAATGACACAAAAACCAACGCACAATTCCCATCCTAGGAGAAGTACTCCTTACATAGAGTCTTTCTGAACCCGGTGACACTCATGTTAAACAAATCCATATCGACACTACGGCACACAGCATTGTACGTGTGATACGCCCGGGCTATTTATGCATTCTGCCTGTAAGTAGTATGGCAGTTAGGAACGTGCAACAGTTTATACCTTCTGAGAAATGTTGATGGCACTCCAAGACCTATTTGGCTCACCAGTTCGGTCACGTCAGAAGAACCGCTTGATATATTGAGTAAAAGAGAAAGGTCTGCAATTTGCCTTCTCTCCTGTAAAGGGAGAAGATGAAATTTTCTGCAACGATGGTAATAATCAGATAAGTATGTTTGGGATTTGAATTGAATGAATCTCAA
The DNA here is from genome assembly GCA_949126895.1 of Eilema caniola. Classification (NCBI taxonomy): domain Eukaryota; kingdom Metazoa; phylum Arthropoda; class Insecta; order Lepidoptera; family Erebidae; genus Eilema; species Eilema caniola. The sequence continues at coordinate 10,115,254 of OX421488.1, forward strand.
AAATTTGCTCTGATCACTTTCCAATCGTTCAACGTATGTACTATAGATAGGGTTCCACACCTGGGACTCGTATTCGAGGTGACTACGGACATACGAGCAGTACAAAATTTTAATAGTTTTGATGTTTTTATAATCTGTGGAAAGTCTAAAGATGAAGCCTAAGGCTTTAGAAGCTCGATTGAGCAAGTTGTCAATGTGTAAATCGAATGATAGCTTTGAGTCAAATGTTACCCCCAACTCCCTATTGATGTTAACTCTGGCTATTGCGGTACCCGACAGTTTATAATGGAATGGTTCATGACAGTCGTTAACGCTTGTCACTAACGTCAAATCCCATATATTCGTCATTCTATTCTATCAAACGCCGCCAACGAATTGCCACTTGTCTAGAGGCACAGGCAAGTGTGCGTGTAGTTGATTTGTCGACTACCGCCGTACTGATTACGATGACGTAGTCCTCTAACATCTCCATCTAAGATAAATGTTAGGAGTGGGTTCACATCGGCGGTAGTGCCAGGATTCTAACCCGCGATCTCTGGATCTCCTTAAGCACTAGGCTACCGACAACGTTTTCAATTACGGTACAATAACGGGGGCTGAAAAACGCAGGTATTTTGCAAAATGTGGGTTTAAAGTTTAATTCCAGGATAAAAATTCATAATTTGTTTTGTTTTTGAAATTTCTTTTGTTACGGGGTTTTATTTCGAGTTTTCCTTCTCTCGCAGTGGTATCGTCTGCGTATTTTTCCGTTAGTCGCCTCTTACGACACCCTTCAGATGAGATGGGGTGGTGATACTTGTATTCTTTTTTCGTCATCACACGGATAAACTCACTACCCCGAATAACATCTCGTAAACGACTTTTTTTCAGTCCCACATAGCATTAGCCTACTAACATCAAAATAGCCACTTTTCCACTAGTCGTGTGCTCTTTATACAACACTCAAAGGAAGATAATACATGGCGTGACCTTTGAACCCATTTTACTTCACCGGGCCAAGAACTAACCGCTGATTAAAAGAATAACATTAATGGAACGTATAGTATGGAAGTAGTGAGATAAGCCGCGTTAATTAATACCAAAGCAGTGCCATTTCGCTAACACCCAATACATACACGCACGAGTGCGAGCGAAATGGTACTACTTTAGTATTACTTTACGTGTCTTCACTCGCTAGTTCTATACGTTCCGTCTATATTATTCTTTTAGTCTGTGGAACTAACCTTCATATTTTTTTTTCAAAAAACTAAAAGTGAACTAATACCTTACAGCGAACTCTCCAACAACCGTGAACGCGTTCTACTCACCCATGGAGAACCAGATTCAATTCCCGGCGGGTATTCTGCAGCTACCTTTCTACAATGGGGATAACCCCAAGTGCGTAAACTATGGCGCCATAGGGATGGTTATGGGACATGAGCTGACGCACGCGTTTGATGACCAGGGCAGGAAGTATGACAGGTGTGTACGATAATGTTATAATTTGGATTCTAAAGTGCTTATAGAATGAGAATTGGGCGAATATCATCTGCTAAGTAACGTCATGCTGTATATTCACAGTTTTGTGAGTGAGACTTTCGGTGGCCTTTATTCCTCTCCTTGGTCTCAATCTTTTCTTTAGCTCACACTCGTCCGTTGCTTTTCACAGAAGGGATTGGTTTTACTTCTGCTTTTAAAGAAGGAAATGATTTCCCTTCTGCAAAAAGCAATGTAGGTATATCTATTTATATATATCTGTATATAATACCTAATATGTACCTCCTGTTTAAAGTGCATTTGATAAATTTTATTACTTGTTTTGCAAACTAAGTTACGCTAAACAGGCAGGTACAACTTATGTTTAGGAGCCCTGAGAGCAATGAGGGCAAGAAAGATTTACAATGTAACACATGGGACAAAAAATAAAAACATACCGATACACCCCAATTATCAAGAAAAATCAAGCCAGAGCTGTTGAAAATTAAGGTAGTAAAGAACATATATATACATATATATATAATAGGCATTTTAAGTATACCATTACGACAATTGGTATTTCCGGGGTCAACATAGAAATTATGGACTTTTCATAATTTCTATGGAAATCTATAAAATTAAGAATCCTAATATAGCTATGAATGCGCTTATGTCCTCAATGTCAGATCTAGTGGCTAAAAATACCAAGGAAGTATATATTACGCGGAAACAGCGTATTCTCAAAAAATGGATTACCCCTGGCCTACTGAAATGCATGCGGCATCGTGACAAATTGCATAAAAAGTCAAATAATTCTCCAGATGACTTAGTACTAAATATTACGTACAAGCCATACCGAAACCTCTGCAATGCCTTATTACGTAAACGAAAAATTGTATTAGAAAAAAATGAGAAATCAAAAGTAATCCTAAAGCCATGTGGAGGACAATTAGGGATATCACTAGTACCGGTAAGTCGCGCTCATGCCTTCGCGTACTACTAAAGTTGCCATATAACAGCAGTAAATCAGATTTGCTCCTACTTTATTTTATTTATTCTTTATTGTACACATAAATACAAAACAGTGAGATGTAATGTACAAAGGCGAGCTTAACTCAAAGTTGAGATTTCTTCCAGCAAACTCGGAAGTGCACAAAGGAGTTGTAATACGGAGGCAAAGTCTGGTGTACATGAAAGTGAATATGATGTAAGAAGTATACGAAATGTTATAGATATACATATACATATACATACATACATACATACATACCACCATACATACATACATAAATACCACCATACATAAATACCACCATACATAGATACAAATATACGTACATACAAACATACATACATACTATCTATATACATACACATATTATATACACGTAAATAAATATTATGTCTGCTATTGTTGAGAGAAAAGGTAGTCTTTGATCCGTTTTTTTTTAATATTTAAAGAAGGCCTATTGCGAATGGAGTGGGGAAGAGAATTCTACTGCCGTACTGCAGAAACTGTGATCGAATTGTCGTAGCAAGTAGAACAATGAGAAGGAGTTCGAAGTAAAAGGGAGGACAAAGTGCGACAGGGTTTACCCCTGGGGACAAGGAACTCAAAACGCTCACAAGGATATGAGAGAGCCTGAGGATTATGAAGGATAGAGAAGAGAAGGGATAGAATGCGGACATCTCGTCGCCGCCGAATAGGTAACCATTTGAAAATAAAACGAACGCATAAATTTTGCAGTCGCTCCATCTTGTTCCAGAGTTCTTCAGTTGCATCGAGGAAGGTGACATCAGCATAGTCTAAAAGAGGAAGGAGAAGAGATTGAGCAAGACAGACTCTGGTCTTAAAAGGAAGAAGCAAAAACTCGTCTGCTCACTTCATTGACATGACTAGTCCATGACAAGTTGCAGTCGCAGGTAATCCCTAGGTTTTTGACAACAGTGGTGAATGGAATCACCGCGTTGTTATACAAAACAGGAGGCAGAGAACCATAGTCGAGATTGTTGTGAAAGTATCTGCTACCTATAATTACTGCCTGAGATTTAGCAGGGTTGACGAGTAATCCGAAAGATTTTGCCCAAGCACTAATGCTTTGTAGGTCATTATTGATGCCAGTAATAGCCCCACCTACCTCATCAGCCCTAAAATGACGATACAAATGCAAATCGTCCGCATAGAGATGATAATTGGAAGATATAACTTTGTTGATGGCATTAATGAAAATTGAGAAAATAAGAGGAGAGAGGGCGGCACCTTGCGGTACGCCCGCAGCTAGGTCACACCAGTCAGAGGATGTCTCGTCAGAGCGAACATGCTGCGAACGACCCCGAAGAAAGGAGTTAAACCACGCGATTACAGAGGACGACATATTTAATGATGAGAGGATGCCTCTCGTCATTAAATATGTCGTCTCTAGGAGACTGATCTTTGAACGTGATATCATTACGGAGGTAGATCCCGACCCCGCCATAACGCCCGCCCACCCTATCATTACGTATCAGCTTATAGCTTGGTAATGTATACTGTGTTCCGTTTTACCAATATAGGCAGTCATATGGCAGCCAAAATAGTTATTGACTTAAATAAAACCCCATATGAACGTGACACCATTCCCGTCAGCGATGGTCACTCTCCACCGTTAAATTATCTTGTGATAGAACCCATCGACGAGAATGATTGCCGTTGGTTGGGATGATATATCGTCCGCCCTACTCAAAATGTGTATTGGTACCTCTTTTAACTCACATGTTTAATCTCTGTGTTCAAGACGCTACTTTTCCCGATTGTCTTAAGAAAGTCCATCCTGTTCATAAGGGTGGGAGCATAGACTGTGTTGAAAATTATAGACCCATTTCGGTATTGCTATCACTTTCCAAAGTTCTAGAAATGATTCTAAATTAAAATCTAAAAAAAAATCTACACAAAAATCTAATTTTACTCGACAACCAATATGGCTTCCGAAATGGTATGTCATCAGAAGATGCTCTTTTGGATTTGAGTGAAACGGTTGCCAGTACCCTTGACAACAAAACATGTTACATTTTCTTTGACTTATCTAAGGCTATCGACACAGACTCTGTTTCAAGACTCTTGGCTAAGCCTGAAAACATTGGGGTGAGAGGGATAGCCTTGAATATCTTTAGGGATTATTTAAGAAACCGCACCCAAAGAGTCAAGGTTCTCTACATATAGCAATGAACTAACTGTATCTTTTGGGATACTTCAGGGTAGTGTTGGGACCGACGCTTTTCTTGATATAATGAACGATTTTTGCAAAATGACCATCCCTGCATGTAAGATCTATTTCTAAGCAGATGAGACTTCAATTCTTGTTAGTGGTAGCACCTGGCAAGCCGTAAAGCCAAGGCCGAATACGCCCTATCCACAATCATGTGTTGGCTTAATAAGAATTTACTATCATTAAACTTAAACAAAACTTCTTTCATTCCGTTTTCTATCAGTCAGATTACTCAGCCTCCTAACACCTTTAATATTGTTGCCCACTCCTGTAACCATACCCTTTCTCAGTGCTCATGTATGTCAATAAATCGAAATGAATGGGTGAAGTATCTAGGGTTACACATAGATAAAACTGAAATAAAATGGAAACTTCACGTTGATACTCTTACCTTACGAGTGATACGCCTTATTCGTATTTTCAGATCTCTCAGAGATTCTGCAAACTTCGATACATTAAAATTAGTTTATTGGCAATCGATAATCTCCTAAGGCATCACGATTTGCGGTGGAGCGGGTATCACGCATTTTTTCAAGGTAGAAAGAGCATGAGAGCTGTCCTCAAAACTATGCTGCGTAAACCCTGTCTTTACTCTACAACCAGTGTCTACGCTGACTGTAAGGTTCTCACCTTACGTCAATTATACATTCGAAAATCAGTCATTCGTATTCACGGAAATATCCCCCCATTGAACCCTAGAAAAACCACCTTCGCCGAGCACCAACATTTTGTTCTAAGTTTATTTATATATAAAAAAAAACACAAAATGCTTAATATTTTAAAGATCTTAACAATTTTACACTTAAAGCTAAAATAACAGATTGGCTTTTGCTTCTGGATTTTTACTTACCTTTATCAATTAATCTCACTTTTACGCATACATACCCACAAAGGGACACACTCAAACACAAAAACAAAAGCTCAGAGAATGATTACATTTAAAGAAATAAAACCACTAAACATAAAGAGTAATTTTAAAGAATACTTTTCTTCCAGATTCGGTAACATAAAACAGTGGTGGAACAATAAAACTATAGCATCTTTCGAGAAGCGAGTGGAGTGCATCCAGAATCAGTATTCCAGTTATAGCATAGACGGACAGCATCTCAACGGGAAACTAACGCTGAGTGAGTGTATAGACCGCTGATCTGTAATAGTACTCGCTGGAGTGGTGATCGGTACCCATATATTGTGTCCAATTGAAAATAGCAATATTGGCGCTGACAGTTGCGGCACGCAGTAGTGAGTGTACTTGGAACTAATACTATAATATAAATACTAATGACGGACAATAATTGTCTTGGTATCAAAAATTTAATATAAACGATAGGTCTTAAGTATAAAATTAACATGGCCATTTCAGACATTTTTTTATGTTAAACGCATAAATAAATAAAAAACCAACAACGTCCATTTGCAAACTATTTAGTTCTCAGTACATTCACGTTGGCGCTTCAAGTCGACACAAAAAGTAAGTTGTCATCTACATATACTTAGTCTTGCCATAAATATTATCACGAAAAAAGAACATTTTTTTTATTGCACATAATATTTATTACTTTTACAGTGTGTCAGATTAATACATAAATAATATTAACGAAAAAGCTTTTAAATATTAGGTCCTTACGTATGAAATTGGCGTTTTGTACGGGAGGAATAAAAAGTCGTTTTTTTTTGTAAAATATATTTAATTAATCAAAGTTTGCACCGTTGTTATCTATGAACTTTTGCCATCTTATGGGTAGTTCATTGATCCCTTTACTATAAAAACCATGGGGTCGAGAATCAATAAACTCTTTGAAGGCGGTTTGGACTGCTGCATCGGACTGGAATTTTTTCCTTGTAAGAAGTTGTCCAAATTCCGGAAGAAATGGTAATCTTTTGGAGCAAGGTCCGGGGAGTACGGTGGATGTCGCAGACATTCCAATTGTAGCTCACCTAACTTAGTGGTTGTTTGTTGTGCAGTGTGTGGTCTTGCGTTGTCGTGAAGCAGCAGTGGCCTAGAGCGATTGACCAATCTCGGTTGTTTAACAGCTAGTTCTTCCTTCATGGTTTGCAGTTGCTGACAATAGATATCTGCCGTAATCGTTTGGCCAGATTTAAGAAAGCTGTAGTGAACGACACCGGCGCTAGTCCACCAAACATTTACAAGTAACTTTTTCTGAGTCAATTTTCGTTTAGGGCAGGATTTGGTTGGGTCTCCAGGGTTCAGCCATTGCGATGAGCGCTTTCGATTATCGTACAATATCCACTTTTCATCACTAGTAATGATTCGATTTAAAATCCCTTCATTATTGTGTCGATTGAGCAAAGTAACACAGCAGGCGACCCGTGTTTGCAAGTTCGATTCACTCAATTCATGAGGTACCCATCGTTCGAGTTTTTTTACTTCCCGATTTGCTTCAAGTGGATTTATACAGTTTTGTCACTTATCCCGAAGCCTGCTGCTATCTCTGAAGTGCTTTGTGATGGATCCGCTTCCACAATAGCCTTTAATTCTTCGTTTTTCACTTTGATCTCCGGCCGTCCACGAGGTTGGTTCTTAAGGTCGAAATTTCCAGAACGAAAACGTTGAAACCAAAAACGTACCGTGCTGTCTTTAGCGACACCAGCGCACACATTATTAATTCTTCGAGCTGTTTCTGCAGCACCGTGCCACGGTAGAACTCGTACTCGTAAATATACCGATATTTCATTTTTTCCATTGCGCAGTAATAAGCGACGCTAAAGAAAAAATTATGAGGAAAATAACAAATGAATTACTGTACTCCAAAGAAAAAAAAAACAGCTAAATGAATTTATTAATTTGAATTTGGAATTCTTAACCAAAGAGGAGATATTTCAGATCAAATTGATCAGTACGACAAAACGCTAATTTCATACGTAAGGACCTAATATTAAAACAATTTAATATTTAAAAGCTTATTCGAATTGGTCTCCATTGGCTGCAATACAGTTCTTTAGATGTTGAGGCCAGTTATCAATAGAAGCATGCACTCTTTCCATTGAAAAATTCTTCACTGGCAATCGTATGGGTTGTTTTAGGGACTTCAAATTATCATGGCGTTTAGAGAAAGCCGTACTCTCTAAAACTGACCATAAATCACATTCCCGCGGATTCAGATCGGGACTAGACGACGGGCAGTCTTCAGCTCTGATAAAGTCCCAAACGTTCACTTCCAAAAAAGACTGCGTGAACCGAACTTTATGACCCGGCGCCGAGTCTTGTTGGAAGGACCATAACTACCTTCTCAAGAATGGTATCTTGATACACTTGTGCCGATGCTTTGATACCTTTTTCACAAAAATATGGCTTAGTCACTCCTCAATAGCTAACACCCCACTAAACTATCACTGAAGTCGGATAATGCCCATATTGCACTCTGTTGACTAATTTGGAAGCTTCCTTAGAGCTTTGAGCATAAATACGGTCATTTTGTTTGTTAAAATGTTGCTCAATTGTAAAGATTTTCTCAACCGTATATAAAAAAATTCTGTGACCTTCCTTTGCGTTCCGCTTCAGTAGATTTTTCGATTTTACCACCCTATTCTTTTTTTAATTTATCAGTTAAAAATGACCAGCAGGGCTAACATGCGCGCGTCTACAACTATTTCGAATCGAGATGAGATATCATCTCGAGTATTTTGTCGCGTCAAACTTTTTAACTTATTGTCTATGGCATATAATGCCACCGATTTACAGTGATTATTGTCTATGGCATATAAAGCCACCTTTTCACGGTTCGATTTACGGTGATTGACTAAGAATGAAAAAAGACAAATATTTTTCTTCTCTTTTTACTTCTACACTATGAGAAATGACAGAGAATGTGCATTGTTGGGATAAATAAAAGAAAACTTTTATGAGTATAGGTATATAAATGTCAAAAAAGTAAGTCTTCTAACCGCCTAGAAAAAGGTTATTTTCAGAAAATCAAAGTTTATTTTGTTGGTTTTTACCTAATAACGATTAAAATTCGCTGTCGCGAAGATTGAACGGATCGCACGGTATCCAATCATTTGACAAAAAACGAAAGACAAATCTTCATTTGACAAACAACGTTTGACAAAATTATAGTTGATAAACTTATCATTTTACAAACTTGTTTAATAAAGTACCGATTAGAAAAAATATTTATTTGGAAAAATTTCATAATGCCTTAACATCATTTCACAAATTGATTATTTTTAAACATGTTAGTTGGCAAAAACAAGTTTTACCCTTCAAAAATGTAGTCATAAGTTAGTGACAGAAATGAATCTCTGCAAATCCGACATCTCGTGGTCTTTTTTGCCATACCCCTAGAGTGTAAGATCGTTTTCACACTTATCCGATAGCCGACGTCCGTTAGCCGATATCTTGTGCTGTTTTCACATTTATCCGATAAAATAGGCCTGATACGGCCATTTGCTCGAAAGCACAGACTAGTTAGGGATGCTAGGGATGAAAAAAAGAGAAAAAATAGTGCAAACAATTTTCGACCTTATTATCTATCGATTTTTTTTCTTATATTCGTGATCAGCGTCATCAATTAACGCGAAAAGATACGTAACAATAAGGAAATGTCATTAAGGTGGAAAATTGCTTGCAGTCGCTGTTTTAATCTGAGAACATCTGACAGATCGCCATGAAATTTGCCATGTTACCAACACTCGATATCGACATAAAACGGCAACATGCCTCGAGATAGCTATCTCGTGGTGCGCATGTTAGCCCTGCAGTGCGTCTCTTTTAGGCTGCAAGTCCTAAGTCATCTTTAAATACGCGACATAGCTCTGGGTGCTATGTTCATCTTCTTCAATTTTTCCCTTACTGCTTTGACCACCTTTTCGTACGAACACTACGTGTACGGCCAGTTCTTTTTCTGTCACAAACAGAGAAGGTCTCATTGTACCCATTAATAGCCCGGTACACAAACATTTGACTAATACCAAGCGTATAGAGAGTTTTTAAAAAATTGCCTTTTGCTCCATACCAACTTTGTGCAATGCAATCACAGCGATTTGGTTCTCTTTATCTCCATTTTAATATCCTAAAATATTGTACAATGTATTGGCGCCAAAATAAAAAACATAATGAACAATCATATCATAATGACAGATTTCAAATTCAAATGTAATATTTTTCTTAAACAGTATATATATTATATGGCCAGACTGTGTACAAAAATCAATGCCACTTTTCGTTGTTATTTTATAACTCAAGAACTCACCTAGCCAAACCAAATGTTTAAGCTTTTTTCGGACTAGATGGTTTATGCGAAGTTTCATCCACGCGGGCGAAGCCGCGGGTAAACGCTAGTTTTGTATGAAATAACCAGTCCAGCTGGTTATGAGGTCAGACCCGACCATGACCGCTGTACCGCTCCCTAGGTATGTGTGGCGTGGTGGGGGACGAGGTGAAAAAGAGAAAGAAAGATCATACGTCCAGAGCGAGCTGGATACTGCCATGAGCATTGACGGCGGACTGACCAAATCAGTCCCTCTCGACAAGTGGCAATTTGCTGGACGGCGTATCGTAGACGTATTTGACGTATCTGACAGTCGTCAACAAATGTCAAATATGTCAAATCCCATACATTCGTCTTTCTGTTCTACTGACGGTCGATTGGTCGATACTACCCTGTCTCACCGCGCATCAGATACCCTAGGCGCGGTAAGCCGGTTACGCTCAAACTTAGCCATCATATTATGTATGAAATATGTACTTATGTATATGATCGCTCAGCACAGTAAAGCACACGACCGTTCATTTACTCGCTTTATTTCGGACTGCCGGCCGGTACATTTATAATGAGATACCTACATTTTAGTAAACCTTTGATAATGCCGTGATGTGAAACCGGTCAGGTTAAAAATAAAAACCAAATAAAGTGTGGAAACAGTACAAGTGATTACATTATTCAATATGTGTAGTAGATTCCACCAAGTGCCATCAATCTCCAGTATAAACAGATACCTACATATCTTACACCTCCACCCTTATTTACTTACTGGGATACATTGTTGATGCTTAACAGCTAATGATGCATCTTCTTATAACTAATACTATACCTATCTGAAACCATAAGGACTTACAGTCGAAGCGCCTGGAAGAAATCGCTTCCAGCGATAAGGCCGCCCATTGTACATTAAACTGTATACATACTATCTACTTGTCCTAGTGTAAATTTATTGGTGTACAATAAAGAATTATCTATCTATCTAGGCTACGAAGCTATTTATCTTATCTTGCAAAATAGACAGTCTGTAGCTAATGTTGCATGACGTCAGTCGTCAAAGGTCAACCAATCCTGACGAGAGTTTAACGCTTTTTATCCATCCAACGCCGCTAAAGAAGTTTTCACTTCAAAAAACGTATTCTAATCTATCTCACCGAAGCCATATTTCTGTACCGGCTTCTTTTGTCTTCTAGGAGGGTTCACTAGTAGGGACATTTCTGCATTTTTCATTACGTCATCGACTCGTTCTTGTACCTGAGCGCTCGACCTGCTCGGGTTAGATGCCTATAATACCTTGTCTGTGCTTAGGTCACTTATAGTTTCGGACGCTTCGATTTCAAGTGACCCGCCCTGAACTGTTTCCATTACTGAATTCTCCTCGACTGACTCGGCGGCCTGTGATGCACTAAGAGGCTCCTTTAGAGACAATCCGTAACTGCTTCTCCTTATGTTTGTTTGGTCTACATGTATTTTTACGTATGGACCACTACCTTCTCTACTGACAAGATAATTACGGGATCCAACGTTTTCGGTGATAGTACAACCTAACCACTTGTCTCCCGTAGAGTTACGGGCCCACACTGTGTCACCTACCTTAAAACTTCTATCTGTATCGCCTGCATGATACATTTGCCTACACTGTTCTCAATTTGCCTATCCTCCCTTAGTAAATCTAACCTAGTTCGTAAGTGCCTTCGCTGTAGCATCATAGACGGGGATGGGGTATCCCCGGCTATGTTGCTACAGCGAAGGCACTATGCTCCACATTCCTATACATCATCAGATATGTTTGTAATGCCTCATCCAATTCACTCTCGTCTCTTAATGATTTCTTGATCACACGTTTGCAAAGCTTGACAGCATTTTCTGCTGGTCCATTCGAAGATGGGCGGTAGATAAGTGTGAACGTTACTTTAATACCGTTAGTATTCATAAATATCTCTGATACTCTTTGTCTATACCTAAATTTCCCACAGGGCCGTCTTAAGGCTATATAGCGCCAGGGTGCGAAGCTCAGACTGCGCCCCCCCCCCCCCCCCCCGGGCAACAAAAAAAAGACGGGTTGCACTCTGGGAGTGCCGGCAGAAGTGAAAACATTTTCTTTTTTTCTTTCTTCGTTATATACATAGAAAAAGATAAAAAAGAACATACCATACTATACCTATAATATAGCGCTAATCATAGAACCTATCACTTATTTTCTGCTAATTTTCTGTCAGAAGAAATTAATAAATTATGAAAAGAAAAAATAATCACAAAAAGTTATAAATTACAGAAAGAAAAAATAATCATAAAAAGTAATAAATTACAAAAAGAAAAAATAATCACCAAAAGTAATAAATTATAATAAGAAAAAACAATCACAAAAAATCCCTGAAGGCCAGGTGGTTTGAACCCGATACTATCTGAAACTATAAGGACTTACAGTCGAAGTGCTTACCGTTTAAGCTACGACGCTATCTATCGTAACTTGCAAAATAGATAGTCTGTACCTAATCTTGTATGACGTCAGTCGCCGGTTACGGTTCAAAGGTCAACGCCGCTAAAGAAGTTTTCACTTCAAAAAACGCAATAAATTTTTGATGTTTCATTTATTTTTCTCTAAGATCTGTAATCTACAATAAATATACCTCATCATCATCATCATTATATCAACCATACGCAGTCCACTGCTGAACATAGGCCTCTCTCATAGACTTCCAGAATGACCGATCTAACCCAGCCCGCATCCAGCGCTTCCCGGCGACCTTGATGAGGTCGTCCTTCCACCTGGCCGTTGGGCGTCCTACACTACGTTTGTCCGTACGCGGTCGCCATTCCAGAACTCTTTTGCTCCATCGGCCATCTGTTCTGCGCGCTATGTGTCCCGCCCACTGCCACTTCAACGAGCTAATCCGCTGGGCTACGTCGGTTACTTTTGTTCTCCTACGGATATCATCATTTCTGACGCGATTACGTAGGGAAATACCGAGCATAGCCCTTTCCATGGTGTAGATAGCTCATTGAGCGACTTTGAGTTTGTTTAAGAGACCCATAGTGAGGGACCACGTTTCAGATCCGTAAGTCATCACTGGTAACACACATTGGTTAAGGTCTTCAGGCACTGAGGTATGTCGCACGAGAAGACATCTCGTAGCTTCCCGAACGCTGCCCAGCCGAGTCGGATTCGTCGATTTACCTCGTCTTCGAAGCTGGAATTGCCTACCTGGATCTGTTGACCCAAGTAGACGTACTCGTCAACAGCTTCTAAGACTGAGTCCCCAACATGAACCGGTAGAGGCGCAACATGGACATTTGACTTAACCTTTGTCTTGTCCATGTTCATCCTAAGGCCCACCTGTTGGGATACTCTGTTGAGGTCTTCGAGCATGGTGTTCAAGTCTTCCAGCGATTCTGCCATAATGACAATATCGTCGGCAAACCGAAGGTGAGTGATATACTCGCCGTTTATGTTGATGCCAAGTTCTTTCCAGTTCAGTAGCTTGAAGACGTCTTCCAAGGCAGCCGTAAACAGTTTCGGAGAGATCACGTCTCCCTGTCTAACGCCCCTTTTCAGTTGAATTGGTTTCGTGCTCTGTTCCTGTACTCGGACCGACATAGTGGCGTTCTGGTATAAACACTTCAAAACTTCGATATACCGGTGATCTATCCGGCACCGCTGGAGAGACTGTAGCACGGCCCATATTTCGATCGAATCGAAGGCTTTCTCACAGTCCACGAATCCTAAGCAGAGAGGCCGGTTATACTCTATAAATATACAAAGACGTGAGTGGATGAAGGGCGTAACTAACATTTTTGAGATTTTTGATTTTTTGCATTAAATGGCGGTTATAGGTGTATATAAACTATATTAGACCAAAAAACCCCGCAATTTAAGCTCAGTTTCAAAAATACCAGAAGATGAAGGACATAACTGCAACAAAAATGGCAAAAGTGTCATGGAAGAAGGAGGTATGTGACTTAACACCTTCTTCCATTTGAAATTGGTCAATTAAACGTATTTCTTCCATGGAAGAAGGGGTTATGTGCAGGAAAATGCACTGCCACGATGCTTTATTTGCTGCTCTTCTATGTATTCTACTAGACTGGCTGTATATAACAAAAACGTAGTAATTATTCTGAAAAATCACTACTTGACTAACAACAAAGAGCAACTTTTTGTTACCGTTATACATGACAGTACAAAAAGGTGCACTATGTTGTACAGATTAATGTCAAAATATATTAGCTCATTATGTCGTTTTCATACCAGATGGAATCTTTTAATCTAAGACTATTATACAAACTCTATGGACGTCACAAGTGTGACAAAACGGCGTCATACATACATGCCATGACGTGCACACATTGTCAGTTTAAAGAACAATATAGACATTAGCTAACTCAAGCAAAACCGATTTTCCAGACCGTTTTCCTTACGTAGCTGTGTCTATACAATATATGGTTTCAGCTTTTAATCCTTGAAACCTAATAGCCATTAGGCAACATTGTTACGTACCATGTTGTGCAAAATTTTCGCACAACGAAGACGCGCAGCAGTGGAAAATTTTTGTTAAGTCCACAAATGATCAATCGTTGAAGATATGTCATGTTGCGCATCAGCAGCCAACATCGCGCATGTGTTACCGAACTTCACGCATTGCATGTCAAATATAAAAGAATCCAATCTGATTTCGCTCTGACTCCGTACCGACTTCATTCAGACTCCACCCCGACTCCCTCCAACTCCATCTACAAACCGACTCCACTCCGACTCTAAGCCGACTCCACTCCGATTCACAACCGACTCCTCTGCAACTCTAAACCAACTTCACTCCAACTCCGAACCGACTCCGAACCGAATCCACTGTGAGTCCTTCCCAATTCCACTCGAACTCCCTCCAACTCCAACTCGACTCTAAACCGACTCCGCTTCAGGTCCAAGGTGACTCCATTTTGACTCCAAACCAACTTCAATCCACCTCCCTCCTACTCTACTCCGACTCCTTCCAACTTCACTCCCACTCAAACACCAAACTGATTCCAACTCTCAACCGACTCGACTCCACCTCCCTCCTACTCCATTCCAACTCCAACTCCAAACAGACTCAAAATGGACACCATTCCGGCTCTAATCCGAGTCCACACAGGTTCCAAATCGACTTCGCACCATCCCTAAACCGACTTCCACCGCTTCGAAATTCAGACTTCACACCGACTTCATACCAACTCCAAACCGGCTTTAATCCAACTCCGAACCGACTCCTAACCGAATTCACTTCGATTCCCTTCCTACTCCAAACCGACTCCACTCGGGCTCTAAACTCCACTCCAACCCCATTCCAACTCCATTCTACTCCACTCTACTACCTGCAACTCCGAACCGACTCCAAACCAATTCCACTCCAAATTGAAATCGACTCCGCTCGGAAACCCTCCGAGTTGCTCCTTAACTTAACTGGCTAATTAAACCACTTGGGTGTCGTGTGACATAATACTGTACTGTACTGTGTGTATGTTGTAGTATGTACAAAAAAAAAAGACTGTTGAAGTACTCACCAAGGAAAGGATGTCTGTTTCTGTTAAACCTGGTATTAAACGTTCTGTCGAACAGCATCAGAGACTCCGCGGCTGCTCATTTATGCTGTTTGTATCGCACTGGTGGATTGGACAGAGGTAGTTTGATGACAGTGATGAAAGGTGGCGCTTGCCCCCCGCCCGAAGTTAAATGTGGCGACGACCGAGTATATGGCGTACTTCATGCTGTATGGGTCAAGCTGCGTAAGGTAACAAGTAGCATTTGTGACCCCAAGAACCTGTCCGCTTACACGGCTGCGAAGCATGGCCTTTTCTAGGGCAACACAAGCAGGAGCTGCTTGTTACGGAGATGAATATGCTGCGGTGGATGGATTGGGTACACCTAAGCATAGCCTGAGGAAGTCACGCATCCGGGGCAGCCTTGTCATGTTGGCTTGGCTACGTTTAGCCATACCGCCTGCACCGAGCCCCAGTAAGAGGGTAGACCCAAAAAGTGCTGACTTTACGTTTAGGAGGATGATATGCGGGCCAATAGTCTCACACCTTAGGTGCCCAAGACCGTGTAAAGTTGAAATGTAAAAGCTGGAAAGCGGATCACGGACTCCGGGGTGAAAGCCTCGGATGCGACCGGGACTAATGTAAAGATGATGATGAATGACTGTCTTGACTGTTCATAAGTATAAAAAGTTTGTAGTGTTACCGGTATTCAACTCTGAGATGGTGATGATATGGTAAAAAGGTTTAGCAGTAGACATTAAAGATGGAAGAAAATAAAGTACCAACTTACTAGTTTATTTCTGAGAGAACGTAAGCTAATGTTTAAAAAACATATAAAATCTGGAAACCTGAATATCAATATTGATAACATAACCTCGTTGCCTAAGATTAAGTTGATAAATTTGCAATATACGCATGTTTTTATATTATTTAATGTTACATACTACCTTCTTCCAATCTTAATATTCGTAATTTCTATTACATTGTCAATGGAAGAAGAATGTATATGCACAGTTTTTCAAATAAATAAATTTCCATCCACTTATTTGTATGTTTATGCATCTCCGATAATAAATATGGACAATTACTATAATTTGACCCCATAATATTACGACATAAATTATAAGAAAAGATAATAATTGCAAATGAAATGTTCAAACTTTGAAGCCGATTATCTCGATATTTTGAAATTGTTAGTTACGTCCTTCATCCACTCACCTCTTCATACCTATAATGAAAAAATAAAATTCAAAAATTAAGGAAAAGAAATGGATTTAATATTTCTCTAACGTTTCACAGCATTAAACAAAATCAAACTTAAATTTTCATGCAATAAGATTCAACTACAACAACAAGAATAACCGACACTCAGAGCCGCATCGCGAACTTACATTACAATGTACACCCTAACAGCCTAATTATAGAGGCCATTTCGCTTAAAGTGCGGGCGCCAGGCGGCTAGGTCAAAGGGCCTCTTTGGAATGGAGATATTGCCGCGTGCGTGTTAAATTAATTTAATTGTTATGTGTGTATCAAAATAAGAGCTATTTTACCTTGCATATCGTGAGCGGTATGACACGTGCCGAAAGGCAAAGGTGACAATAATAGATACAATGGTAAATTTTAATATTGGTTGATGCCTATATTTTTATGCATGTAGGGGTTTAATTGACGTAAGTGTACGTAACGGGGGCATGGCGTTAATATTGTACTTATGAGTTAAAGGTTAAATTAGGAAATATCGAAATGCTTAGAGCTCGGCCTGCGCCCCCTCGGGCTACGCGCCCGGGTGCGGCCGCACCCTTGAACCCCCGGTTAAGACGGCCCTGATTTCCCATATGCAACTCCTGTAAAACAGGTTCCCTCAGTGTACGCGGTACCACTCAATAAGCCTTTAAGTCATCCTCCTTGATTTCGCTAGGCCATCCCGTATTTATAAACTTAATTTTTTGTTTTATATTACATCTTTATTTGGTATATTAACATATGTTTTGCCTAGTGATTGGCAAAAACAGTTGACCAAAATTTAGGTATGTACATTTCTCGTTGCGTTGTTTTTCTTTATCTGCTGGTAACCGAAATGAAGCATCAGCTGCATTTTTATTACTACGCACATATTCTATATACATAGTATAATCGTAACCCGCTAAAATTACCACCCAACGTTGCATCCTCCTAGCGGCCATGATCGGAATCCCCGTTTTATTTCCAAAGATCGGAACTAGAGGTTTATGATCAGTCCTTTAAATAAATTTTCGTCCATATAAGTATTGGTGAAATTTACGCACCCCGTAAATGATAGCTAAAGCTTCGAGTTCAATTTGTGTGTAAGATTTTTCAGCTGTATTAAGAACCCGAGACGCATAGGCCACTGGTCGTTCATCTCCCCTGGGTTGAGGTGTGAGATGACGGCACCCATGACTCCCTCGCTACTGGCGTCCGTCGTTAACACCAGGGGTAGGTCAGCGGAGTAGTGAGCCAATATCTCACTAGATACCAACAAGTGCTTCACCGTATTAAAAGCATTCATACATGTTCCACTCCATTAGTACTTCACGTCATTTTTTAACAATCTATAATAATGGTTGATGATGGTGCTTATATTTGGGACAAATTCGGTATAATATATTACTAACCCCAAAAATGACCGCAGTTCCATTATATTGGTGGGTACAGGCACCTTGTCAATTGCTTTAACTTTATCTGGACACGTATGCACACCTTGTTTAGTAATCACGAAACCTAAATATGTCACATTATCTGTGAAAAATGTACATTTCTCTTTTTTTTACTCTCAAGCCATACTTACGTAACCTTTCAAACACCTCGTGTAATGTAGTTAAATATGAAGTAGTATTTTGTCCCGTTATGATTAAATCGTCTAAGAATACTCCGACTCGTGGCATATCACCAAAAAGTTGTTCTAATTTCCGTTAAAAAATGTCAGGGCTTGACGCTAATCCGTAGATTAATCTATTATACCTAAAACAGCCATTTGTGTGTGCAAACAGCGAACTTTCTCGACTCGTCAAGTTCAAATTGCGCATACGCTTGGGATAAATCTAACTTTGTGAATTTTTCCCCTCCATGTAACTTAATTAGCAAATCTTCAACTTTAGGCAAAGAATAGTGGTTCAGCTCTAAACATATATTTAAAGTCATTTTGAAATCTGCACATACCCGTGTGGTGCCATCTTTTTTCATCACCAGTACAATAGGTGTAGCTTAGTCCGCCGTGGAGACTGGTGTTAGGATTCCATCTCGTTCCATTTGATCTAGCGCTTCCACTACTGGTTTACGCAGAGCATCTGCGGGCGGTCGTGCGTGCAGGAACACTGGCCGTGCCCCTTCCCGCAGGCGGAACCCCACCTGCCCGCCGTTGAACCGACCCAAACCATCCTTGAGTACTTCAGAGTACCTGGAACTAAATTCGTTTACATCTATCAACTTGCTCGAGACATTCATTTCACGCGGTCCCCGATTCGCCACCGGTATGGGGGGGGGGGGGGGGCATCGTGGGCGCACCGTGGCCTGCTTCTGCGAGGGTGATGAGCGGCTCCACCCGTCAACGTCAGGCCCGCGCTCATGGGGTGCGGAGGTCGGTTTGCGCCCTCCGACGCCCGAGCCGCCTTCGAACGCGGCCTGCGATGTCCGCTAGTCTTTCTCGCTCGCTGCGCCACGTCCGCTCTGCTGTCTCCTTCACGAGCATGACCTGCTCGCAGAAGGAGGCGCTGGCTGCCCACGCATTCGCGCAGCGAACCATCGTCGCGAGCAGGGTGGAGAGCGTGAGAACTCTCACCCCCAGGGCCGTCAGAAGCCCCCGCCTCGGCGTTTTGATTCCGAAGGTTTTCCGCCAAATCTTCTTTAGCGTCGTTGGATGGGTAAAAAGTGTTAAAATCGCGTCAGGATTACTTGACCTTTGAACCGTAACCGACGACTGACGTCATACAACATTAGCTATAGATTGTTTATTTTGTTAGGTACGCCAAGAAGTTTCGTAGCTTAGCGGTAAACGCTTCGACTGTAAGTCCTTATGGTTTCAGATAGTACCGGGTTCGAACCTGGGCTTCTGACACTTTTTGTGATTATTTTTTCTTTTTGTAATTTATTACTTTTGGTGATTAGTTTTTCTTTTTGTAATTCATTAATTCCTTTGACAGAAAATTAGTGATGGGTTCTATGATTGGCGCTATATTATAGGTATGGTAGGTTCTTTTTATCTAATCTTTATTTAATCTTTTAATCTATCTTTTAATCCAAAAAAAGAAAAAGTTTTTACTACTGCGCGCACTCCCGGAATGCAATCCGTCTTTTTTTTTAACTCCGCCACATACCCAGCTATACTTTTTTCTTTCTTCTGTATACGCTGATGAAATTTAAATCTTTCAGCCAACTGACTGGGTTTAGGATTCAGGTGGTTTTTTATGAGAGGTACTGAGTCTGCGTACGTTTAGCTGGCCGGTTTCACGGGTGTACATAAATTGACCATCAATTCGTACGTTTCACTGCCGATCACTATTATTAACGTGGCCTTCCTTTACGTGCTTTATTTCGGACTGCCGGCCGGTACATTTATAATGAGAGACCTACATATCTTAAACAAAAAAGTTGACTTTGGAGGGTGCCCACATTAGTATAGTTGCTTAGAGCGGGAATGGAATTGCTCCCGGTTAGGTGAAACTTGTAATTAAAATAAATATTTGTAAGCTGGTCAGCCCCTCTAAACACGTGGCAACTCGTTGCCCGCCCCTTAGACAAGTGGCAATTCATTGGCTGGCGTCTATCAATCAACATTTTTTATGGCAAAACTTATCTAGTAATAAGTATACATAATTAAAGTAGTCAGTGAAGATGGAGCTGAATTTTACAGGATACCACAAAGTGTTCTCGATCTGGCAGTAAATTTACAGCCCATGACAATGTGCCTGCGTGACGGCAATAAGCTCGGGAATCATCATCTTCGTGAGACGTATTTTCCTGATTGCATCCAAAGCCTGGGTGACCTCGGCGCCCGCCCTTCCGGCTTGGGAACATAGTTGGTGAAATATGGGTATTGGCACATCTCTACCTATCCCTTAGGGTATTTATATCAACCACAAAGTATTCACATCAATGCCGTTGCATTTATCCAACCAACATCACGTACAATGACACACAGTCTTTCACAAACTTAGTACGATTTTTACTACAGGTGAGGACATAGCAGATAATGGCGGCCTGAAGGCATCGTTCCACGCGTACCTGGACTATATAAAGGAAGCTAAACAGAAAGTTACGCTCCCAGGGTTGAAGTACAACGACCGACAACTGTTCTTTATATCGTTTGCGCAGGTAATATGGACGAACTTTAAATGGATGATACTTGAATGAAATTTTGAAGCAATTAGTTACACACTATTCAAATTCATTACGAATGGAACTGGCTGGAATTTTTTCTACATTAGGAAGGATCTTCATACTAGTCTGAGGATCATGGGCTGGAGAACTTTGAATCTGTAGTTGATCCGTTTCCATATGGTGTCTGTATCTAGGTCTGTGTATTTATCAGTTCCGGTCTGAGAGGCGCATTTCTTGACAGATTTTCACCAAACTGATGATGAATATGAGTGCCACATGTTCTTTGATTTAAAGAACAACTTTTGTCAAGAGCTTTTATGCTAGAGGGGGGGAGGGGAGTTTGCTGTTGCGTAATTATGAACGGATCTCGCTAGGTTTATCACTGTTTGTTGGAGGTAGCGCAAACGGGCCCTTGCGTTATCTATGACCTACCACATTAATCCATACTAAAATACTGTAAATGCGTAACCCCTTTGTCTGTTACGCTGACACGCAAAACCAATGTACCGATTTTGATGAAATTTGGTACAGTGATGGATTAGACCATGAGAAAGGACGTGGGTTATATTTGGTCCCTACAATCTACATCTACGCGGATGGAGCCGTAGGCAACACCTTGTATGAAATAAAACTGAATGGTTTACTTTTAGGTCAGTAATTTGTGGTAGTCTTAATTCATTCATTTAAGTTTATTCATCCATTCTCGAAAACTACAGATTTTTTCCGTTTTCTAAAATAGCTGTTTATTACGCTATTGTAAAACAAACAACTCAGGGGAATTAAACTAATCTGCGTTTTGTAGCAAGATGGCAATGTGTGTACAGAAATGTTGCCATGTTAGGTATCCCTACCTGGAAAATTCCTTTTATTAAGAAAAGTTTATTACCATTCGAAATTACTAATATTTCCTGTAACCCTTCCAGCTAAGCTAAACTACTTACGTAAGGTGTGGGTCGGTTGTGTAATAGCCAGGATTCGAACCTGGGACCTCTCAACCGTAACGCCAACTCCTTAACCAATAAGCTACGGACGCTTTTGTACTTTATTTAACCATACGTCGTATATTCAGGCATGGTGTACAGCATACACAAAGGAAGGTATAAAGAGGTTTATAGAAGAAGATGAACATACGATCGCTAAATACCGAATCATAGGCTCTCTGACGAACCTAAGAGAGTTTTCCGAAGAGTTCCACTGCAAGATTGGCTCGAAGATGAATCCTAAAGAAAAGTGTGAGGTGTGGTAAATTTACTCCTGAGCTTCAGCGCTATGGGTATGTAAGAGGCCTTGTTGGTGATTGGAATGGACATATATAAGATAGACGGTACGGCCCATGGCATGTATTACGAGAAACGTGATTTAAAATAAGTATTGAATCACTTTGGCTGTGCTTCTGAGTTGCTCAAAAAGCGTATTAAAAAAAAGTGCTCTAACAGCTGACTACAGAAAAATAAAAATGAGTGTTGCCAATTAAATAATGATAACATTTTTAGTAATTTATGCCACACATTAGTATCATTCTCGATACCTAACACTATCAATAAATGGGTAAGGCTTGAACTGAACCCACAACTGCATAAAAAAACTAACATAATGATTTAAAAACCTAAAACTCCGGCCGTAAATACAAAGAGATTGTCTATTCCAGTCACCAAACAAGTATATGTTTTAAGGTTGCCGCAACCCAAAGATTTTGATATTTACATTGTATGTATATATGAGCTCAGCTGTTGTCTAGAAAACGGATAAATGAGTTTATAGAAAATTTTATGAAAATACTACACAGAACTTTTTAATGTACTTCGGAGACGTATAGATCACAAAGAGCAAGATGTTGCTAGCATTTAGTGCTGCTTGTGCCCACAGCCTTAAAGTCATGACAGACTCATATTGTGTTAACTTTAAACATATGACGGCAACATTATGTCAAAACAAAAATTGAAAAATTGTGCTACTTTTTAGTATTTTTGTTATTGGCGTTTTAAAAAGACTATGAGCCATTCACTGGCAAACATTAGGTACACCCAACCACTGACCTGTAATAGTACTACCTGGACTTGTGATCGGTACCCATATATTGTGTCAAATTGAAAATCGCCATATTGGCGCTAATGGTTGCGGCACGCAGTAGTGAGTGAACTTGGAACTAATACTAATGATAGACAACAAATTATCTTGGTATCGACAATTTACTACAAACGATGGGTTTGTAGTAAATTGTCGATACATGTCGATACGATTAACAATATGGCCATTTTAGACAATTTTAATGGTAAACGTATGTATAAAAACAACGAACAACGTCCATTTGCAAAATAATTAGTTCTCAGTACACTCACGCTTCAAACCGATACAAAAGTAAACTGTTGTTGTTATAGAGGTCAGTGCACCAAACACACCGTCATTTTTTTTTCTTTCATACACGTGCGGTTGCCACTCTTATAACTGCTAGTGATACGCCATAAACTCTCCTTTTTGACATTATTAGAACCTACTTAATCATATTCTGTCCTCCGTGATTAGAACATATTCAATTACATTCGGTAAACGATTATGCATGGAATCACTTCGTTTTTTAAATGACCGCCATGTTACATTAATATTTATTAATGAAGTTCCTAAGGTATGCCAAGATAAAATTTTAAACAGAAATTAATACAAGGTTCGGTTACCTACACAACAAGAACTTCATGTTACCTATATCTTATCTATCACTAGCTGACCCGGTGAACTTCGTACCGCCATTATTTTTCCGCCCGCGTGGCGTCTGATCCCGTTCCCGCTGCACCCTCTACTTTATTAAACATGTATTATGCATATAAACGTTCCTCTTGAACCACGTTATCTATTAAAAAAACCGCATCAAAATCCGTTGCGTAGTTTTAAAGATTTAAGCGTACAAAGGGATATAGGGACAGAGAAAGCAACTTTGTTTTATACTATGTATTGATATTCGCAAACCGTAAAAGCGGCCGGTAGTGATTCTCAACAAGTGTACGAAAGTATTTATTCAAAATATCTTTATATTTTACTTTTAAGTTGATTGTATTAATGTGTAGAAATAATTTACTTATTATTAGATTAAATGTTCGCAATATCCACATATATAAAATATAAGTTATAATCATCATAATCTATAAGTTCCAACTGTCAACAAAGTTTAGTTTTGTAGACCATTTTTTATAAAGATGCTCCTCATTTTTGATGTAACAATCTGTATTTTATAAACATTTGTGGGATATTTAAAATTGTTTTGATGTTTGTTTAGATACAGTTAAGTCAAAATTATCTACTGTTCACTTACTAATATTTATTTACTTTTTTTTTAATATTTAGATATGTGTACACGTTCGATACCTATGTGTATACAATTTTGGGCCCAACTTTACGAGATAACTATTTTTGTATATTTTACATAATCAATTTTGTTTTATCGGTGTTTGCTTTGAAATTAATTTTAACCAATTAGATTAACAGCTGTCTGTGTATATTTTAAGAGCAGGACTTTTCATACTTAAAATACTAAAGACTCAGTTGTAAGATTAATTGAACTAACATAAGAAATAGGTAATATTTATTAAAGTGTGTAATGAAGCCCGAATAATATTTTCATATGGCATCTCTTACTTTTCACAATGACAGAACTTCCTGCTACGATCACTGATACGATCACTAATATCTGGCGGACGCTTCACATATCAATATTGTACCTAATATATAAAATAATGGATGAGGCTTTTTATTTGTATGTTAGATTTCACCATTATGAATTCTTACATAGCTTATAACACAGCCCATGTAGGTAACGTTCAATTTCACAGAAATTACAGATTAAAATTAGCTCGCGAATTAATAGACAATTTTACAACAAAAAACAAGCCCGTAATTTATAAAAATAAAAAAGGCGGGATCTTTGGAGTGCCAGAGGAAATGCGTCTATTAAATGTCGGGCTACACATGGCTGAAGAATCAAATTCCTATAAAAGATGTAGGTTCTGCAGCACTAAAATAGAAAAAAAACGCACCAAGATTTGTTGTACCATGTGCAAAGTAGTATTATGCTCTAAATCTTGTTCCAGGTTATTTCATATTGCCGAATCTGATACAGAACAAATGTAGTTTTAGTTTATTTTTAATAAAACATCTGTGCTTAAAAAATGTATTTTTATTTAGTTCCTAAAATATTGCTACGCTCGGCGCTTGGCCACTTCAATATATGGCCAAATTTCCATAGGAGTGAGCGAGACGGCACTATAGAAAGAGACAGCATGCCTTGACGTCACTGTTCTAGAAGGAATCGAATGAATAGAACGAGACGTCAGGCTAGAAAGAGACACAAGACCCAATAGAGCCTTCCAGAAAGTTCCTGTCTTTTTCAGAACGTTCCTGTCTTTTCTCGATCTTTCGCTACTCGGCCGCGCCCGATATAAAAGGCGAGCTAACAGCCTCCGCTCAAGTTAGTCTACGACTAGTATTCGAAGCGATCATTGCGATAAAGTGTGCGAAGCGATACAGTGCGAATATACAAGTGACTGTGTATTGTGTAAGGAAGAGTTTTCGAATTTCTACGCGCTTTGCTGTAATTGAAGTGTAGCTGAATAAAATCTGTCTTCAACGGTTGTCCTCGCATTTGCTATTTAAACCGACCCCCACGCTCGTAACAATATAAAAGAAGCGCAAGAGAACGTTACTAACCTAGAAACAATAAATAGACCGGAACGGACAATGGAAACTATTTTACCACCAGCCTGTTAAGTATTTTTCCCTTAACGGATAATGGTAAATTATTTACCACCAGAAAAACTACCCCATCCCCTGCATTTTTCCCCCCATTACACCAAAACGAAACTGATTTAAAAATAAAATGCTCACAGGCTGGCGTTTGTTTAAGGGTTATATTGAAATGCTTTCAAATTTGTGCGTATGTTAACCTTAATTAAAAGACAAGTAAATAGACAAAAAATATTCAGAAAAATAATAATTCCAGTACTAGTGTACATAAATTAAAATTATCAAACTTTAAAAAAGAATTCAATATGGCGTCAATCGCGTCTGAAAATTCGGGAACACCTGATGATACACCCACAGATACTCCAACACCTTCACCAGGGCCAGAGAATGTAACAAAATTCAACTGGCTCATGCTTCTAGGGACAATCCATTCGTGAAAGCCATTCGTGAAACTAACGATGCTATTGGTAAGTCTGTCGTCCTTTTTAGTGCTAGCTGATGAGCCTAGAGAGATAGAGAGAGAGGGGGGGAAGGAGGGAGAAAGAGATAGAGAGAGAGAGAGAAAGAGAGGGGAAGGAGATAGAGAAAGACATTATTCATTAATTTATGGAAGATATCGGTGCACGAATGGCTGCTGGAGCAAACGAGTTCTAAAGTGAAGAGTGCGAGAAGGCAAACGGAAGGTGCAACCCTCCTATCCAGCCAGCTGGATTGACGACCTGACCCTGTCATAAACGTCTAATCCTATACAGTCGTCATTCTATTCCATCAAAAGCCGGCCAACAATTGCCACTTGTCTAGAAGAGCTCAAAAGGGTGTCTGGGATAGACTGGACGCGGAAAGAGAAGAATTGGGAGCAATGGCTCACATCGGGAGCGGCCTATGACCAACAGTCGACTGTGATGAAGGAAATCCTCACTTCCCTCCTGGAATACATTTTGTGTCGATTTGAAGCGCCAACGTGAGTGTACTGAGAACTAAATAGTTTGCAAATGGACGTTGTTCATTGTTTTTATTTATGCATTTTACATAAAAAATGTCTAAAATGGCGATATTGTTAATTTGATACTTAAGACTCATCGTTCATATTAGATTATCGAAACCAGGACAATTATTGTCCGTCATTAGAGTTCCAAGTACACTCACTACTGCGTGCCGCAACTATCAGCGCCAATATGGCTATTTACAATTGGACATATACACTCACCCAGCGTTAGTTTCCCGTTGAGATGATGTCCGTCTATGCTATAACCGGAGTACTGACTCTGGATGCACTCCGCCCGCTTCTTGAAAGATGCTATAGTTTTATTGTTCCACCACTGGTTTAGGTTACCGAATCTGGAAGAAAATTATTCTTTAAAATAACTCATTTATGTTGTGTGGTTTTATTTCTTTAAAATTAATCATTCTCTGAGCTTTATACCAACTGAATCGGCTTTCCAGTCTAACATTTTCCGTGAAGCGACTGCCATCTGACTTCCACAACCAATTGGCGATATCGAAGTTCTGCAGTATTTTTTTTTTAAATTTGAGTTCTGTTTGACGACAATAAACTCGCTCCTTATTACGTGCTTTTGAACTGATTGAATGAACTTAAAATTTTAGTAGCCATATCAAACTCTAGTGATTGCAAAATTACGCCTTGACTTCATTGGTATGCTGACGACAGGCGGGACTGAACTAAGGGCTACTCTACTACTGGAGTGGCCTGTCATTTTAACAGAAACAACCTTGTAATGATAGTGCCATTATACGTAGCATACCTTGGTTTCCAATATGAGGGTGACGTCTGTAGGGGACTTAATAGTGAGGTGAGATACTTGCTGTTCCAAAGCAGCCAAAGTCTGTTGGAGTAACCAGGGATTCACTTCCTGGCGTGGCGGAACATCGTATAGTTCCGAAAATAATGTGGGCATATAGAACGACCATTTTCTGGATTAAAAGCATACCAAAGAGTATATTTACAGTCTTATTCACCAATTTAAACGCATCATTGAAGAACATACTCCAATCCAAGAACGGCGCCTATTGTTGCCAAGTCTCTATCGTGTAACGGTTATAAAATCCTTCTTCATCCCTTCTATCTTCAGAGGGGGTTGTGATATTCGCTAGTTCGGTCTCAAAGAGTATCACTCTGTTCATTTCTGCGCGTGCTTCCGTTTTATTCGCTCCTAGTAAGACGCATATGTGCGTCATATAGTCGAGGTATGCGTCAAGGTCCTCCTTATGGGCCGTTCTGTTGAGGTAGCTATTAGGTGTGGATAGGCTTAGTTCGATGATTAAAAAAACACAAAATTAAGTCAATGGACCAATTCAGTAATGCCGCGTTTTACCAGGCATACCTACAATTTTATCCAAAAGATTTTAGTTTTTTCGAAATTCTGCGGCCTAAATTATTTAGGTAGAATGCAAGCAATGAGTACGGATCTCATATTAATATCAAAGTAAGGATTAGGTTGAACAGCAGCGCCCGGCAGCAGTTTTTTATTACACACCATATTGATTCTTAAATTAAAATAAGGCAAAAAGTTAAGACTGCTCAAACCTCTTCTAGCAACAAATTCCGGAAACTGTCGGCTGCTACCAGCTGTATTTCTTTCAGTAAGAATTGATCCATAGATTGTATTAAAAAACCGGCTCATGCTTACTATGATGACGAGTTGAGAGAAATGGCGTTGATCTTCCGTGATAACTCATTTGAAGAGACCGTCCAGATTGTATCTGCAGATTGAATATCAACTATTGTTACTTAAACCAGCCAAAAAATAAATCATTTTGTGTTTAAAAATATTAAAAAATTGGCAAACTATGTGAATATTTCGTAAACCAATAAAATCAGCAGCTCTATCATAACATGTTACAAGTGCTGTTGTTCCGTGTGAGAAAGAGGGATGCAGGTAATATAGCTCCGTCCTTTTTTCTTAACTGGTCTTTGAACGCTCATCATTATCCTTGTGTTAGGCCCGTTCGCATTTGAGGCCGGAGAAGGAGATCAGAGTCCGGAGTTCGCGTATTTTCGGCTTTATTGGCAGCCACTGCCTGACTTGACTGATCAACCTTTGACAGAGTTGTTCAGGTGGCCCATATAGGCCTCCGTCTTGACCTTACGATTGTTGACAACCGGAACCGACTTTTAACGCACCCTTCGAAACTCGGAACACGAAAGATATCCAGAAATACATAAATTATCTGCGCCATCCAGAATTCCGTGAATACTCATGTATTCTGCACATCCTGCACCAGATGCAGATTCCACTCCTGTTTCCCCACAGTGCTAGGCAATATGTGCCACCCTCCAAGTTTCTTGATGACGGCCACCAGGGGTTTCTCACCCAGCTTCTCAATGGTCTCGTTGGTGTCTATGCAAGCGTCGTAGTAGATACGGGCCTTGGCTTCTCTTTTCTGAATAGAAAATAGGAATGTGAACTCTTTATAGCCCGAGAATGTGTTTGGTATTATTTATATTCACTAATGCTAACGGGTATTAACGTGATCATGGTAGGTATTGCCTATAAATTGTCTGACGTTTCGACCAGGTTACACCGGCTGTGGTCACAGGTTGAGTGACTCAGAGGTCGCGTTAATCCCCGTTAACATTATTATATTAGCATGGACCACGAAAACACTGTTATTTATTCTGTGGCCATGGTTTAAAAGTTAGTTATTTATATTCACGCCTGTAAATCCCCGAGGGCAGACAGTTACACCAACTATGGTTTTCGGTCCCACGCAATAGAAGGCGAGCTCACTGCCGTCAATCGGGCACTTTATTATGGACTGTATGTTATTATGAACAGTCCCATAATTCACTCGCTTTCTGTGACACCCACAGTAAGATATGGCCTATTCTACACCACCGGAACCAACACGATGAATGTAATTACTTCTGTGTTATAATTTAGTGGAAATCAAGGAAAATTTAGGGAATCCACTAAGCGTCTAGGTAAGTTATCTGCCTTAGTAATAGTAAAAGAAAACAGTAAAGTGACAGTTATGGTAATCATTTAAAAGGCACTATAATCTGAAATACCTACACGTCTGCATACACCCATCCCTAAACAAACTCCACTATAATATAACCATTTGGCACAGGCATAATAAAAATACACCTTCCAAAATATCTCTTAGATTATGAGAGGGTCTAATAACTTGTGTACTCACAATGATAAAGTCGGATGATAAATGATAGTTCTTGTTGTAATTCACGATGAAACTCTAATAAAGTTGTCTTATTAAAAATAATACTCTAAAAAAATTTGGGTGGTAGAAATTAGATGGCACAAATTTGTCACAAATTTCGACCGGGTGAGTACCACCGTGCTCTTTTGCGAAAAACCCTCCAGAGTAATCCAATCTCGGTTAGATTGCGTTCAGGGGTCAGCGAGTGCATAGCCGGGCAGGGGGATTGTGGTCGCAGCACAAGTGAGACCGGTGGGTCTTGGCGTAGTCTAGTGGGGGCGCCGTGGGTCGACGCGCCAAGCGGGGAGACCTAGTACAGGGGCCCAACCGGGACTATCCACCCTGGGAGGCTGCCTCACCAGGTCGCGCATAATCCCGATATGGCTCTTCGTGCCGGTTGGTGACCGGACGAGGGAGCCCGGCGACCATACTCGGGGGGGTACCCTTCCGTTCGACGCATGGGCTCTCCCCATACCTCACATTCATAGATAAAAAAAATATCCCACGCTTTGTCACGCGGTACTGCGACAACAATCGCCTCGTTTTTTCACGACTTCCCTCCCTTCATCCTCATGGCAACGCACAAAAACAGTAGATTGGTCTACACAGCGGCAAAAAACTTTCCTTCGGGCTCGCTATTTGAGATGGAGTCCACGAACATCTATGGGCTCTATACAAACCTCAACGCCGTCCACCAACACCTGGAGACGGCGAAACCAGCAATGCTGTTTCTTACGGAGATACAAATACGCCTCCCTGATGACACGACCTACTTGCTCTACCCCGGCTATATCCTTGAGAAGAATTTCCGCGCAAAAGCCGGGGTGTGTGTGTTTGTTAGGGCGGATGTTTGTTGTCGCCGTTTGCGCTGCCTAAAGGATCTATCCTTTTCCAGCCTTTGGGTACACATAGACTATGGTTCTACGAGTCTGATATATGTGTGCCTCTACCGCTCCCATACAGGAGATGCCGAAACAACTCGACTCTTTGAATACCTGAGTCAGGTGGCAGATGATGCGCAGGAGCGGTTTCCGAACGCTGAACTGGTGTTTTGGGGGATTTTAACGCCCACCACGAGATCTGGTTGGGCTTCGCCAAACCAACCCATGCGGGCAGAGCCGCCCACGCATTAGCTCTGGTGCATGACCTGACCCAATTGGTACACGAGGTCACTAGGATACCAAAAATATCGGACCATGAGCCCTCTCTGCTAGACCTTCTGCTGACGAGTCACCCGGACCAGTACAGTGCTTCGATGAGCACCGCTTTAGGTGAATCCAACCATTGTCTGGTTCGTTCCGAGGTGCCCATTATAGCGCCCCCACGACCCGTGCAGGAAAAGCGGCGTCTCTGGCACTACTCGTCAGCTGATTGGGATGGTCTGCGTGACTACTTTGCGTCCATCCTGTGGGTTGAACGCTGCTTTGAGGATAAGAACCCATCTAAGAGCGCAACTGCTGTCGCTGACGAAATCAGTCTAGGTATGGAATACTATATCCCCTACACTGATGTCGCCGGTATCCGCGGAGCGTGTCCATGGTTCCGGCGCAAGTGCGCAGAGGCCGTTAATCATAAACGGTCTGCGTACCGCGCCTGGGTAGGGGCGCGCGCTACGAGCGATCCCAGCGTGGGTCACTTCAAGGTGGCGTGCAACAGAGCCACCAAGGTCTGCAAGAGGGCTTACGTCAGAGCGGATGCCCAGCGCATAGCGCGGCTTGGTCAGGAGCTAGTGGCACATCCCACGGGCAGCCGTGGCTAGTGGCAACTGGCTAAAGTCGTGCAAGCCAACTTCTGCCAGCCTTCTCTGCCCCCGCTGCTCAATCCCGATAAATCCCTGGCCCATGAGCCGCAAGAGAAAGCAAATTTGCTGGTTAATCTCTTGCGGCCAACTCCCGAGTCGATGATTGTGGTATGGAGCCGCCGACACTGCCCATCAGTGACCATGCAATGCCTGATATTCGTATCAAGCAACGCAATGTCCGAGCAGTACTGCAGTCACTCGATTTCCGGAAAGCCAGTGGTCCGGACAGTATTCCGGTGGTAGTTCTGTAAAAATGTGCAGGGGAGTTGTCTCCAATGCTAGCGCGGCTGTACCGGCTGTCCTACAGCTCTGGAACAATGCCTTCGCCTTGGATAGAGGCAAATGTACAGCCGATCCCCAAGAAAGGGGATCGCTCAGACCCATACAATTATCGATCCATAGCCGTCACCTCAGTGCTGTTCAAGGTGTTTGAGCACATAATCAATACCGCTTATGCGTCACTCCCTAATTAATGACCGGCAGTATGGCTTCAGGCCGAAACGGTCAGCGGGTGATCTTCTGGCATATGTTACCCATATTTGGGGTGAGGCTATGGACAAGCACGGCGAGTCATTGGCAATTAGTCTTGACATTGCCAAAGCTTTCGATAGAGTTTGGCACAAATCGCTTCTTTCCAAGCTAGCAAGCTAGCCTTTGATCTGCCTTCTAGACAGTGCGACTGGATTGCCGGCTTCTTGCAGGAGCACCGTATTCGCGTCCTTTGTGATGGACGAGCCTCGGAGTTATTGCAGGTAAATACCGCAGGGGTCCGCCCTATCGCCAACTCTCTGTCTTCTGCATATCGATGACATGCTGTTGACCGGCAGCATTAATTGCTATGCGGATGATAGCACCTTGCACGGGAGTCATCATGGACATCCTGCGGATTAGCAGACGCATATCGCGGAAAAAGGTAGCTTCTTGTCACTAAGCTTGACCGGACCCTGAACCACATTTCCCAATGGGGCTCTGAGAACTTGGTCAGATTCAATGCCAAGAAGACGCAGGCATGTGCGTTTACAGCAAAGGTATCTTCTTTCCTTCCCCTTCCCACTCTTCAGAGCACGCCACTGCCACTGCAGGACAACCTCAATATCCTCGGTATGGTTGTTCGCTGTAAACTGAATAACAAAAACCAAATCGAGTGTATCATCAAAACAGCCTCGCGTAAACTCGGAATCCTGAACAGAGTGTAAAGCCGGAGCAACGGTGTCTTCTATACAAGACACAAATTCGTTCCTGCATGGAATACTGCTCGCATCTCTGGGATGGATCCACAAAGTACTTATTAGATGCTCTCGACAGGTGGCAGCGACGTGCGGTCCGCATTACCGGAAACCATTGTCACCATTTTTAACATGGCACGTGTATATAATGGTCGCCCTCTTTCCTGGGAAACTTACCATCAGGCGAGGTAAAGTCAAATTGACGTGTCCTATATTAAAAAAAACTTATTTGGTTAGAACAGCTCAAAAGGGGTCGAATCTGGGTACAGTCGATGACAAAAGCGATTTCTCACAGAAAAATATCCTAGCCTACTTTATACATTAGAAATGTGAAAGTTTATGAATATGTTTGAATGTTTGTTATTCAATCACGCTCTAAAGGCTACATTGGGTATATGAAAATGAAAAAACAAAATGGCGGATTTTGATTAAAAAAAGTCACTGAAATTTAGGTATCAAAATGAAGGAAATTAAAAGACGATTACAAAAATATATGTTTCGTAACTAAAAAGTATAAAATAAAATAAATTATTACCCCAACTGATGTTGAAAAGATCGGAAAAAGCTTTATAGCAGGCGGTACCCATTTGCAAATCTCAAACCCGATGAAAATTAATGGATACCGCCTGCTATAAAGCTTTTTCCGATCTTTTCAGCATCAGTCGGGTTTTTTATTCTTAATAATTTATTTTTATTTTTATTTCATATCGATCTCTATCGCCTGTTAAAAATAAAAGGTTTTATACCACAACCACATTTGGCTATTGGGTACCTACCTATTTAAAAATTATTAAATAAATCAATAAATGTATTCAATTAACAATTTCGAGAAGAGAAAAGTTTTTTTTTTTTTTTTTTAATCTTTATTTATTTTGGGGTTTTGATCCAGTAAGGATATGTCAACCCCATCGTACCTTAATTCATAGTGGACACAGTCTTACAATGATTGCTATAGTCTAGGTAGCTACATTTATTTAATCGAATCATTGCTGAACTATTGTAATCAGGTGACATAATTTTTGGGCTGCTTCGGAAGTCGGATAACTCATGATACTTTGAATTAGACCCACATCAAGAGTATTTACCTTTAATTCATGAAGCAGAGCCTCACGCTCAGTTTTATTCCGGTCACAATCCATCAGCAAATGTTGCACATCTTCAATTTTATGGCATACAGGACAGTTAGGAGAATCCGCTTTTTTCATCAGATATGCAAACTTTGCCGATGGATAGTGACCAGATCTAACTCTAAAAGCTAACTTAATATAATGTCTGCTCAATCGAGCATCATCAAACCAAGGCAACTGAGGAGGTGCTGCCTGAATAGACTTATAGCAAAACTGACATGATGCGAGTGTAAGACGAAACTGTCACGCAAACTACTATGGAAAATTCGTCCCATTTTTTTTTTGTTCTTTTGCAGCGTGATGCTCCATCCAGACATATTATCTAATAATCTAAAATATCAATATATAATCGACGCGACTTTCAACGGCTCCCTCCTTCTTTACTTTTGGCTATTGTATACCTATTTAAAAATTATTAAATAAATCAATAAATTTATTCAATTAACAATTTCGAGAAGAGAAAAGTTATAATGTACTTACCGAAACCCTAATAACGCTGTTGTCCGACTTTGGGATTAAGCCAAAGCATTCTCACTTGTTGCTGCAATGCTGCTACACCCTCGAGCCAGTCCTATAAGGGTAGCCAGCCGTACTATAATATATAGTATTGTACTGTATTTTGGTACTCGCTGAACTGGCGATCAGTACCCATTTACCTATTGTGACCAATTGAAAATTGCTATATTGGCGGTGATGGCAGTAGTGTGTGTACTCGGAACTAATACTAGTGGTGGACAATAACTGTCTTGGTATCGATAAAAACGTTGTCAGGTCGACATTAAACACAGAGTTCGACAATAAGGATCATTAGAAAAAATAATGTTAGATAGTTGAATCGAGTATTTTACTGTATTATTATACATAAATTTATAATAATAACTTAATTTGCTAAATAATATATATATAACGTGGTCACTGACCTGTAATAGAGCTTGCTGGACTAGTGATCGGTACCCATTTATTATGCCTAATTAGAAATCACCATATTGACGCTGATAGTGAGTGTACTTGGAGCTTGGAGAAAGGATGGAATAAGCGATTATTAAATGCCGTTACTCTCAAAAGGCGATAACAGTTTGTGGAGACTTCAACGTTAATATTTTAGTTAACACCCTAGTGCCAGTAGAAAAAGACAAATTGTTAAATCTGTTCAAGTCCTTTAATCTTATTAATATGTTTTCGGAACCTACTCGAAAAACTGCAACTACTGCCACATGTATTGATAATATTTTCACGGATATTAAACCAATCAATAAATATATTGTGGATGTTGTACACTCGGATCACCGTGCCCAATTAATTACTTGTGAAAGAAATAATTGTAAAGTTAGTAAAAATGAAATTAAAATTGTACCAAAATTAAGCAGTACCGTTTAGACGCTTTCAAGGAAAGTATTTTAAACAAACTACCTGAATTGCCCTCGTACAATAGTGTAGAAGAGTCTTACCCAGACCTAATTAACCTGATCAATAATGAGTTTGGGAGAATTTTTACCTCAAAAACATTATCGATTGGTGGCCGTCCAGTTTTCAGTGACTGGGCAACACCGGGGATTTATAAGAGCAGGACCCTGTTTTTCAGGATTATGTTAAAAATTACTCCAAAATATTTAAGCGAGCCTGTTCCTTTACAAAGTCAAACTTCATTAAAAATAAAATTTCTAATTCTGTAAATAAAATTAAGACTACTTGGAATATTCTTAATTCTGAATGTGAGATCCATCAAATGTGAGAGATATTCATTTAAAAATAGAAGGTCGCCATGTCGCGGAGGATCTGGAAGTTGCGACATAGTTTGAACATTTCTTTACAAATATACCGTTAATAACAACTAAAACTCTTCAGTCGTCTTCCACTTCCGCTGTGTCATTGCTTAAGAAATCGATAAACGAGTGTGAGGACGCATTCGTATTCTCTGTTGTTAATAGCAAGGACATCACTAAAGCGTTTCACTCTATTAATATCAAAAAGACCGCGGATCTATAGGGATTATCAGTCAAAAGTAATTCATGTATCATTGATGTCATTGCTTCCCATCTAGTAAACAACAGCTGTATATTTCCTGATTTGAGAAAATATAGCAAAATCATACCTTTGTTCAAGGCTGGCAGCGCTACAGACCCTTCTAATTTCCGACCCGTTTCTGTGTTGCCAACTTTGAGTAAAGTATTTGAGAAATTAATCCTAGGTCAGTTGATGACCCATTTTTTTGAAAACAAATTGTTTCATCATAAACAGTTTGGGTTTGCTGTTATAGAATTGTGAAATTGTATTTACGAGGCCTGGGAGGATGCATGCTGCATTAGGTATATTCTGTGATCTATCCAAGGCTTTCGATTGCATCCACCATGAAACATTAATCGGGAAATTAGAACATTATGGAATAAGGAACAAGGCTCTCGAGCTTCTGACTTCATATTTAAACAATAGAAGTCAGAGGGTCGATGTTAACGGTACACGTTCAGTGGGATCTGTGATTTTGATGGGTGTTCCACAGGGTTCGATACTTGGACCATTTTTAATCTTAAATATGACCTCCCCTACTATGTACGGCACAAAACTAGTATTATTTTATTTGCTGACGATACTTCGTTAATATTTAAAATTGAAAGGCACCAAAATAAATATGACGAATCGAATGGTGTAATCACAAGAGTGGTCAATTGGTTTAATACTAATAACCTTTGCCTTAATGGGAACAAAACTAAATGTACAACTCAATGGACAAGTGTTGAACCTTGTGCAATCAACAGTATTCTTAGGTTTAAGTATTGACGCCAAACTGCAGTGGCGATCGCATATTGAAAGATAGCCAGTAGATTAAGTTCGCCTTCTTACGCTGTAAAAAAGATTAGGACATTAAGAGACGTGGATACGGCTAGAATAGTTTTTTCAGTTATTTTCATAGTATTTTGAGCCACGGAATTCTCCTTTGGGGTAATTCCGCGGATTTAAACTCAATATTTATTTTACAAAAGCGGGTTGTGAGAGCTATTTATAATTTGGGCCAAAGAGTATCCCTTCGAGAAAAGTTTAAAGAAATAGCCATTCTAACCGCAGTTTCACAATAAATTTTCGAGAACCTAATGTATGTAAGGAAAAATATCTAAAAATTTTCAAGAGTTTGTGACAGGCATAATATAAACACAGGACATAAAAACAATCTTATAGCTTGTGATAGTAGACTCCATAAAATTAGTAATTCTTTCCGGGGCAACTGTATACGCTTTTTCAACAAGCTCTCTAATGAAATTAGAAATTTACCTGTGAATAAATTTAAAAATGTAATTAAGACTTAACTGTGCCAAAAAGGCTAATATAAAATCCAAGAATATTTAGATGATAAACAAGCTTGGAAATGAGCTGTTCGCTCAACTATGCTACTCAAGCAAACTATTGTATTTAGACTAAGTAGACTAAGCAAATGTTTGTAAATAGACCAAAAAAACAAAAAAAATGCCCGCTGAGTTTCTTGCCGGATGGTTCTCAGGTCGGCGCCGCGTTTCGAACCGAAACTAGTCTAATATTTATTTTTTTACTTGACATTTTGTAAGTTCGTTTTTAATGGTGGCGTGGCGGTAGTGAACGCGACCGCTACGCAGAAGGCGCAGGTTCGATCCCCGCTCAGTGCAAATATTTGTATGCATGAATATGGATATTTGCATTGGTCTAGATGTTTCTAGGAATAATATGTATGCATTTACAAAAAAAGTATCTAAGTATGTTTATCCGCATTCTAGATTCCATAACACAAGCTAGTTAAGCTATGCTAACCATGGATCTAGATATCGTTGTGTGAAATGTTGTGGAATATTTATTTATTATTATATAAAATGGTCTATGCAGAATAAATGATTTTTGACTTTGACTTTGGCTAACACAATGAATCATGATGGTCAACAATTGTCTTGGTATCGATAAAAACTTTGCTAGCTCGACAATAAACACAGGGGTAGACAGTAGAGATCATGCAGTATGAACATAACGTACGATAGTAGTAACGAGTACTACTTATGTACTGTACTGTTATAAATTTATGAATAAAAATAAGTTTATTTGCTAAACAATGTACCTTTATGTCGCGGGTATATTGTCAAAGCTGTGCTATTCTTGTCAATCAGCCCAAAAATGAAACCAGACTTAAAGGCTGAATCATACTTACATGTCGTGGCGTGTCGTGACACGCCAGGAGCATAATTATCAGGGTCCTAACTATCTCCATTCCTAATTGCATCCATATTCGGTCTAGCGGTTGAGGCGCAAAGAGGTAAGAAACGGACACATACACAAACTAACTTTTACATTTATAATATTGTTGGAAATATTGGGATAGTAGGATTAGGATATGTTATAGTATAGAGTACCGAGTCGGTATAAAAATATTCTCAAATCACACATTTCATTTGTTTTTTTTTTTAATATTCCACAACATTTCACACAACGCCATCTAGACCCATGGTAAGCATAGCTTAACTAACTTGTGTTATGGAATCTAGAATGCGAATAAACATACTTATATACTTTTTTTTTGTAAATACATACATATTATACATAGAAACACCCAGACCAATGCAAATTCATTCATTCATTCATGCATACAAATATTTGCTCTGAGCGGGGATCGAACCCGCGCCTCATGCGGCCGCGTTCTCTACCGCCACGCCACAGAGGCTGTAATACATTTGTATAAACAATAAACAATGGGTCTATGTACCAAATTATCAAAATGGCCATTGTAAAAATTTATATGATAAAACGCATCTTATCGACATATATATCGATAAAAACAAGGAACAACACCCATTCGCAAACAAATTAGTTCTCAGTACATTCATGGTGGCGCTTCATATCGACACAACAACAACGCTGTCATTTTATATGGAATAGCCACTCCCGCTAATTATAGAGGTCAGTGCCTTCAACCCTACTAAAAAGCAATAATATCCCATATTAAACGCGTAGGACCTGAATTTATCAGATATGACAGTAGAAAAAGAAACCACTTTTCTGGAAAGTTTGAAAACAATTTTATTTTCAAAGACATACGACACAATAAAATAAATCAGTCATTAACGCATAAACATAGTTTTGTTCTTAAAAACTTAACACTGTGTATGAAAATTAATAAAAACCTCAATGTTTTCGGAATACATACTTTGGCACCCATATTTGAAGCTGCAAACTACATATTACTGCATATTATGTAATACTGAATACGTCATAAGTATTGATTAAATAGAATATTATTCTTATATTTGAAAACCGATACGGCCTTCCATAACAGCATGTAAGCCCATTAATGGCCTGCTTTATGTAATACTGTTGTATGTTGTATGTATGTAGGTATGTACATATTAGTCAATTTTAAATGAACATGGTCATTAACTTTATCACTAGAATTATTATTATTATCAGGGTACTTACAATGTTTGTGTGCTATATGGTAAATCTCCCGATAATAATAATTCTAATAGTGAATTTCTAGATGATGAATACTGTGAAACTACGTTGATTGGTCTTCGTCCACGAAATTCTAATGATATGGTATTATTTAGTATAAATGTTGGTATAAAACTAGTTAATGGGTTTAAACGTTATAAATAGATATAAATTTGGGTAGATATTCCGAGAGTTCTCAGCTACATCGTACATAAGTCCATAATTATCTTAGGGTTGAATTGTATCCGCGGCTTTCAGTTCAGATTATGGACCCGCATAATTAAAGATTTATTTAATTTAGTCAATGTTAACTAATACATTGTGAGAGTGCTTGTCATATGACCTCTTAACCCCAGAGAGGGTTTTACCTACTTAACAGGTAGAAAACCTAGTATGCAATATGAATATTACCTATTTCTTAAGTGAAATCAAACTATCTTACGCCCGGTTCTTTAGTATGTATCTTATGTATGAGAACTCTCTGAATAATATGCTTCGGAAGGTTTTTTAAAATAGATATAACCAAGTGCGAAATGATAATAAGTAGTACATTTATATACGTTACTTATAAAATCGAAAGACAAGAAGTTTATTGTCATATTTTGATACTTTATGTATATTATGATGGTGAGCTATTGTCCCTGCTTACCGTTAAGGAACAAAGCCATGAGTGTGTAT
Organism: Eilema caniola; assembly: GCA_949126895.1. Lineage (NCBI taxonomy): Eukaryota > Metazoa > Arthropoda > Insecta > Lepidoptera > Erebidae > Eilema > Eilema caniola. The sequence goes on from OX421488.1 coordinate 10,155,208, forward strand.
ATAGTATAAATATTTTAACCACAATTATACTATCATTTAATTGCATCAATTATTTACTGATTACTGAAAAATGTCGTGAAGAGTAATAATTATTATGACTACAGTGTCATAAATTTGCAGATACATCTTAGACATCAAAGCCGAATGTTTGATACATTTACAAAAACAAATACTAAGATAAGATTTAAAAATTGGTAATAATTAATAATATTCCACTAATAGAAATATGTTTTATATTCAATTAAGCAAACATAGCTCGATTTCCCATACTCTCATACAACCATTTGTACTCCTGCTCTTAAAATATACACAGACAGCTATTTATCTAATTGGTTAAAATACATTTCAAAGCAAACACCAATAAAATAAAATTGATTATGTAAAATATACAAAAATAGTTATCTTGTAAAGTTGGGTCCAAAATTGTATAAACGATTAATGACTCGAACGTGTGCACATACTTATCGAAATATAAAAAAATGCAATATAAATAGTAGCAAGTGCACAGTACACAATTTTGACCCTAACTGTACATAAGCAAACATCAAAACACATTTAAATATCACACGAATGGTTATAAAATAAAGATTATTACATCAAAAATGACCAGCATCTTTTTAAAAAATGGTCTACAAAACCAAATTTGTTGACAGTTGGAACTTATAGATGGCACTATTACGAATATTTTACTTAATAATAAGTACATTATTTCTACACATTGCACATTTAATACATTCAACTTATAAGTAAAAATATAAAGACATTTTGAATAAATATTTTATTACACTTCTTGAGAATTAATACCGCCCGCTTTTTACAGTTTGCTTATATGCTTCGCTATTATTTCTATTTACTGCAGGTCACAAGGAAGTTTAGATTACAATAAAGAATATATCATGAATCTAGTTCTTGTTGTGTAGGTAGCCGAATCTTGTATTAATTTCTGTTCAAAGTTATTTTTTTCGTAAGGCATACCTTAGGAACTTCATTAATATTATTGTAAAATGCGGTACTTTAAAAAGCGAAGTGATTATTTTACCGAATGTAATTGAATATGTTCTAATAATGTCAAAAAGGTGAGTTTATGGCGTAATTTGATTCACTAGCAGTTATAAGACTGGCAACTGCACGTGTGTACTTTGTGCCAGTGAATTGCTCATAGTCTTTTTGAATTGCCAAAAACAAAAATACTAAAAAGTAGCACAATTTTTGTTTTGACATAATGTTGCTGTTATATGTTTAAATTTAACATAACATGAGTCTGTCATGATTTTACGGCTGTGGGTAGAAGCAGCACTAGATGCTATCAACATCTTGCTCTTTGTCAACTATACATCTCCAAAGTACATAAAAAAGTTCTGAGTAGTATTTTCACAAAATGTTCTATAAACTCATTTACCCGTTTTCTAGACAACAGCTAAGCTCATATATACATACAATATAAATATCAAAATCTTTGGGTTGCGGCAACCCTAAAACATATACTTGTTTGGTGACTGGAATAGACAATCTCAATCAAAATATTGTGTTACTTTTTATGCAGTTGTGGGTTCAGTTCAAACCGTAGGGTTGGAATTGAACCCACCTATATACCTAACACTGAATGACATGAATGGGTAGCCATTCTTTGATAGTGTTAGGTATCGAGAATGATACTAATGTGTGGCATAAACTACTAGAAACTAAAAATGTTGTCACTATTTAATTGGTAACACTCATTTTGATTGATTGGGAGTCAGCTGTTAGAGCACTTTTTTGAGCAACTCAGAAGCACAGCCAAAGTGATTCAATACTTAGTTTAGATCACTTTTCACGTATTAAATGACATGGGCCTACCGCCTATCGTATATATGTCCATTCCAATCACCAACAAGGCCTCTAACATACCCATAGCGCTGAAGCTCACGAGTAAATTTACCACACCTCACACTTTTCTTTAGGATTCATCTTCGAGTCAACCTTGCAGTGGAACTCTTCGGAAAACTCCCTTAGGTTCGTCAGAGGACCTATGACTCGGTACTTAGCGATCGTATGATCATCTTTTTCTATCTGCATCTTTGTAGATTCCTTTGTCATTGCTGAACACCATACCTGAATATACGACATAAGGTAAATGAAGTAGTCAATATAGGTATAAAAGCATCGCTAGCTTATTGGTTAAGGAGTTGGAGTTACGATCGAGAGGTTTCAGGTTCGATTCCTGGCCATTACACTAACGACCAACCTACTAACTAACCTAATACAAGCAGTTTAGCTTAACTCGAAGGGTTCGAGGGAATATTAGCAATTTTGGATGACCTTTCTTAAAAAAAGGAATTTTTCAGGTAGGGTCAATATGGCAACACTTCTATACACACATTGTCACCTAGCTACAAAAGGCAGGTTAGTTTCATTCTCCTGATCTTTCTTGTTTTACAATAGCGTAACAGATTAGAGATAGGTCACAGATAACGCAAGGGCCAGTTTGCGCTACCTCCAATAAACATTGATAAACCCGTGCAAGATCCGTACATAAATTACGCAACAGCAAACTTCCCCCGTTTTCCTCCCTATTTCCCCCCTATCAAAAAAAGCTCTTGACAAAAATTGTTTTTTTTAAAATGAAACAACGGTTTCAACGTTCAACTACAGATTCCAAGTTCTCCAGCCCGTGATCTTCATGATGATCCCTCCTAATGTAGGAAAAATATCAGCCAGTTCTTAATCAATTTGAATAGTAACTGACTAATTGCTTCAAAATTTCATTCAAATATCAGCCATTTAAAGTTCGTTCATCTTACCTGCGCAAATGATATAAAGAACAGTTGTCGGTCGTTGTACTTCAAACCTGGGAGCGTAGCATTCTGTTTAGCTTCCTTCATGTAGTTCAGGTACGCGTGGAACGATGCCTTCAGGCCGCCATTATCTGCTATGTTCTCACCTGGAGTAAAAATTGTACTAAGTTTATGAAAGACGGTGTCATTGTGTGTGATGTTGGTTGGATAAATTCAACGGTATTCATGTGAATACTTCGTGGTTGATATAAATACCCGAAGGAGTAGGTAAAAGTGTGGCAGGCGGACCCTGAGCTCCGAGGTCACCTAGGCCTTGGAGGTGACCTCGGAGCGGTCGGTGGTAGCGGTTCGGGTAACGGCGGGGTGGGGGGTGCTAAAAATCTGCGGGCGACGGGAGGCTACCGCAAAAATCTAGTACCGGCAGCGTATAACTGCACTACACTTAGGCTGGAGTATCATCTCGCAGAACTCGAGGTAGAACTGAGTCGCATAAGCTGGCACATATTGGGGTTGTCCGAGATCCGAAGACAGGGCGAGGACACGATAACCCTTGAGTCAGGCGACCTGCTCTACTTCAGAGAAGGTGATCTGCTCTCCGAGGGAGGTGTCAGTTTTCTGGTAAATAAGGATCTCATTGGCAGCGTTGATGAAGTCGGCAGTGTGTCGAACTGGTTAGCATACCTGATCCTAAAAATCACAAAAAGTCGTTCCCTGAATGTGATACAGGTATATGCGCCCACTTCGCGTTACGCCGACGAAACCGCCGAGGCTGTGTATGAAGATATTGCTAAGGCAATAAATCACACCGCCAAGGCGACTTACAACGTTGTTACGGGGGACTTCAATGCCAAAGTGGGAGTAAAAGAACATGGCGAGACGAGAATCATACCTTATTGGAGTGATGCGCAGAAATCACAGAGGGCAAATGCTAGTCATCTTCCTCGAATCACAGGGGCTCTTTTTAATGAATAGCTTTTTTAAGAAGAAACCCCGCAGGAAGTGGACTTGGTAACGCCGGGACTCTGTGATAAGGAACAATATAGGCTTTTTCGTAACGGGCAGTAGGCACATATTTATAGACGTCTCTGTGATCAACAGGTTTAATATCGAAAGCGAACACAAACTTATCCGAGGCTCTCTAAATTTTAACATTAAGGCTGAAAGATTCCGAACAATACGGCCTACTCTCCGACCTACGTCGCTTCAAGTAGCTCGAGGGTCCGAAGAGTGTAAGTTGTTTCCCGGAAAACGCAAACAGCAAGAGTCCAAGCTCTAGCCTGAGACTCTCGAACTCATGAGCAAGAGGCGTGAACTATCATCCACACAGTCGTCTTCGTCAGATGAGAGGGCCTTAAACAAACAAATCAAAAAGCTGATACGACGCGACCTCCGACGCTTCAACACTCACACCGTCCAGGAGGCGATTGAGCAGAATTGGGGGTCGAAAGTGTTCGCTCAGCAATTTGGGAGGCCCCATCTGACGAAACTTAAAACTGTGGATGGCAAAATGGTTGCCTTAAAGTTCGGAATGCTTGAAGAGATCGAGAAATTCTATGGACAGCTGTATGCATCACGGATGAGTAAACCGACGGAACACAGTGATGAAGACCACAGAGCCCGCTCACGCGTCATTACATCGAGGAGATGCCCGATGTCGAGCAGTGAGAGAAAGAGGCGGCTCTCAGGCAACTGAAGAACAACAGGTGCCCTGGCGATGACGGAATTACTACTGAGCTAATGAAAGCAGGCGGGATCCCAATCCTGAAAGAGCTAGCAAGTCTTTTTAATTCACAATAGGGTCTAACAACTAGGGCGTGGAGTGGAAGTGCGGTGATACAGCTTTTCAAAAAAGGCGGCAAGACCTTGCTGAAGAACTACAGGCCCATCTCACGCCCGAGCCACGTGTACAAGTTGTTCTCAAAAAAAAAATGGCCATCGAAACCTGGGCAGTTCTGGATGCCCTGCAGCGGTAATATAAACGCTGAGTACATCTCACACCTTCGGTTCGCCGATGACATCGTCGTAGTTGCGGAGTCGCTGGAACAACTGGGCGACATGCTGCACAGCCTAGAAGGAGCTAAATGAGCTGATAAAACCAAGATCATGTTCTACGAACATGTTGCACCGAGATCGATTGCCATTGAAGGGGCGACGCTCGAAGTTGTCCAGAAATACGTATTCCTGGGCCAGGTTATCCAGCTCGGTAAAAAAAAACTTAGGACGCCCCTTGGCCAGATGGACCGATGACCTGAAAAAGGTGGCTGGGACGGACTGGATGCGGAAGGCGGGTGGATCCTACGAAATGGCGCACCATTGGGCGTCTGGAGGCCTATTTCCGGCAGTGGACTGCAGTGGGCTAATTAATTGATTGGGCACATTGTCATGGGCTGTAAATTTACTGTCTGATCGAGAACACTTTGTGGTGTCTTGTAAAATTTAGCTTTCTTCTTCACTGACTACAATAATTATGTATACCGAAGTGATGGAATAGAATGACGAATCGTTAACGCATGTCATAAACGTATCATAAAAATCCCATACATTCATCATTCTATTCCATCAAACGCCGGCCAGCATGTTGCCACTTTTCTAGAGGGGCTGATCAGCTTCTAAATATTTATTTTAATTACAAATTTTACGCAACCGAGAACAAGTCCATTCCCGCTCTAAACAATCACACTAATGTGGAATCCTCTAAAGTCACCTTTTTGTATATCCATATTTATGGTTGTTAAGTTTGACCGTAAACGCTATACCGCGCCTTGGGTATATACGCGGCGAGACGGGGTAGTATCGGTCAATCAACCGTCAGATTGTGTCAGTTGGCCGCCAACGCTCACGACAATATCTCGGTCGCTCTCGACGCATGTTCTTTCTTTCTCTTTCTTCCTCGTCTCCCGCCACGCCGTGCATACCTAGGGCGCGGTACAGCGGTCACGGTCGGGTCTATACCACTGACCCCTATAAGCGAGTACTATTACAGGTCAGTGGTCTATACACTCACCCAGCGTTTGTTTCCCGTTGAGATGCTGTCCATCTACGCCATAACCGGAGTACTGATTCTGGATGCACTCCGCTCGCTTCTTGAAAGATGCTATAGTTTTATTGTTCCACCACTGGTTTAGGTTACCGAATCTGGAAGAAAATTATTCTTTAAAATAACTCTTTATGTTGAGTGGTTTTATTTCTTTAAAATTAATCGTCTCTGAGCTTTTTCCCAAGTCAATCGGCTTCCCAGTCTAATTGTGACGCATGAAGCGACTGCTATCTGACTCCCACAACCAATTGGCCATATCGAAGGTCTGCAGTATTTTTTTAATCGAATTTACGCTGCTTTACGGAAATAGACTCACCCCTTGTTACGTGGGACCGAAAATAATAGTGGTTGAAATGTGGGTGTTAATACACCTCTGTCTATACCTTCGGAGATTTACAGCCGTGAGTACATGCATGTATGAATATGAGATAAAAAATTACTTCGGAAAATTATAGGTACCTTGAGCCTATCGCGAATAGGGCACATATTGACACACGAGGCTAAACAAGCCTAAGTTATGCTTGTTTGTCATTCAGTAGGTTTTGCCAGTGACGTCATTAGATTAGTTTAGGTGCATTCTCGTGATTGTTACAAATTAGCGTTATGTAGTTATCTGGCGGGGGCACATCGTTACCTAAGGTGTTGATTTGATTCATATTGTAATGAGCACGTAACGCTATTACCTCACAATGTAAGGTGATACCAATTATACCTTAATTTTAGTGGCCCATGGGTTCCATTTTCAATCTGTTTTACTGTCCTCATTGCCCCTCATGGCTCTTAAATATAAATTCTACCAGCCTGCTTTACGTAACTTAGTTTGCAAAACAAGTCATTAATATCGTATGCACTCCACTGAAATCATTTCCTTCTGAAAAGGCAACCCTCAATTCCCGCAACAGAAGAAAAACTCCCTTCTGTGAAAAGGAACCCACGAGTGTAAGCTAAAAGAAAAGATTGAGAACAAGGACAGGAATAAAGACCACCGATAGTCACACTCACCAAACTGTGAATATACAGATGGACGTTATTTAGTAGACGATATTTCCCCAATTCTTTTTCTATAAGTTCAAAGCACTTTAGAATCCACAGTATAACATTATCGTACACACCTGTCATACTCCCTGCCCTGGTCATCAAACGCGTGCGTCAGCTCATGTCCCATGACTACCCCCATGGCGCCATAGTTCACGCACTTAGGATTGTCCCCATCGTAGAAGGGCAGCTGCAGAATACCCGCCGGGAATACAATCTGGTTCTTCGTGGGTGTGTAGTACGCGTTCACGGTTGAAGGGGTCATGCCTGTAAGGTATTTGTTTACCTATAGTTTTTTTGAAAAAAAAATAATGAAGGTTAGTTCCACAGACTAAAAGAATAATATAGACAGAACGTATAGAACTAGCGAGTGAAGACACGTAAAGTAATACGAAAGTAGTATTATTTCGCTCTCACTCGTACGTGTATATGTCGCCGCCAACTAACTCAATCAGACGATCAATTAACTGCCTAGACACTTTACTGAACAGCGCCGTTCAATTAGCGGCCTGAATGGTGGTTATTGGCCTAGTCATTTAATTAAATAGCTGTGAGAATGGCTTTTTTCTGCATGGTTTAAAAAAAAACCACGAAAAAACCTTCTAACCTAATCTATCCATGTTGGATTGTACAGCTTTCTCAATTTTCTTTGAATACACCTCTGGCTATCCCCTCGGGGTTTCACAGGCGTGTATATATGTATGTATTGAATTTTCTGTGTTAATTCAGGGTGGTGCCCCAACTTACAAATGGCCTAAGCATTCACCGACCAGGTTATTAATTGTTGTAATAGACGTTACGGTTGAATATCATTCAGGTCGTTCACTGAATGGCGCCGTTTAGTTACCAGGCTAGGCAGTTAGTTGAGGGGCTGATTAAGCTAGTTGGCGGCGACATATATAAGAGTTTGAGCGAAATAGCACTACTTTGGTATTACCACAGTATTACTTTACGCGGCATCACTCGCTAGTTCTATACAATGAGTTCCGTTTATGTTATTCTTTTAGTCTGAGGTTAGGTCTTGACCCGGTGAAGTAGAATCGGTTCAAAGGTCACGTCATATATCTTCCTTTGAGTGTTGTTTAAAGAGCACACGACCACTTAAAAAGTGGCCATTTGGTATGAGTAGGCTAATGCTATGTGGGACTAAAAAAAAGTCGTTTACGAAATGTTATTCGGTGTAGTGGGTTTATCCGTGTGATGACGAAGAAAGAATACAAGAATCACCACCCCATCTCATCTGAAGGGTGTCGTAAGAGGCGACTAACAGAAAAATACGCAGACGATATCGCTGCGAGAGAAGGAAAACTCGAAATGAAACCCCGTACCAAAAGAAATTTCAAAAACAGAACAAGTAATGAATTTTTATCCTGGAATTAAACTTTAAACCCACATTTTGCAAACTACCTGCGTTTTTCAGTCCCACGTAGGTACGATGTGCCGTAATTGAAAACGTTGTCGGTAGCCTAGTGCTTAAGGAGATCCAGAGATCGCGGGTTAGAATCCTGGCACTACCGCCGATGTGAACCCACTCCTAACATTTATATTCGATGGAGAGGTTAGGGAAATACTAAAAAAATTAGTTACTGAAATTCTTTAAAACAAAATTGGCAGACAAGACGTGTTTGCTGAGCAGACTTTACTTTACTTCTACTGCCAGTGGGGACGCGGGTGATGAGTCCAGTCATCCCTATTTTACCCATTTCCCCTAAATAGCAACTGCCCTAAATGTTCTTATGACCACCGGGATCGACGGCTTAACGTAACAGATAATATAATATAATTCTTATACAGATGCACAATCAGGAACAAAAAATGGTTACACTCGTAACTTCCAAAGGCAGGCAGGCATCATTCTAGTTCAGGAGTTATAACTAGGTGGCGACATTGTTTTGGCAAACTTTTTATAATTTTTAGTATTAAAAATTAAAATTAACTTATCAAAATATAACATACACTAAACACATTATTGAGTATGACTGAATAAAACTATAAATATTCTAATCTATATTGATTGTGCTAGATTCTGCAGTAATTTTAAAAGTTACAAACATAATACACTATGCCGCTAGATGGCACAAAAATTAAAAAGCGCGATTGTCACGAAATCTCTATTTATTATATAACCACCGAGTTTTATATGCTTACATGTTTACATTATCATGTGTTTAAGTTGTGATATAATTTACGTGATTCTAAGTCAGCAAATAAGCGTTTTAACTCGGTTTTAACTTTTTTATTTGATTAAATGAGTCTACTAGTGCCATCTATTATTTTTTTAATAATTACTAAAGATATTTTCTTAGTATCGGTACCCCATGCCTATACCCATGCATACAAATATTTGCAATGAGCGAGAATCGAACCCGTGCCCTCTGTTGAATGCACTACCGCCACGCCGCCTCGGTGGCTGTCAGATTCTTTAATTCACGTAGTAGGTAATATTAAAAAGTTTTCGCATTTTGTTAATCTCTCACTTACCCCACTTAGTCTTATTCACGGGCTTGTCTAATTTCTTCAGGTCATTTTTCAAGCTGAACACGTTGAAAGCTATGTTGTTGTCAAAGTATTCGTTAGGCTTAACCTCCAGCGCCTCGTATTGCTTGTCCAGCTCGTCTTTGTGGAGGATGTAATCGGGGAAACCTGATGAATTGTTGAGAAGGTTCAATTGCTTAACCTTTACAAAACTATTAAGCACACTTGGGCCCGTATTCTAAAACAACACGCAATTTTAAATCGACTCTTGCCTTGACTCAATGACAATAGAACTCTAGTCACTAGTCATCTATCTTTTGCCGCACTATTAAAACCTGGAATTCCTTGTCAGCTCACGTGTTCCCTTCTTTCTGCAGTCCCGCCTTTAAGGGGGTATAAAAAAGCAATCTGATGGGGCCGTCAAGCAGAATTCCGCCATTGTTTCATGATACAGTAATGTTGACCCTCTCTGGGTTTTGCCTTCAGCTTACAATCAGGCGAGGAGAAGTCAAATTGATGTACATATAAAAAAAAACACTATGTGTCCTCAGATCTACAGTTATTCGAGATTCAGGCCTGAGTATTGTTTACTGTTTACACTTATACAGGCTTCCAGGTGAGGTGGGCTTGTGGTGGGTGACCCTGAAGATCCATATTCTCTAATTCTCTAAATACACTATGGAACTCTTAACCCCTTGCATTGGAGCACATTATACTAGGGGGGAACTATAATACTATTACTTTTTTGTAAACTTATGATACATTTCATAGTCTCTAAATAGTTTTATACATAGTAATTTATTATAAATCTCACCAATCATATCCGTAATAGCATCCGCCTTCACCTCAGCCGCCTTCCTGGTCTCGGGGTCCATCCAGTCCAGGTTCTTGAGGTTGGTCTTGAACGCGTTGCGGATGTTGTTGATCATGATCTCGCCTTGGGTCTTCGCCTCGCCGTGGAACACTTCGCGGACAAACATGGCGCCGACTGCGAAACCTGGGGAGGGGCGATAGGGTTTTTTACTGTTACGATTACAAATGACTTATGTCAATTCCCCACTAATTTATTTGTTATGCCACTTTGTAGATTTTAACAATATTAATCTGTAAAGCTGTACTCGTTTGCTCTACGTCATGCCTCTGTGTTTGCTCGTTCGTCATGTTGTTTACTCTTTGCAAGTACTTCAACACACCATATACCCTTTGGCCGCTTTACGATCGCCGTAGAACACAAGAACACAAAAAAAGATTTAAAAGAACCACTAACGTTAAAAACGATATTACCTAAATGTGCATGAAACCTGTTTGCCGGTAGAACTGCTGGTTTACGGATGAGGCCCTGGAACAGGCTTTCTCTCGAAGTTGAGAAGGTCAGACGGCAGGCAAACCAAAATTACAAAGAAGGAATAAGTGGGACTCCGTGCCTCGAGGTTAAATATATGTGTTTCTCTATCTCCCTCCCTCTCTCTCTCTCTTTCTCCCTCCCTCCCTGTCTCTCTTTCCCGATCACTCTAGGCTCATCAGAAACAAACTATTTTAGCACTAAAAGCGACGACAGACTTACCGATAGCGTTATTAGTGTCAGTGACGCAATACCGCCAGGATTCCTCAGTGCCCTCGGAGCCGAAGAGTGCTTTCCTTAAGATCTTGGTGGCATCTCTGAACGACTTCGAGAGGTATGTAGAAAGTGATCGGGACACTTGCCACATCATGTAGCTTGTTATGGTCCTGAAAGGTGCAAGAAATAGGAGTTACATGATGGTGAAAAATTCTTAATTCACGTTATTGTGTCTTCTAATAAACTAGTCGTACCTATGTTTCGTATTCAATAACAAAAAAGTTGAAAGACGAATGAATCATTTTTTAAGACAATTCTTTCAAACTTTGTTATTATTTTGATGTTGTTGATGTACCGAGATGGATAACAGATCTGGCCACGGTTGGAGCGGGTAACAGAAGAATTAGTAGGTTATAAGTCTATTACTAATGTAATGTACCTTTTATCTTCTTCAGTCTTGCTAAACTTTCTGATGACTTTGGTAAGATTCTTGAAATATTCGGGCGCGTATACCACTATTCGTTCTGTGTCCGGTATCTGAAAAAACAAGAAGTTGAATATTTCAGGTTTATTCTTAAACATATAGATGAGTCGTCAGCTCAAGAATAGAAGAGAGCTTAGCTAAGAAAGAATACATGGATCACCACCCCATCTCATCCGAAGGGTGTCCTAAGAGGCGACTAACGAAAAAAATACTGGATTAAATATGTATATTATATGTGTGTATGTGTATATATTTTTAAGTTTGTGACTACATTAATAACTGCCCATAAGTTATTATTGTTAAGATAATTAAAACCTGTCCATCCAAAGGTTGCCTGGAAGAGATCGCTTGTAGCGATAAGGCCGCCATTTGTACATTTTTCATAATGTTGTCCGTACATGTACTATAATTTATTGGTGTACAATAAAGATTTATCTTATCTTATCTTATCTTAACGATATCAACGTGAGAGAAGGAAATCTCGAAATAAAACCCTGTACCAACCCGTCTGGCCAGCGTGGAAACGCCAAAGCCTCCCAACATTGGGAGCGGACTGCTATAGGCTAATTAATTGATTTAATTGAATAGAACCTAAAATTTAGCAGCCATATCAATCCCTGGTGATTGCAAAATGATGTTGGTATGCGAAAGACAGGAGGGGCTGAACTATGGGCTACTCTACTACTGGTGTGGCCTGTCATTCTAACAGAAACAGCCTTGTAATGATAGTGCCATAATACGTCGCATGCCTTGTACTGTTGGTTTCTAATTTGAGGGGACTCAATAGTGAGGCTAGATACTTGCAGTTCCAAAGTAGCTAAAGTCTGTTGAAGTAACCAGGGATTTACTTCCTGGCGTGAAGGAATCCGAATTTATTGTGGGTATATAGAACGTCATTTTTCTGTTTTAATAAGCATACCAAAGAGTATACTTACTGTCTTATTCACCAACTTAAACGCATCGTTGAAGAACATACTCCAATTCAAGAACGGCGCCTGTTTCTGCCAAGTCTCTATCGTGTAAGGGTTATAAAGTCCTTCTTCATCCCTTCTATCTTCGGAGGGGGTTGTGATATTCGCTAGTTCGGTCTCAAAGAGTATCACTCTATTCATTTGTGCTCGTGCTTCCGTTTTATTCGCTCCTAGTAAGACGCATATGCGCGTCATATAGTCGAGATAGGCGTCAAGGACTTTTTTATGGGCCGTTCTGTTGAGGTAGTTGTCACGTGTGGGTAGGTTCAGTCCACCCTGATCCAGCTGTAATGTCAAAAAATTATGATCAATAAAACATAAAATTAATTCAAAGGACCGATTCATTAATGCCAGATTTTACCAGGCATATCAACAATTTTATTCACGAAGGTTTTTTTTTTGAAAATGCAAGCAACGAGACCGATATCATACCGGCTGTATTTCTTTCAGTAAGAATTCATATGTAAATTGTACTAAAAAACGGCTCATGCTTACCACGATGACGTGTTGAGAGGAATTGCGGTCATCTTCCGTGACTGCCCAGTTGAAGAGACCGCCCAGATTGTATCTGCAGATTGAATTTCAAATAATGTTACCTGAATCAACCAAAAAGTAAATCATTTTGGATTTAAAAATATTTGATAATTGGCGAACTATGTGAATATTTCTTAAAGTAGTAAAATCAGCAGCTCTATCGTAACAAATGCTCTTGTTCCAGGCAAGAAAGAGGGATGCAGGTTATATAGCTTCGTCCTTTTTTCTTAACTGGTATTTGAGCGCTCAATATTATCCTTGTGTTAGTCCCGGTCGCATTCGAGGCCGGAGGAGGTATTCGGAGTCCGGGGTTCGCGTATTTTCGATAACATTGGGAGCGAATCACTGACTTGTGAAGTGATCAAGCGCTGACAGAGTGGATCAGGTCGCCCACGTAGGCCTCCGTCTTGACCTTACGATTAGATTTAGATCAATGTTTAAATTAAAAACTACAGATAGCTGCAAAAGTTACTTCCAGGACAACAAAATTTTAACATTACCAAGCATGTATATTTTCGAAGTTGCAATGTTTGTAAAATGTAATCCTCATTTATTTCCGACCTTAGAGGCAACCGTTCCGCGAAACAGGCGGGATAATGGCAGGCTACGTTTGCATAGTGCAAAGACGGCTCTAGTGCGCAAAAGTATAATTTGTATGGCGCCAATAATATACAATAAATTGCCCAAAAATTGGAGGGAGTTGAACTGCAACAAATTCAAAGCAGTTCTAAAAAATATGTTAGTGCAAAAAGCTTATTATAATGTTACAGAATTTCTTAATGATTATTTGAATGAATAATGACTTCCTAACACTGTGACTCGACATACTTTATTAAACAGACATTTAATTTTTGTATTGTATTATTAATATTCTATGTAAATGACAATTTTTTTATTTTTTTATTATTTAGTTGGTATAATGATAATAATGATAATAGAAGTAGAATCGCTTGATCTGGATCTATCCAAATAATTGTATTTCTCAATTACCTAATATTTTTAGTTTTCTTAATGTGTTTAATAAATCTTATTGTACGTCTTATCAGACATGCTACAGTGATACCTACTTATAAATGTAATTTACAACATCTTCTTTACCTGTGACAAACAATAAATTGATTTTGATTTTGATTTTGATTTTTGACTGTTGACAACCGGGACCGACTTTTAACGTACACTCGGAACACGAACGCTATCCAGCATTACATAAATTATTTGGATTCCTTATATGGTCAAGACTTAGCACCACACAAGTCTACTCACGTATTCTGCACATCTTGAACCAGTTTCTGCAGATTCCACTCTTGTTTCCCCACAGTGCTAGGCAATATGTGCCACCCTCCAAGTTTCTTGATGACGGCTACCAGGGGTTTCTCACCCAGCTTCTCAATGGTCTCGTTGGTGTCTATGCAAGCGTCGTAGTAGATACGGGCCTTGGCTTCAGCGTCTACCGGCTCCGTGATGTTTACCTTTTCTGAAGAGGAAATGTTAGGAATGTGAAAAGTATTATGTGAAGGATATGTCACGTGTGATGATGACAGTACATATACATACATAAATAAATATTTTGTCAGAGGTGTATTAAAAGCTAAATTTCGTTTCACGTCATAGGGGGTTGAGCCTACTGCAATCAAGCGCATATTTTGTCAAGGACTGTACTTTTATTATGGGATGAAAACACTCTATTTATTAGTCACCTTTTACGACATTCACGATAGATGGGTGGCTCTATTCTTCTCCATCAGAAACTAAAATTTACACAGCACTTATTCTTTGCGCTAAAACTTGGTGAAGCCATTAAGCGTGTAGTTGACTGCCTTAGTAATGGCAAAAAATAGTAGAGTGATAGATATGTCAATTATAAAAAGCATAGTGCCTTAACACTCACACGTCTGCATACACTCATCCCTAAACAAACTTCACTATAATATAACTATTTGGCACAGGTATATCAAAAAATACACCATATTTACTTATTGAAATAACATATCTCATAAATTATATTATGGGAGGGTCTAATAGATTGTGTACACACAATTATAAAGTCGGATGATAAATGATAGTTCTTGCTGTAATTCACAATGAAGTTCTAATAAAGTAGTCTAATACTTATTTGGTTAGAATAGCTCAAAAGGTGTCGAATCTGGGTACAATCGATAACAAAAGCGATTTCTCACAGAAAAATTTCCTATCCTGCTTTAAATATTAGAAATGTGAAAGTTTGTGAATATGTTTGAATGTTTGTTATTCAATCACGTTCTAAAGGCTACAACTACACTACTAACAAACTAGTTACATCTAAATTTGCTTAGCTGATTGTGGTCTGGAATAACACATAGGCTACTTTTATCCCGGGCATAGACTAACACTAGCTTAGTTTCAAGCATTAGCTAGTAGTTCATAATTGTTATAGGTATACACCATGGAGAAGGAATCATATTCTGTCCTCCGTGGTATACACGGTTGAACTCACTCGAGTACTTTTAAATATCCAAATAGGTTATCCTCTCCAAGGGTCAAATAGCAAGCAATAAGTTGTTTGGACATATTGGCGTCAGGCATGAACTTTATATTGAAAAATAAGTTCGCTATTTTTGTATAGTGTGAATAGAAATCGAACTGTTTTATCGCCTGTAAATATTTCTGTACTGTGTCTTGTACAACAAGTCTACACTACAGAAAGAAAGAGATATTGCTTAACCCAGTTTGACCATACCTATAACATTAGGTTACTGATAAACGCTGACGGTCCAATTCACAATTTAAAAGTCACAAAATAAGATTAAAATAATGCTGCTAGAGACGGTGGTAGCCTCCCATATCAAAGATTTAGCAAAAAAGATGACAGATTTTGCCAGTTGAATTTGCGGCCATAACACTTATGTCGGTAATTATACTTTCGTTTCGGTTTAGTATGATACTTAGATAGATTTATTGGCATATAGTTGGTAGCTATACTTACAGCCTCTATCCAAATATGTGTTCTTTAACATATGTATCAAAAAAGTAAATATCTCAATATTATTGTATTGCGTCTCGGTAAACACGTACCGGAAAATCAAAGGATTTAGTTCAGTATATTAATATAACAATGATAATTTTACTGTGAATTTTTTAGCAAGCTGTTTATGGATTGTTAGATATACCTACGTGAAGTCAGCATCCGAACGATCTTGACGACGGCCGGACGATATAAATCTGTCAGTTAATCACAATAACCCACACACTCACAGTTTCGTTATTGATTTTGGACTAATGACTAATACAATCCGATAGTGCGTGAACGCCGAAAGATTCCGGGCAATCCTAGGCAGTCAGGACGAACGAGCACATACCGGCAGGCGATCGTGTGGCGGGAAACTGTTGACTGACAACTATATTATGTGGTCACAAAACTGACAACAGGGAATTGCCCGCAGGCCAAAATCGCTTAGTGTGTGGGCGCTATCTCGGCTTAGGACAGCAGGCCGCTAGGCAGATCAAAACCGCAAGCGGACTGCAGGTGGACTGTTAGTAAGTGGTCGCCTTTAGAGCGTCAACAAACATCATTACAAAATTTCACATTTTTATAATATTGCATAGGCATTAGTAGGATTCGACCCAAAGCGGATACAGTGAGTACCTACGGTTTTATTGTGAAACCGTTTCAAAATTCACAAACATAAAGTCAAGCCTCTTCCTCTGTGGTTTAGTCAGAGACCACATGTTTCCATTCCATGTTGGCACACATCATTCACTTTTTCTTCTTTCATAGTTTGTCATACAAGCTCGTCAATTTCGGGAACTTGTGACATGTCGCTTTTTACACGGTTGATCGATGGCACTTGGTGGAACTTGCTACACATATTGAATAAACACTTGTACTCTTCGACAGTATTTTATTTTTTGACCGACCGGGTTCGCCTCATGTTAAACTTCGAGATCTCCTCATCATGCTTCTTCAGCAAACCCCAACATTCACTACTTATGTATAACTGTAGTAAATAAAGGAACTCACCCAGAGCGTATCTGATGATCAACTGGTTTTGCAACTCGATCTTGCTAAAGATGCCCCAACTGGACTTGCCCTCTGGTATGGGGTTGTTCCGGATCCATCCCCCGCAGGCGAACTCATAAAAATCTTCGCACGGATCCTGGCTTTCATCTAATGCTCTGATGACTTCGCTTGCCGTGTATATGCAGGAACCTTTCAGGCAGACTTCTGGCTCTGGAATTAAAATTGAAACCTCTATGATCTATACTACACTATTATGTACCAAATTGTTAAGTGGTCTCGTGTTTGTACACCCAAACTATATTACTATATACATATACCAAATAATATTATAAATGTGAAAGTAACCCTATCTGTCTGTCTGTATGTTACGGTTTCTGAATATATTTTGATGATTTTTGGTATAGAGGTAGATTAAACCTTAAGAAAGGACAAAAGCTATGTCGACGGCAGCAAATTACAAACGGACATCTGTGTTTTTGCGAAAATCTTTTATTTTACACAATGGAATTCAGATTTTGTTTTTTCATCTAGTCATGTTATTTTTTTAAATAAAAGGTCGAATATCTTTTTGGGTTTTGAAGTGTATATAAAAACAACTACATACTAAATTTGTGAAGTAACGAAGTACACACCGGCCGTCGGACATTATTGTAATAAACTTAGTTCAGGTGAAGAAGTGATGTATACAAAAATGTACTTTAAGATTATGAAATAAAGAATTATTATTATTATTTTGTTTAAATTCATTTTAGAAACTCGGCTACTGCCGGTATTTTTAGGTAAACACGGGCCTAAGCCAAGTGCTTATCCACTAGTGTGCTTATGATATTATGTTAGTCTGTGTGAGTGATTGTGTGTGAATTGTTTTGTCATTGTTTAAAAACTTTCTTACTATTCGGCAAGTATTGAGTATCACTGCTTTCTGCAAAATCTTATAAATGGAGCTAGGTAAGTCTATGGTTTTGATCGACTGATGTAGTTGAGTAGGGATTACCCCTGTAGTCGACAGTACAATTGGGATTATGGACACATTATTTAAACCCCACATTCGGGTTATTTCTATTTTCAGCTCTATATACTTGGATAGATATGACACTTGTTTGCGTAAGTATGCGTCGAACAATTTGGCGCGTGGCTTGTTGTAAACAAAGATATATGGTCGTTTTTTTTATTACGGACATGTCAGTTTACTGACCTTCACTGTTTTCTTCTAAATGCTACTTTATGAGCGTATCCTAAATGTAAAGAGGCTAGCTTTATTCCTGTAAAAGTTATTTAATAGTGTTTGCAGATGTCCGTTTGTAATTTGCTGCCATCGATGTATGGTCGCGATAACCGACGTCTACGCGGGCGGAGCCGCGGGCAGAGCTAGTTGAAGATAATTTAAAAAATACTTATTACGATTAGTTTTCAGAATTTTTTCAGAAGATTTTCCGTTTATCCGCGAAAGAAGCAAAAATTACTGAACGAATTTCAATGCGGGTGTTTTGTTTCACAAGTTTTGGTCAGAGTAAAAATCTAACGTTTGTTTGATCACAAAAAGGTTGTGTAGAACCAGAAATATGACCTAAACTCGCAATAACCGACATTCACGCAAGCGGAGCCTCGGGCGGAAGACTAGTGAAATAAATAATAATCATCATCATCATCTTAGAGTTAATACCGGTTGACCATCTTAGAGTCGAAGGTTGCACTTTGGAGCTCAGTGTCCGCACTTTTATATACTAATTAGATGGTAGATGAGCACACAGTCCACTTGATGATAGACCTTCGCCTATTGACGTGTGCAACATCAAGAGGGTCATACTCGTGTATCCGACCCAATAAGAAACACTCCTTATGCGTTCATGAAGAACCCATTCTTTTAATTATGGCTGTGTTCTTCTTTTCAGAATTTATTTGGTATTACTTGGATATTGCTGGATTAACAGCTGTCTTCAGTCCAAACCCTGAGAGGAAAGCCTACAGATCCACATACGCTAAGCATTAGATGTACCGACATGTAAGTGAGGTTGTCTTGGATGCAAAGATCTTGAAGGGCCTGATCACAGAAATATATTAGGATACGCAGTGTTCGCCTGCATGACGCGCGTGACGAATTTTTCACTGTAAATAAATACTCACGAGAGATAAAAAAATACCTTTATTTTTTCAAATTTACTTTTTCATTTTTATTCTTTAGTTTGAAATAACACAATATGGCAAATTCACGGTATATTTAATGATGTTATTACAAGCTAGTCTTAATAGCACCGAGTAAGTGTTCGAAAATTCCTGTCTCATAGGATAGGAATCGACTAAAAGTTGTCACGCTTTTCCTGCTCACATGGCCGTTCTAGCTATCCTAATATATTTCTGTGAGCCTGATAGATACCTACACTTAATAGAATTTCTTTTTTCTCATGAGAATGGTTTGATACGTTACCAATATTCACCATCTCTCTCACCACTCATCGAACCATTCGAACGTGGCTCTTTTAAAATATTTAACGCCTTTTATCGTTCTTACTTCAATTACATAAAATATTTCAATTTTTTATGCATTTCTTTACGGACATTGATCAGTTAAACCGTAGCTGATCAACCATAAATAGTTCTGTTTTAAAGAAAAGTACTGGTGCGAGAATAAATTACATCATTTTACGATTTTTTAACAAAAAACACAGGCATAACATGGCTCATTCACTTCACGGAAAATATTGAAGTTCAGCCAAATCCGCAGTTAGACTGGTAACTGCCAGACTCCGAGGTGAACGTTAAAATAAAGGAGATAGAAGAAGAAGTGTACCTGAAGTGTCAGGCTGATAGCACGGTGGTACTGGCAGGTCCGTAGGTCCTCGAACCGTGAGGAGCAGGGTGATGGTGAGCAGAAATGCCACGAAGAGTATAGCGCTGATCACCAGCAAGACCCGCTCCAGCGTGGTACGCTGATGCCAGCCGATGAAGGACACGCCCTGGAAGAGAAATAGAACATTCAGAATAAAGAACCTCCTCTTTTTTTTGAAGTCAGTTAAAAAAAAAGTAAAAATATGGCAAAGATTTCTAACTTGGGTAGGCTAGATATTGCTAAAAGTGTACGAGATTTTATACCTCGACTAACTTCTTTGATCGGATCACCATCCTGTTAGTAGGGCCCATTAACATCCTTTAAGTCCAAGTCCAAGGTCAGACGGTAGTCACCCGTATAGCCCAAGACACCAATCAAAACTTTAGACGTAACTTGGAAATCGCTAATGGTTTGGAGGAATATAATAAGTCTAAAAAATAGATTTTCATAACAACTTGTCTTGTTATTGTTAAAATTGACGTCAAATCAGACGACAGTGAGCGTGTCCCAAATACTTCCTAATGAGGCATGCCATTTTTCCCTAATGGAGAGTTTCATTCTGATCCGTAATTGCCGAGCAGACAAGTAGAGGATATTGAAGAGAGTTTAAAATGATTTCTTATTTCACTAAATTGCTGACACTTGAGATTAGTACGGGGAATTAAAATAAAAACAAATCAGTTTGTGTCGGCTTTTCAGTCCAATTAAATAGTCAAGAAAACAATTTTCCGTGAAGAGAAGTTTAGTAATTATATGATCTACGGCAAAATCTTAAATCCTCGACCTAGATAATTTTTATCTGATATACATCAATAAGTTCATGAAGGTAGAACCTGATACTTATCGATGTGTACAGAATCTGATGAAACCAGAATCTTGTTACTTTATAAGTCGGCCGAGTGCTACGTGACCGAGGATAATGCCCTAATCGACACAATATTGGCTAAGGTGCTGTAGTTCTGTAGAATATTCGATGAGATTCTGTACACCTACAATAAAATATAAGTCCGAAACTTCGGACCGAATAACAAAAGTTACTTCGGATGTCTTGCGGGGAGAGTTTAAGTTGAACGACCTGTGAAGTGGAACTGTCCTCGGATCTGATTGCAGGATAAATTTCAATATGTTTCATCGTAAGTAGGCAAGCATCAAACTTGAAGCTTTGGCAAATAAAGCCTTTTAACTTTCTAAGCAAGAATTAATGGTAATTCCACTATAGGCTACAGGCTACAAATAGAATGTGTCAGTTGGTTTAAGTAAATTAAGTTATTCTTTTTGCTTCGATTTAATGGAGAAATGGTCATTATAAAAATTTCAGGCAGTTAAAATTCATCAATTACATATAGATTCAAGGTTTAAAACTAAAATGAAAACAAAAACTATTGAATACTATTCTTAGCTAAGACTCTAAGACCCGTATTCTAAAATGACACTCAACTAAATTGGGATTCATCTGAGGAAAAATTGCATAGATAATCTGCCAGACAACCTGTCAAATTTATCAATGTTAAAACAATCTTTTCCTAGCTAAATCGAGATTCAGTTGAGTAGCATTTTAGAATACGCGCCTAAGAGCCTTTTTTACACTCATCCGATATCCGATATCCGACATCCGATATCGGAGGAAGTCAAATGTATGAGATATGTATCTCTCTTTCACATTGTCCGGCCCGATATCGTTTATTGGAGCCAACACCACTGTTTTGGCCCGATATCGGAACACAAAGAAACTAAAACAGCGACTGCAAGCAATTTTCGACCTTAACGACATTTTCTGAGTTACATGTCTTTTCGCTTTAATTGATGACGCTGATTACGAATATAAGAAAAAAAACTCGTTACCATGTCATGTCAATGAGGTCGAAAATTGCTTGCACTATTTTTCTTTTTTTTTACTTCTAGCATCCCTAACTAGTCTGTGCTATCGAGCAAATGGCCGTATCGGGCCGATTTTATCGGATAAATGTGAAAACAGCACAAGGTGTCAGTTATCGGATGTCGGCTATCGGCGTCCGACACCGATATCGGATATCGGATGAGTGTGAAAACGCTCTAAGTTTCATGTGAGTACCGTCAATTCTAATTCTGGTTATTCCTAATACTCTCCAGATGTATGCAATGTTGTCGGAATAACTTTCTTGAAACGACTTAGTATTCAGATAAACATCGTTAAATGTACTCATAAACAGAAAACAAATCACTAGATTCGATGAAATACTTATTTGAGTTAGAAGTTTGGTGTTATTCGTAAAGCTTAAGTGAAATTGAGTTCTAGTGCTCAAGTATAAAGTTTAATATATTGTAGCTTCGGTTAGTTAAGGGGGTTTGGTATAGTTTCGAATGTTGACTATCAAGATTGATTGATGTCGTGTCAAATACTGCTAATAATTGTTTGTTCATTAATAGTTTGTTTAACTAATCTTTGACCCCTGAAAGTTAAGTTATAATCACATAACATTATTAGCTAGGTCAGTCTTAAGATGGGCGACCATTTTTAACACTTTGAGACATGGATGCCTTGGAGAGCACACGGTTGTCATACGAACATCTGAGGTGATCGTTATGGGTCCGAGAACTTCCTCAAACTATGAAATTTTGATATCGACAGTGAGATGTGGAAGTCAGGTGGCAGTCGCTTCACTAATAATATAAAAATTCGACCGTTTTTAGATTGAAAACCGATCGCATCTGTGTTGCCAAAGGCTAGAAGATGATTAATTTTCTATACGTTATCATTTCTCACTCAATATTTCCTTCAGAATTATTACTGGATTAAATTTCCTACCAATAAAGGAGCTTCCGGATCACCGCTGTTCTTTTATAGGGCATAAAGAAAATCATAAAATTTATAGTACCTTTTATAATCAAAATCGCATCATGGCGTCATAAAGAAGTATAGAGCGCTCCGGTATGCGCCAATATGTACTAACTTTGGTAGATTACTTTCGGGATTCGCTCTCGATATTAAACACATGTAGTTTCACATCAGACTCGCCTTATCGCACTGTATTTAGGAGAAATTAGACCCTTAAAAAAAACAAAACTCAAGTAGGTACTTGTACGCCGGCCGGGCCATGGGTGCTTCATGTCATTCACATTTCAGTGCCACGCCAAATCGTACGTTTCAAAATATTAATATAATAATATTTTATCTTATTGTTTAATGGTGCCTGAAACGGAAAGAAGTGAGCAAAGTTAAATTGATTGTTTAGAACGTATATTGTCATTTATTTATCCAGCTATAATCTAGCTAAGATAATTAAAAAAGGTAACAAAGAAATTACAACGTCGTCTAGACGGTTTAGTTTCGATTTCAATAATAGTGATTAATCGACATCCTAGATCCGGCAGGGTAAGTACTTAGATAATTAAGTATTTACATGTAACCTCTGTTGGTGGTTAATTAACTGCAATATTTGTGCACCACAAAGTGTCGAGTCAATATGCCGAACCTGTACATGTATACTCATGTTATATAATTTAAGTAAGGCTATATTCACAACTGAAAATTCTAATCTACCTATTCCAATGAATACTGGAATGGAGGATCTCAGAGAACGCAATCCAGCGAGCAGCACACTGGGAAAACAGAAACTGAACGCAAAAGTGTCGTCGATGTGACAGAGGAACAAGAATGGAAACCTGAATATTTATGTGGTGTACTTCATCACGGGTTTGTGGAAACCGGTTTGTCCATTGTAACGAAAGAAGTGTTGATGCTAGGGTTTTAATTGAAGTTTAAATCAATTGAATAAAATGTGAATGAAAGTGACTATATGGAAGCTGTAAAATTAATAATATAAAGTCTATACCGGCTAGGGTATGAGCAGAGGTAATGAAAAGATGATTTACAATTTAGAACAACTGTAATCGATACAAAAAAAGCGTTACATGAATTTATGTATCTGGTATTATAGAAATGAATCTCAGGGTGGATTCGCAATAAATATTCTGCCGAGGCGTTGTTTGATCCGTTGTGCAGAGATGGTGGTATGCACTTAGCTCGTTCACTCCCGGCTGCTGATGTTGCCGGCGTGCCAGGGTCCTCGCTGGTGTGCCTCACGACCGAATGATGGCGTGAAGCCCGGTGCGAAGACCCTGGAAAAAGAAAGAGTGCGGGTCAGTATGTCACATGGGAACTTCGTCCAGTGACCCGCTGAAAATAATAGCAGGTGAAGATATTCTCCCCAGCGGTAGAACAGCGTAGCTAGAAGCTATAAAAAGGAAGAAATAATTAAGCAGTGCAGGCTGATGACGTGACCTCTGACCATAGGGGTCATCGGCCTCGTGTCACTAATGGGTAGGCTGAAATAGCACAAAATATACATATTAAAATAAAACATAAATAAGCCATGCATATTAGCAGGCATAAAGCTGCGCCGCTGAGAAGTCTTCACCTGTTGAAAGAAGTAGGAAATGTTGATCTCAAAACTTACCCGGTGCCGACAGCAGCTGGCCGCCGGGGTCAAGAGTGACCTTTCACGGCGAAGGTAGCCGAAGAAAGGGACCACTTTAATGCCGTGAATAGACACTTAGGTAATGTTGTCAAATCTCGCTCGCACAGCCATAGACAAATTAGTATATCGTATCGAAAATACTAAATTATCGACTATTTTAGAGAATTATTTAAAAATAGATTTATAAAAAATCCACAACGTTACAATACCCCCCCAATTAGTTCTGGGTTTTTGTTACCCAAAAACCCGATACTGGACTGCTCAATAAAATGCCTGACTTACGCTTACACATACATACTTCCTTACATACCTCCCCTATCATGTTCATCCATACTTAGCGGTTACCACTTCAGTAATGTAGCACACGCGTTCCTTTCAAAGAGAGTTTCCAGGTTAATAGGCACTGGAGACTCAGACGTAAATCAAACAAGATGGAAAACATTGAAATGTCACAGACAACAATTTCAATGGGAAGAAAAGGAGCAATCGAACCACTATATATTTTCAACTTTAAAAAGGGAAAGTGTTATGTTTTTAGTATAGGGCTTATTTTAGATGTATACATTACCGCATCTGCAATAAGGCTTATTTCACGAGTTTGCAAACCGCTCGGAAGAAGACATAACAAAAAAGGATGCAATGAGGCTTGTTTTTAAAACTGAGTTTGCACGACCGCTCAGCATTATGGTATAAAACCATAAAATAGTACCCCGATACTGGTTGAATTCCCAGCTCGAAGAAAAAAGTATCTGTTGGTTTAAAACGCCAACAGATCCAACAAATGGTATAAAACCATAAAAATTCCCGGTGACTGGTTTAGTATCCCAGCACCAAGATAAGGTATCCGTTGGTTTAAAACGCCAACGGACCCAAAAACAACATCGGTTGGTTTAAAACGCCAACCGACCCACAACAACCATTACTAGGCAAAGCCTAATAATAAAGAAAAACGAACATGAAGTTCAAAGTTCCATCTCAAAGAGAGGAAAAAAGAAGAAGAAAATATATAGCAGTGGTAGGGTATAAAATTCAAAAAGTTAACTTTATTCAAGCTATATAAGTGTCATTGTCAATGATAAATACTGCAAATGTATAATTAACTACTTTTAAAAGTTATGACCAAGTCAAATTATTATTAAAAGAGTTATTTTCAAAGGAAAATGGCTTATTATTTAACCCACATACTGCGAGTATTATATATGCAAACATGAGTTGCAAAACGAACGAGTGTTCAAAAAATTTAAAAGTTTTAAAAACTTTCTAAAGTTAAAAAAGTTCAAAAAAAATCAGAACCCAAGGTTCAACAAACAAATTATTTATTTAATGTTTTGTAGTCGTTTGCGTTGGTCTTGTGATAAAAAGTTCCAAAAAATTTTTTAAAAGTCCTTGAAGACCATGAAGACATTTTAGGGTTAACCCAAAGGATAAAAATATTTTTTTTTTTGCAAATGTCAAAATTTATGAAAAATTTCTAAGTTCCAGTTCCAAGGAACAGAGATTTAAAAAAATATTAAATATTTTTAATTTATTTATTTTTAATATTATATTTTATTTTTATTTTTATTAAGCATAATTCACCATACGGTAGTGAATAAATGTTCATACAAAAACAACAGGAACATAATAATGAAACATCCATCCCAGGAAAAGTCACACAACAGGATACAGAAGTAAATATTTAGCACAAAAGACCAAAAGTTGTTATTCTCAAAAGAATAATCTTATTTTGTTTTAAAAAAAACAAGGCAATTTTGAAACAAAATTAGTAGTTTTTTAAAATTATACTACTGGCAACACTTGTTGATTGTCAAAATTATATGACGTTTGATAGTTCAAGTTACATTTTTCTTTCAGAACAAATTCAAAACAAAGTTTGATGAAATTAATTTGATGTTCTATTATTTTAAGAACCAAAGATATAAACAATAGAAAAACAGTACATTAGTAGGTACGTATGAAGACTATCAACAGGATGTATGAGTATTTCAAGATATAAAAGGTTTTTGTAAAAAGTGTTCAAAGTTGGGTACATGAAATTAAAGTTATAACTGTTGACCCTTTTATAGGTAAAAGTGTATATCATTACGACCATGAAGTGATTAAAAGGTTGTAGGCAGTGTACCAGCACAGTACAATAACAAGAAGAAGTTTCATTGTAAAATACAAGTTTTAATTATATTTTAAATTACAAGTATGTGTTGTATATACTTGTTTGCCACAACAGTGGTGTAATATTATTTAAGTGCTATGCAAAGTTTATTAGAATTGACATATGATTACAACAATAGTGATTATTAGAACACAAGAATTCATTGTAAGAAGTTAAGTTGTTACTTTATATTAATTGATTATGTTAGGTTAACTTTATGTTTTATTTATTTTGTTTAATTAATATGTTTTATGTCGAATTATTTGATTATTTGAATGACTGCTATATATTTGCTAAAAATAACATGAAAGGAACACACACTTTGTCATGACTATGTCCATTGATACACCAGGCATCCTATAGGGAATATGGGTAATGTATACTTTGTACGGTCAATTTAAATTAAAGGTAATTATTTTAAAGACTTCAATTACAGACTCAACAATCCAATATGCAGAACAAGATGGAGGACTATCAATTTAAGTATATTATCTTTGTTGTTCTTTTCAAAGATATATAATAATTTTATGGAGATCTTTTGTTTTTCCTTGTATTTCTTTTCAAGGAATATAATATAATATATATTTCTTTTTTTTTTTTTTATAATCAAGCTAATTTGGATACAGAAATCCGACAACGAGCAACATGACTACAAAACAGTTCAGTATAAAATTTAAATGGTAAAGTAACCCAAAGTTAGTAATAAGTTAAGTAAAAACTATGGTGCGATGAGCGAGATTGACAGAAAATGAAGTAAGTAATTTACTTCAATAAAGTAAGTTATTTACTGAAATAAAGTAAAATATAGGTAACCTGTCAGTGAATAGTAGACTACTTGTGTTCAAAACAACAAAATAGTTGAAAAAATTAAAATATAAACAAAATTCAACCAGCAATAGGTTATATAATAACATATTATATGTTATTATTATGCATAATATATGCACATAAGGTAATTAAATGTAAAAATATAATGAATTCACTAAAAACATAACACTTTCCCTTTTTAAAGTTGAAAATATATAGTGGTTCGATTGCTCCTTTTCTTCCCATTGAAATTGTTGTCTGTGACATTTCAATGTTTTCCATCTTGTTTGATTTACGTCTGAGTCTCCAGTGCCTATTAACCTGGAAACTCTCTTCGCAAGGAACGCGTGTGCTACATTTTTGAAGTGGCAACCGCTAAGTATGGATGAACATGATAGGGGAGGTATGTAAGGAAGTATGTATGTGTAAGCGTAAGTCAGGCATTTTATTGAGCAGTCCAGTATCGGGTTTTTGGGTAACAAAAACCCAGAACTAATTGGGGGGGTATTGTAACGTTGTGGATTTTTTATAAATCTATTTTTTAATAAATTCTCTAATATAGTCGATATTTTAGTATTTTTCGATACTAAATATACTAAATTGTCTATGGGTGTGCGAGCGAGATTGGACAACATTACCTAAGTGTCTATTCACGGTGCTAATGTGGGCCCTTTCTTCGGCTATCCTTTGCCGTGGGAGGTCGCTTTGACCCCGGCGGCCAGCTGCTGTCGGCACCGGGTAAGTTTTGAGATCAACATTTCCTACTTCTTCAACAGGTGAAGACTTCTCGGCGGCGCAGCTTTATGCCTGCTAATACGCATGGCCTATCTATGTTTTAATTTATTATTTTATGATTCTAGTATGTGCTATTTCAGCCTACTATTTACTGCCACGAGACCGATGACCTCTACGGTCGGAGGTCACGTCACCAGCTTGCGCTGCGTAATTATTAATTTTTCTTATAGCTTCTAGCTACGCTGTTCTGCCGCTGGGGAGATTATCTTCACCTGCTATTATTTTTAGCGGGTCACTGGACGTAGTTTCCATGTGACATACTGACCCGCACTCTTTCTTTTTCCAGGGTCTTCGCACCGGGCTTCACGCCATCATTCGGTCGTGAGGCACACCAGCGAGGACCCTGGCTCGCCGGCAACATCAGCAGCCGGGAGTGAACTAGCTAAGTGCATACCACCATCTCTGCACAACGGATCAAACAACGCCTCGGCAGAATATTTATTGCGAATCCACCCTGAGATTCATTTCTTAATACCTATAAATAAATTCATGTAACGCTTTTTTTGTATCGATTACAGTTGTTCTAAATTGTAAATCAATCTTTCAATTATCTCTGCTCATACCCTAGCCGGTATAGACTTTATATTATCAATTTTACAGCTTCCATATAGTCACTTTTATTCACTTTACATTACTACTAGAAATAAGCCTTATTGCAGATGCGGTAATGTATACATCTAAAATAAGCCCTATACTAAAAACATAACACTTTCCCTTTTTAAAGTTGAAAATATATAGTGGTTCGATTGCTCCTTTTCTTCCCATTGAAATTGTTGTCTGTGACATTTCAATGTTTTCCATCTTGTTTGATTTACGTCTGAGTCTCCAGTGCCTATTAACCTGGAAACTCTCTTCGCAAGGAACGCGTGTGCTACATTTTTGAAGTGGCAACCGCTAAGTATGGATGAACATGATAGGGGAGGTATGTAAGGAAGTATGTATGTGTAAGCGTAAGTCAGGCATTTTATTGAGCAGTCCAGTATCGGGTTTTTGGGTAACAAAAACCCAGAACTAATTGGGGGGGTATTGTAACGTTGTGGATTTTTTATAAATCTATTTTTTAATAAATTCTCTAATATAGTCGATATTTTAGTATTTTTCGATACTAAATATACTAAATTGTCTATGGGTGTGCGAGCGAGATTGGACAACATTACCTAAGTGTCTATTCACGGTGCTAATGTGGGCCCTTTCTTCGGCTATCCTTTGCCGTGGGAGGTCGCTTTGACCCCGGCGGCCAGCTGCTGTCGGCACCGGGTAAGTTTTGAGATCAACATTTCCTACTTCTTCAACAGGTGAAGACTTCTCGGCGGCGCAGCTTTATGCCTGCTAATACGCATGGCCTATCTATGTTTTAATTTATTATTTTATGATTCTAGTATGTGCTATTTCAGCCTACTATTTACTGCCACGAGACCGATGACCTCTACGGTCGGAGGTCACGTCACCAGCTTGCGCTGCGTAATTATTAATTTTTCTTATAGCTTCTAGCTACGCTGTTCTGCCGCTGGGGAGATTATCTTCACCTGCTATTATTTTTAGCGGGTCACTGGACGTAGTTTCCATGTGACATACTGACCCGCACTCTTTCTTTTTCCAGGGTCTTCGCACCGGGCTTCACGCCATCATTCGGTCGTGAGGCACACCAGCGAGGACCCTGGCTCGCCGGCAACATCAGCAGCCGGGAGTGAACTAGCTAAGTGCATACCACCATCTCTGCACAACGGATCAAACAACGCCTCGGCAGAATATTTATTGCGAATCCACCCTGAGATTCATTTCTTAATACCTATAAATAAATTCATGTAACGCTTTTTTTGTATCGATTACAGTTGTTCTAAATTGTAAATCAATCTTTCAATTATCTCTGCTCATACCCTAGCCGGTATAGACTTTATATTATCAATTTTACAGCTTCCATATAGTCACTTTTATTCACTTTACATTACTACTAGCATCAAATTTTCTTCCGTTACATATTGTAACGTTGTGGATTTTTTAGACAACATTACCTAAGTGTCTATTCACGGTGCTAATGTGGGCCCTTTCTTCGGCTATCCTTTGCCGTGGGAGGTCGCTTTGACCCCGGCGGCCAGCTGCTGTCGGCACCGGGTAAGTTTTGAGATCAACATTTCCTACTTCTTCAACAGGTGAAGACTTCTCGGCGGCGCAGCTTTATGCCTGCTAATACGCATGGCCTATCTATGTTTTAATTTATTATTTTATGATTCTAGTATGTGCTATTTCAGCCTACTATTTACTGCCACGAGACCGATGACCTCTACGGTCGGAGGTCACGTCACCAGCTTGCGCTGCGTAATTATTAATTTTTCTTATAGCTTCTAGCTACGCTGTTCTGCCGCTGGGGAGATTATCTTCACCTGCTATTATTTTTAGCGGGTCACTGGACGTAGTTTCCATGTGACATACTGACCCGCACTCTTTCTTTTTCCAGGGTCTTCGCACCGGGCTTCACGCCATCATTCGGTCGTGAGGCACACCAGCGAGGACCCTGGCTCGCCGGCAACATCAGCAGCCGGGAGTGAACTAGCTAAGTGCATACCACCATCTCTGCACAACGGATCAAACAACGCCTCGGCAGAATATTTATTGCGAATCCACCCTGAGATTCATTTCTTAATACCTATAAATAAATTCATGTAACGCTTTTTTTGTATCGATTACAGTTGTTCTAAATTGTAAATCAATCTTTCAATTATCTCTGCTCATACCCTAGCCGGTATAGACTTTATATTATCAATTTTACAGCTTCCATATAGTCACTTTTATTCACTTTACATTACTACTAGCATCAAATTTTCTTCCGTTACATTGGCGCCCAACGTGGGGCCAATGTAACGGAAGAAAATTTGATGCTAGTAGTAATGTAAAGTGAATAAAAGTGACTATATGGAAGCTGTAAAATTGATAATATAAAGTCTATACCGGCTAGGGTATGAGCAGAGATAATTGAAAGATTGATTTACAATTTAGAACAACTGTAATCGATACAAAAAAAGCGTTACATGAATTTATTTATAGGTATTAAGAAATGAATCTCAGGGTGGATTCGCAATAAATATTCTGCCGAGGCGTTGTTTGATCCGTTGTGCAGAGATGGTGGTATGCACTTAGCTAGTTCACTCCCGGCTGCTGATGTTGCCGGCGAGCCAGGAGTGAACTAGCTAAGTGCATACCACCATCTCTGCACAACGGATCAAACAACGCCTCGGCAGAATATTCGTTGTGGATTTTTTATAAATCTATTTTTAAATAATTCTCTAAAATAGTCGATAATTTAGTATTTTCGATACGATATACTAATTTGTCTATGGCTGTGCGAGCGAGATTTGACAACATTACCTAAGTGTCTATTCACGGCATTAAAGTGGTCCCTTTCTTCGGCTACCTTCGCCGTGAAAGGTCACTCTTGACCCCGGCGGCCAGCTGCTGTCGGCACCGGGTAAGTTTTGAGATCAACATTTCCTACTTCTTTCAACAGGTGAAGACTTCTCAGCGGCGCAGCTTTATGCCTGCTAATATGCATGGCTTATTTATGTTTTATTTTAATATGTATATTTTGTGCTATTTCAGCCTACCCATTAGTGACACGAGGCCGATGACCCCTATGGTCAGAGGTCACGTCATCAGCCTGCACTGCTTAATTATTTCTTCCTTTTTATAGCTTCTAGCTACGCTGTTCTACCGCTGGGGAGAATATCTTCACCTGCTATTATTTTCAGCGGGTCACTGGACGAAGTTCCCATGTGACATACTGACCCGCACTCTTTCTTTTTCCAGGGTCTTCGCACCGGGCTTCACGCCATCATTCGGTCGTGAGGCACACCAGCGAGGACCCTGGCACGCCGGCAACATCAGCAGCCGGGAGTGAACGAGCTAAGTGCATACCACCATCTCTGCACAACGGATCAAACAACGCCTCGGCAGAATATTTATTGCGAATCCACCCTGAGATTCATTTCTATAATACCAGATACATAAATTCATGTAACGCTTTTTTTGTATCGATTACAGTTGTTCTAAATTGTAAATCATCTTTTCATTACCTCTGCTCATACCCTAGCCGGTATAGACTTTATATTATTAATTTTACAGCTTCCATATAGTCACTTTCATTCACATTTTATTCAATTGATTTAAACTTCAATTAAAACCCTAGCATCAACACTTCTTCCGTTACATTGGCGCCCCTACAAAGGTATTATTCTGCCGCAGGTATTGTGTGTTTGGTCTGTAATACTTTATTTCTTCTTATTTCTCTTTGCTTTACCAGTGTGGTGATTTTTTCACCAATTTTTAGTAATTGGAATTTTTTATTCCATATGTGGGTAGAAAAAAATAAAGTATTTTTTTCTCAATTACATATTTAAACTGAATAATGAACATTTATTTTCATTATATAAGTAACATTACATATATTATTTACATTAATACCTTTGTTTCACGTAACAACAAGGTAATTATCATTACTTTAACAATTTTTTTGCATTAACACTATATTGTTGATGAAACCTTTGTACTAGTTAAACTAGACAGGTTTATTATCTTTTACAGTTGTTTCAACTGTATATTACTACTATTATACCCACTGGTAAAGTAAAGTTCTATTTTCTTTTACTTTTTATGGACTTGTTGATCTCAACTTTATATCATCTCGCTACTTACTTTTTATTAATTTTAGTGCAGGTGTGTCTCTTGTACACACACTGAGTACCCCGTCAGTGAATTCATAATATTTTTACATTTACTTACCTTATGTGCATATATTATGCATAATAATAACATATAATATGTTATTATATCAACCAATTGCTGGTTGAATTTTGTTTATATTTTATTTGAAACTATTTGTTGTTTTGAACACAAATAGCTTACATTCACTGACAGGCTACATATATTTTACTTTATTTCAGTAAATTAATTACTTTATTGAAGTAAATTACTTACTTCACTTTTTGTCAAATCTCGCTCGCACAGCCATAGACAAATTAGTATATCGTATCGAAAATACTAAATTATCGACTATTTTAGAGAATTATTTAAAAATAGATTTATAAAAAATCCACAACGTTACACCATATTGGGGCCTACCACCTCCGCTTTTAGCG
The DNA here is from genome assembly GCA_949126895.1 of Eilema caniola. Taxonomy (NCBI): domain Eukaryota; kingdom Metazoa; phylum Arthropoda; class Insecta; order Lepidoptera; family Erebidae; genus Eilema; species Eilema caniola. The sequence continues at coordinate 10,188,237 of OX421488.1, forward strand.
GCAACCGAACTGCTCACTTTAGGGCTACCCACCGCCCTATTTTAACGGCAACCGAACTGTCCATTTTGGGGCTTTTCACCGCCATATTTGAACGGCAGCCGAACTGTCCATTTTGGGGTTTTAACCGCCATATTTGAACGGCAACCGAACTGTCCATTTTTTGGCTTTTCACCGCCATATTTTAACGGCAATCGAACTGTCCATTTTGGGGCTTTTAAACCGCCGCCATCATCACGGTAACCGAATCGAAACCATGATGTACATATGGGACCTCTGACTTTCAAGATTTTTCCAGAAAAAGACGAAACAGCACTATCCGTCAGCTGCCTAAAATCGCCTGTTCTTTTACGGAAAATGAGATGATATCTGTCTTTAACCATCTTGATGCGGTGCGACTAAGTGCTGCTGCACCGCCTTTATCAACTTTATCAAAGCCAAGCACCACCACTTCGCTGTACAATCTGTAATTCCGACTTCCGCCATTTCCTCACACCAGTGACAGGCTGTCCGGTCACCTTCTGCAACGCGTATATCAGACGAGACTTCAGAAACTCAGATGCCTAATTTAGACCAGGAATTATTAACAATATTGGGCGAGGACGCTGTGCTCTTCAAAAAATACACACATATATTCACGCCTGTGAGTCCCTAAAGGGGCGGGCAGAGATATATTGGCATTTCGCAAACTATAAATTAATAAGTGCGGACCGTAATTACAGGCAAACCTAATCAGGTTGAAACATATTGCCCGTTCTGGGCTTATTACAAATATACTATAAAAATTGAAATTCCCGCCATACGGAACAAAGGTATTAAGAAAGCGATAACGGCATACGCCTTATCATCGCCCAGTACAGTTATTGGAAATACTTCTCGGCTCGGGAAACAAAGAACAACAGCTCTTGAGAGCGTTGACGGCGTCCTTGACGCCTAGAATGTTAAGTAATATCCAAAGTAGTGGTTATATTCCACGCTGTTATTTTTTTTAGATTGTATGCTCTTAAGAGTGTGCAAGTGGCTCAATCAATTCGAGTATTCTCCCTCGAAAGGAACAAGTTACAGGTTCGGGTTCCGTTCCTGATGTAGACTTTTCTGCTTTAAATTTATAAAGATTTCAGAGATTTATAAACAACTAAATAATGTAACACTAATGAAATTTTAATACAATACTAAGTACTCAAATCGATTGGTCAGAGCATTCCCCCTGTAAGGGACTGGTCGCAGGTTCGAGTCCCGCCTGTGTCGCTCCACCTTTCCTATCTTAATCGATTTGAATGAAGCTTTTTACGATCTAAATGTACCTACCTGAAACTCTAAGATCTGCAATAAGTAGATCTCGAGCGGATATTAAATTCGCACCTGCGACCTGCGACTAAACCTCAATAACTGTCTAGACGCTGAAAAATATCTAGCAGGTCTTAAGACTGGCGGGCGCCCACACGGCCCGGAGCGGTCATCCGGTGCGAGATGGATGCGTGCCTCGTGACCTCGCACACCACTACCTGCCGCCGCGCATACACACATGCTTCCAAAAGCACGACGCCAACAGCAACGCGCGCTCTGTTTTCAGGGCGTCGCGTCATCCGGTGACTCTTGAGGAGTCCGAAGGTCCCTTTTTATTTTTATAAACAACTGTGCACAATCCGAATACGGATACATAATGATATCATCAAATCATAATAGATTTTTTTTTACAAGTAAGGGTTCAAACAATGACACTTATAGAACATCAAATTCTCAATCAGAATTTAAAGCCTTTTAAAAGGTTATATACGAACTCATATACCTATAAAAGGGTTTTTTCTACTGGGCTCTTATGACGGTCAATTTATTTATAGCATTTAACTCAATCGTGTGGGTCCGCAGTCTCAGTACTTAACACCTCACATAACACTTCGTTACAAACTTAATAGTTCAAGAACAGCTTGATTGATTTAACTGCTACTTATGTTTAAGCTGCTTAATTGATTAAGAATATGAATAATAATATATTTTTATACTAGCAATAAAAATAACTACATTCTAAATTGTATGGAAATTTATATAAACTGAAGGTGGTATAAGCGCAACCCCTAAGGTATTGACATAGATTGTCAAGCAGTGACGAAAATATTAAGCCCAATGGATTATGTAACATCATTTAACAAGGAAATAATGATATTTTCAAATATTATGTACCTAATTCATTTATAAAATAGCAGGACCGCGTATTTTATTGTTTGCTAACATCTGCCGGTCCGGCTGTTGAATATGCCTACCTACTGAAGACTGGCCATAAATATAGTAACTTTGAGAAAAAATCAATCCTAGTTATATCTCAAAGATGATTAAAATTATAATAATTTATAGCTATACCGAAAATATTGACTTTTGCAATTAATCAATGTTATTGAAAATTTCATTATGCCAAATATAAATCAAAAAAAATCAAAGATGCCTCAACGACAGGGTGAGGGGATGGTTTGTGATGACAACGCCGCTGGTGGTCCGTGCTGTCCGTACTGGGTATCAAGAAACCCCCTACATACATATCTACTACCTTGTGTTATAGGCCACCCTCTCGGTCCTTAAAACCCACGCAAAAGAGCTTTAAGGTTGTCAAATATTACAATGAATATGCGACCTCTATACCAAACATTATAAAACAGAGGAGAGTACAGTTTCCTATACGGAAATGGTATGAATAAGGATCTATAGATAACTTGAACGCGGAGTCAAGAAAATCACATTCATACATAGAGTGGGAGCCGTCACAAAAACTTTTTACTATTTACCATTATTACCATTTACCATTTACCATTGTTATTAATGCGTTTATAATATCATGGAGTACCTAGCTACTTTTTCTTAATGCATTTTTGCCTATTTCAATTGTATGTAAACCTTACATTAAGTTATTAACGACCAAGCGATTGGGGTACTACCCAATGATGTTATAGTAAAAAGGAGGAGCACTACCATTATGAATGACCCAGCCAGCCGTGTGGTACCCATTTGTTCACATACAAACCCTTAATGCATGAATGAATAAAACTTAATTGCACACCAGTAATTAGTATAATATCAGAAGAATGAAAACAAACAACACCAGGATGTAAAAACAGAAAGAAGAAGACCACCCATTGTACTATATGAATTTTGTTACAATGTTATATATGTATATATGAATTTTGTTACAATGTTATATATGTATATAACATTGTAACAAAATTAGTATTATTAGTATTATTTTTAAAAAAAAGAAGACCACCCATTGTACTATATGAATTTTGTTACAATGTTATATATGTATATATGAATTTTGTTACAATGTTATATATGTATATAACATTGTAACAAAATTCATATAGTACAATGGGTGGTCTTCTTCTTTCTGTTTTTACATCCTGGTGTTGTTTGTTTTCATTCTTAACTATAGGGAGTGAGCGACGGTACTCCGACAAATTACACTGGTTACTGGTTAGGGATGGTATCACTACGTATCTGCTCCAGAGAAGAATTCCTCAGTCATCCATTCCACCAATGTTAGCATTGATTCGCGAAGGCATTTTTTCGCATCTGACGTTTTATGCCGGCGCGAAAACCGGTGCCTTAAATAATAATTGTAGACCTGCTCTGTCATTACTTTTTTGATCAAGAAATAATGAGCTAATAAAACAATACCTGGAAGGAGTTTTTGGTTTACGCCTAGCGTTATCCAAGTATACGGAATCAGATTTAAATTATTTTAAGGAGTGGTATCTCAACGATACTAATCTTGGACAAATTACTAATAAACTTGTTGTGAACATTAAAATTACTGATCGAATAAAAACAACGAGATTAGTAGTTCTAGTTCACTCCAACCCACTATTTTTTCACATTTTATTCAATTTTTATTCACAAAACTTCAAATATGTGTCGCAGCTATACCGACGTATCTTTGCAATACTAAAAACGTTACCTACGTAAAAATTATGAATTGCTATTTCTATCTTTATCCGAAAATCCATAAGAGTAAGATACGTTATGTTTCTGCACAGGACAGAGCAATGAAATCAATACACTTGTTAAAATTCTGCAATATTTACTAAATATGATCATAGAAATATTAGTATTGCCTCCTTTAATATTGCTGATGTTGCAAATAATATTTTGAATAGGTGTAGTTTTAAAACCCACAAGAATTCAACTCACTTCAAATTGAAGAACAATACAGTTCTCTAAATGGTATTAGTGTAAAGAACCTAGTACATAATGTTATGTCCATAAATATTGTTATGTTCTCATTCCTCACTATTTTCGAAATGATTAATTTACTCTGGCATTTCACGTAAGTTTCATACTTAGGGACTCTCAACATCTACATGTGTTTAATATCGAGAGCGAATCCCGAAAGTAATTGATGATCAAACGAACTTACCTGTACGTGAAGTTCGATCATAATTACTGGAAGCGATTCGCGGAATATTGTTGAAATTTTATTTTAAAAATGTTTATTTGACAAAATAAAGTCAGTTAACAAACAGTCAAACAAGCAAGCATAAACCACGCGTGTAGCATACAGTAGGCAAGTATCATGTAGCAAACATCGTTTCTGTCACAGCTCCGGCGCTGCAGGGCTCCGGCGGCGCCACACGAGCTTGTCCTCGCAGATGGTTGTAACGCCCACTACCGCAGCTTCGGCTTGACTATTGATCTTTTGACTATTCAAGACAAAAATTGAAGGGTAGAACTTATTTTGCCAACTGACATGTTTCAAAATAATCAATTTGTGAAATGATGTTAAAGCATAATTAAATTCTTCCAAATAAATATTTTGTCTTATGAGTAGTTTATTAAACAATTGTTTGTAAAATGATAAGTTTATCAACTATAATTTTGTCAAACGTTTGTCAAATGAAGATTTGTTATTCGTTTTTTGTCAAATGATTGGATACCGTATTACCTTCCCCAAGAATTCGGCTATCAAATGTGGGAAGAAATTCTTAAATCACAATTAATTCCAGAGATTAACGCCTTTAAATATATAAACTTACGTACCATATTCTAAGATGAGCTTGGATCCATATACTTAACACTGCACTAACACTGCACTATGTAGTACCTATGTCCTAAAATATTATTCTCTTCATTCACATCTGTTTTCTTATTTATAACATTTGAAATACTACTACATAATACACAATCCGGATGATATTATGCAAAACATCGATTTTATTTATAAGCACACGTTTAGTAATTACCGAATACAAATTTTTCTTTAACCATATCGTCTTGAGGTGAATGTATGAGTCAAATGAGGTGTCTGACTATTGAGTTAACTACTCAGTTATTTCATGAACAGTTATATTAGGAAGGTAGTGACGTACCTCATTTGACTCACAATCAAGCTACCAAAGTAATTTTATTGTAACTGATACGAGTAAGTACTATTCAAACATGTTTTTATCAATTTTTTTGTTCTTTTAGTTATATTCTACCATGGTAATAAACAGGTTTGTTTACAAAACAAAATACTACAAAATAGATTTATTGCCTGTGTAATTGCATAGTGTGCATTATAATATTTTAATTAAAACAATAAGGGTAACGTGCAAAAATAATAAAATTCAGTTCTAAGTCCAAGTGGACTAAGTTTACACCTACACTAATAATAAAGCCGTACTAAGCAATTTTTTGAATTAAGTATTTCGGACTATGGTATGAATAGTATTAGATTATTTTAAAGTATTTCGACGTTTCGTACCTGGTATAAAACGCCTAAGGAGTCTTTTAGAAAGAAAGAAGGTGCATTATTTTAGTATCAAAAATTTATATATATCGTTAGGGTCTTTATCAATAACAAGATTATACTGGATCCCAATTGGCATTTCATGACAAAGTCCCATCCCGCACCTCTTATAACGGGTTTAATGTATCGACGCAATTTTGTGATATTCTGCCGCTATGATTTATTTATTCTGTGGTGAAAGTCATCTTTTCGAAACAGATGCCCCAGAAATATACACAACATAGTAATTTAAGACAATATTCCTATAAGCTTTCATAACATAATCCCTTTTGGGGGTAAATTTTTTGCAAATAAAACCGACCTTACAGTTGAGTATGTACATCCTTAATTTACCCCTTAGGAGTAAAATTTGGAAAAATGCTTCTAATTTTGAATGACTTGATGATGGGCTTCCATTCTAAAGGCTTTTTATACTATGACATGTCGGGGCGTCTAGCCATTTGTATTACTTTACCATCGATATTTACCAAAACACGACTCAAGGTTCATTTCTATACTACGGCCGACAAGCACACGACCACACTATGGTACAAGGTTCATATATCAAATATTATCTTACATGGTGTAATTATTACGCATAAAAACATCACGAATTATATTATGACGTTGGTCTGACACACACTGATTCACAAGTAGATAAAGTTTCCGGCAAAAAAAAAAATAATTTGGCCCCAAGTCGCGAAAGAATCCGTGATTGGTGTATTTAAGTTCCCCTACCGCCATAGTAACCCGTGCTACCAGAAGAAGACACCAAAAACTCGTACTGCGCATGTAGTGTACGTACATTTTGTGACGTATTTGGAGTCAAGATATATGCCGTTAACTATACATATCACATAACGAGGCAGAGATTTGCTCGTAAAATGCCTTTAACGAAATAATTCGACCATCCGCACTCGAGCGGTGCCGTTTGCCGGCTGTGGTCTTTGATGGTACTAGGTCAAAGGTTATGTGTTAGATGGTTTGTGTACGGAAATTTGAGATACTGTTCTAGGACAGTCTGATGAGGGCAGCAGCTATCTGTCAACTCGATTACTCACCGTTGAGTTTCAAGTTCGAACTGCGCAAGGGATAATAGGTACCGTCATAAATGTCATAATGCTAAAGATTTAATGAATGCATGTTCATTTATCGCCAGAAATAGTCGATGGATCATAATCGTCATCACCTAAGGTTGACTGGCAGAAAATGCCTATGTCATTAAGTTCGGCTTTGTACAATCAAATAGTTAAACTGCCGTCTGACCCTAACCCCGAAAAGGAAACCTGCACTAGAGCTTCATCCTCCGCAATAGGTGTGCCAAATAGCAGATGAGGTTGGTTGGGCTCTGAAGATCTTTGCGGGATATATACTTACTACTTTCAAAACAGTGAAATATTGGACGAAGTTGAGGAAACCAACTTAGTATCTCCGAGATGAAGCGCAAAATCTAAATACTTTTAATATTATAGCTATGTATGGAACTGAAAATAGCGAACATTGAACATTGTACTTTACACTTCCATTTGATACGCAGTGCACTTATTGGAATCTCATTTCACGGTCTCATCTGCCCAAACCCTTCTCAGTGCACCCTCAAAAATAACGAACTGCGACACTATTTTTTAGTATTTGTTTCGCCTGTTAAAGATAAAAAGGTTTTATACCACAACCAAAGCTAACACAAGTCTCTATGCTATAAAATATTTATAACAACATGTAATACCTTTTCTCTTTAAAATATCAGTCACTTATGACGTTTTATCTAAAAAAAAACTACCGATATACAAGGTGTATTAAAAAGAGAACTCACGGAGTTCGCCATCCCTCGTCGGCCAGCGACCACACACTAGCTCGTGCGCCTAGAGTTCATCTCTTCACAATAAACATTAATTCATACATTGTATGACAATCAGTGCAATAGAATAGCACACTTTATGCCAGAACTTTCATAATCCAACCACGTGAGATGCAAATTAAAATTAGTTTCTTTGTATGACTGGTATTTATTGTATTTGTATGACAGTTATTTATAGTATGTAATTATGAACAATGTATTGATAAGAATTGGCATCTAAGATGTTACTTTGAATTATGACACTTTAGGGAGGAAAGTACAAAGAGCCATAAAGTACGATGAAAGCCATTTTATGTATTGCTGGATTGTACGGAATAGTTAAAATATGTAAACAAATATCAAAAGTCAAATTTAAATTTACTGTCGATGGAATGTCAAATTTGTAATCACTTTGGGATAACTTGTTCATCAATCATCATTCATCATTAACCTCCTACTTTTGCCCAGTTTATGTACGTGTGCCTATTATTTCCATGGCTGATAGAATTTCCACTTTAATTGTAGTATCGACTTAACGGCACATGCGACGATGATTTGAAAAGCTTTTCTCCAACTTCAATGATTCTATATATTTACTTGTTAGAGGCCTTATCCCTGTTTTTGTTCTATTTTCCTCTTTCATTCTCCATCCCCACTGCATGACCCAACTTGCAAGTTCACAGTCTGCTCTTAGCAGTTGGTAAATCCACAGGCTTTTCGCTTTTTCAGTTACCTCCATGGCATGGGACTTGTAATTACTTATATTTTTATCAAGAGAGGGAAAAAGGGGCATAGGATTTTTATAGTCAATCGAAAAAACTAATTACTGTGGGGTGTACAAGTCATAATCCTCCGAGGTCGACCTTCAGTCTATCTACGTAACGATTGCCATCTGAACTCCATATCTGGGGATAGCAGAGTTTTACAGCACTACCAGATTATCGGACTTTTAGGTCTCCACTAATCCGTAAGGATTGATACAGATGTTTGAGTGTAAACCAGAACCGACAGTTTAACGTTCCTACCGTGCCTCGGAGGAGCGATTAAGTGTGAGGAATTCAAGTAAAACACAACACGTCTCAGGAGTGAGCATGCACCCTATACATCCCAGCACTAGTTTGCAGCGTCATAGGTGCTCTTCCTGGACAACTTTGTCAAAATAAATTAGTATCCACGAATAGCACCTGCCAAAAATTTTGATAGGTGCTGTTCATGGACATGACTAGGTGCTATTCGCTCAGGTGCTATTCGACTGGGTGCTCTAAGTAGACTACACTACAGCAGATGGTGGACTGTCATCACTGCCTACCACAGACAAATATACATGTATGTAAAACAAACAACAAACAAATCAAACAAGTATCACACTTTCGTTAGAATATATGATAATGAAATGATACGTGTATATAGGCCAAATCGATTTGATTTCGCCCTACATTTTGAAGCACTAAATCGAAAATAGCTTTAAATGAATTGGTTCCTTTCGTCAACATCCATATCGGAATAGACACGATAAAGATTTTAACCTCATCAGTATTAAATGTCAATTACAACGATTAACAACGAGTACTTGTGTATGTGTGAAACAAACGCGTCATAACATGGCGCCTGTTTATATCCGACCATATTAAATGGCAACATAAATATCTCTTCATCGGCCGTTTATAATAATCGTATGTCGAATCAATGACGTGCATGTACGTATGACGTATGAAGCTGGTGTAAAAATAGGTGTAGTTCTAATTTTATGTAAGTATCTACTTCACAAGTAAATACAATGTAAAGACGTAGCAAAATTTTGGGCCGATACCATCTAGGTTTGCTAACGACACGATAAGAAGAAGAATGTAAAGACAATAAAGGCATTACAGGTCTGCCTGTGGAAACTGCTTGCATTCTGATCAATTGCTGCAGTAAATACAATTGTCTACATTGACCAATTTCAGGTTCGACTCCCGGTCATTACACTACTGACGTGAACCAACTCCTAAAAGAAGCAATTTAGTTTAACTGTGCCCCTAGACAAATGGCAATTCGTTGGCCGGCGTTTGATAGAATAGAATGGCGTATATATAGGATTTGACGTTTGTGACATGCGTTAACGACTGTCATAAACGTCAAATTCCATACATTCGTCATTCTATTCTACCGAACGCCGGTAAACGAACTGCCACTTGTCTAGAGGGGCTGGACGGTTTACTGGGAATACTAGTAATTTTAGTTACCAATATACCTACTTAACAAATCACAATACGATCCGGCGTAATATCACACTGATATGGCGGACTGACATTTAGATCTACTAAATATAGTACACATTTTAAGCCGTATTGTACGGCTATCACTCTATCTCGGCAGGTATATAATAATTAATAATATACCTAACCAAACCTAGAAAGTAACATCACCCTTTATATCTCAAACAATTCTTATGCGTTGCACATCTGCATTTATCGCCGATACTATCCCGTCATGAGGCACGCTACCTACTCATTTTTATGCGCGAAGCTACATAGCAACATCCTGTATAATCCTAGGCTGAAAATAGAACAGCTGTCTTCATAGGTACGTATTTGCCCGTCTGGAACCATTAAATGTTTCGAACAGCAAGTACTTAGTATAGGCCTTTGGATCCAGAAATGATTGAATAAATTGTTCCAAGATGCGCCAATATTTTCTACTAACTACTGAAAGTACTAAGTTAATTGGACGGCTAGGCCGTTCATCAAATTTCAGTTATATTCTCCCGGTGAAATTTCGGTTAGGTACCGATAGATAATCCATTTCTGTCTCTTCACTTGACAGAGGTTTCTGTTGCGTGACGGCCGCTACAGCAGTTGCGGTCCAATCCCCGCTCATTGTAAATTTTAAGTCATGAATATAGGTATTGGCATCAGTCTGGTCGTGCCTCCAAGAGCACGTTAAGCCGCCGGTCCCGGTTCTCATTCGAACATTTACGGGTAGTTGGAGCTCTAAAAAGTCGTATAAGTGGTCTAACTGCAATACTTTGATATCGCTATTAAGTTCGAAAATATCGAAAATCAATCAAACCCGTCATACCCGAAAAAGCAGACCCCAGACTCCGAGGTGAAAGCTTCAGAAGTTACTGGGATTAACGCTAGGATTAAGAAGTCTAATATTCTGTTCCTTTACAAAAGGTACAATATTGAACAAGATTCTCCTCATCACGCTTATATCCTGGTCACGTGTGCCCGCATGTATCTGCAGCTCGTTTAACATTCACCAGTTGTACAATCGATACACAATTAGCTCGCCTCGTGTTACAACCATAAACTATTGTTCCTGTATGCTTTTATCTAGAATATAATTAGAGATAGGTACCAGATATCTTTGTTTACTTAGCAGCAATAGCTATATATAGTGTGTAAAAAACTGGCCCAATTCTCGTATGCTCTTCAGAAATTAAGGAAGGTTTTTTTTTTTTTTTTTTTTTTTTTTACGTGCGGGAAATCCCCACGGATACCCCCCCCGTCGGAGCCGAAGGGGGAGGTTATGTCGGACTCGAACCGACTAAACCGCACGCCGTCTGTGGGTCGATGTGCTAGGCCGGAGGTGAGGTTGTCTTTTGACATATCCCTCGCACCCCGGCTGACCCAGGGCCATTCCTCTTGGTCTGGCCCTCCTCGGGAGGGGGGACCACGCGGTCCCCGACTCGCCCCCGGTATGGGGGGGGGCGCGCATCGTCCTACGATGCGCGCCGCCGCCGTGGCCTGCTTCTGCTAGGGTGACGAGCGGCTCCACCCGTCACCCTCAGGCCCGCGCTCATGGGGGGCGGAGGTCGGTTTGCGCCCTCCGACGCCCGAGCCGCCTTCGAGCGCGGCCAGCGATGTCCGCGAGTCTTTCTCGCTCGCTGCGCCGCGCCCGCTCTGCTGTCTCCTTCACGAGCATGACCTGCTCGCAGAAGGAGGCGCTGGCCGCCCACGCATCCGCGCAGCGGACCATTGCCGCGAGCAGGGTGGAGAGCGTGAGCACTCTCACCCCCAGGGCCGTCACAAGCTCCCGCCTCGGCGCTTCAAACGCCGGACATTCGGTGAGCGTGTGCAGCCCCGAGTCCACGCTCGCGTCGCAGTGATGGCACTCGGGCGTTGGCTCTATGCCCATCAGATGCAGGTACCGCCCGAAGTTACCGTGACCGGTAATGACCTGCGTCTGACGGTACGAGAGGCCACCGTGTGGCCTCTCTAGCCACTCCCCCATGATGGGTCTTACCGCCGCAATCACGGCGTGCCCTGCGCGTGGTTGCTCAAGTCGTAGCTCCCACTCGGTCACCATGGCCCTGTGGAGCCGGGACTTCTCGGCCCGAATTTCTTCGGGCTCGGGATCGTGTCCCCGCCCCCGCGCCTCCTTTCGGAACTGATAGAGTGCCGAAAGGGTCCTCGCTTCCAGGATCCACGGTGGCGATCCGGCCAGGAGACTCGCCGCTTCAAAGGATATCGTGCGGTACCCCCTGATGGTCCTGGAGGCCGTCGTCCTCTGCGCCGCGTGGAGCAGAGGCAGGAAAATTAAGGAAGGTAGCAAATACACCTACCTTAATAACAGCCTACCACGGCTATGTGAGCTCAACTCTCAGGTATGGGGTAATCTTCTGGGGTAACAGCACTGACCACGAACGTGCGTTCAAAGCCCAAAAATGCTGCATAAGAGCAATGTTTAATTTTTATGCACCTGCCTCCTGTCTACCATATTTCAAATCGATGAAATTATTAACATTTCCATGTATATATATACTCGAGGTTGCAATATTCGTGAAAAATAATCCAGAATTATTTGAATATCGTACGCGTGCACGGCATCAAACTAAACTACATATAGTTGCTAGTAAAACGCAATTGATGCATGAGAGCGTTTTTTGCCTGGCCCCGCGGATTTTCAATTGTATACCAGAGTATATCAGAACCGCATCTAAGCTACAACTGTTTAAAAAACAACTCCGTGACTTGTTAATAGAAAAATGCTATTACTCCGTGAAAGAATTCCTAACAGATAAGACATTACAGCAGTACAAGGTGCCCTAGTTGTGGTGTGGGGTCGGTTCATACAGTTTTCGATGTAGGTAAATTTTATTTTGACAAAGTAAATTAATTATATCTTGACATCATAATATGCATAGACATTAAAATCTCAAATTAAACTGACAACCTACATTATTTCTATTCTATTTTATATTGTTCTTATTAATATTATTGACATTGTTAATTGAAATTGAAGGAATTTTGAAATGACTATTTGTAATAATGTGACAATGTTCTAATTTGTAATTTAGCCACCAAAATTGCATGCCTATTGGTGATATATGGTGAAACTGTATCCACTGCCTATAACAACTACTCTGTAACCCATATATGCAATGAATTATTAAATAAATAAATAAATAAATAAATAAATAAATAAATAAATAAATAGCTGCTAAACAAAGCTATATTGGCGCCCTGACTATTCATCCCTCAAAGATATATATTGTATGTATGTATGTATGTATTTTTTTTTGTACGTGCCGGAAATCCCTACGGATACCCACCCCTCCGGAGCCGGGGGGGTAGGTTATGTCGGACTCGAACCGACTAAACCGCACGCCGTCTCTGGGTCGTAGTGCTAGGCCGAAGGTGAGGTTGTCATGCGACACACCATGGGGGGCGGAGGTCAGTTTGCGCCCTCCGACGCCCGAGCCGCCTTCGGGCGCGTGCAGCGATGTCAGCGAGCCTTTCTCGCTCATCGCGCCGCGCCCGCTCTGCTGTCTCCTTCGCGAGCATGACCTGCTCGCAGAAGGAGGCGCTGGCCGCCCACGCATCCGCGCAGCGGACCATCGCCGCGAGTAGGGTGGAGAGCGTGAGCACTCTCACCCCCAGGGCCGTCACAAGCTCCCGTCTCGGCGTCTCAAACGCCGGACACTCGGTGAGCGTGTGCAGCCCCGAGTCCACGCTCGCGTCGCAGTGATGGCACTCGGGCGTTGGCTCTATACCCACCAGATGCAGATACCGCCCGAAGCTACCGTGCCCGGTGATAATCTGCGTCTGACGGTACGAGAGGCTACCGTGTTGCCTCTCTAGCCACTCCCCCATGATGGGCCTTACCGCCGCAATCACGGCGTGCCCTAATGTATGTATGTCATCTATTTGTTTCGTAATCCTATAGCTCTCTTATTGGGCAATTAACAAAAGCAATTATTAAAGTTTTTCGCTTACAAGAGAATGCTCTGACCACTGATCCACCGAACCACGCCTGAAGGTATCCAAATTCTATTATACATTAATCTTGGGGGTTTGAACTGATCAATGATATTTCATTGGAGTTGATTCAATTTTTTCAATCTTAAGCGATTTGAGTAGTTAGCATAGATACCAAATGCTTTGCCATTTCATTTAAAGTTTTGTCCGTCTGTCTTTCTGTCTGTTTACATTCGAAGTAGCTGGATCGATTTTGACGGGATTTTACTGTAAATAGCTGTTACGTTAGCGTAGTTACGTTATATGGCGTAATTTATACTTAGACTAGTTTATTCTAAAAATATTTGGGTCTCGTGCAAAAATAAAATAAAATGCAAAGCTCCAATTGAGCAGTCCAACTGGGGAAGTACCTCCACCCTACAGGATACCGCGACCATAATAAAAAAAAAAACCTCGTTTTGGGTAGTCAGAGCTCACTAGAGTTTTTGTGCTGTCAGTGGGAAGACCAAAGGCTATTTCTGCTTTATCTTCTACACTGACGGCACACAAACTCTCTGTGTTTACAGGGTCGGCAGCACGAGTGTGACTCCGCTGGTGTTGCACACGTTCATAGGCCACGGTAACAACTCACTATCAGCGGGCCTAGCATGGCGCGGGACATAATACAACAAACGCAACAACAAAGTGCAGCGGCGTATGCTGCGGGATCAAATAAACATGTTCGAATTACCAGAGAGTGAATTCATATGAATTTATAGGATTTCTAAAGATATGGCCCTATATTATATATGCAATGCATTGAACAACGCATTTTTTATAATATTATCAACCGAAATTATCGAAATTACTAATATTCCCTCTAACCCATCTAACTAAGCTAAATCGCTTGTGCTGGGAGTGGGTTCACGTCGGTAGTGTAATGGCCAGGCTTCGAACCCGGGACCTCTCGATCGTAAGGCAGACTCCTTAACAACTAAGCTACCGACGCGACGCTTAAATGAATCAGATGGCTTGCCAGTACATTATAAGGTAAATAATGTTTCATTTCATAATCGACTAAAACTCTTATTTGAGCTGCTGTGCTCCTAATCCTAAAAAATATATTCTTTGTAACAAATTGTTTAGAGCGAATTCACAGTATTCACACATTTATTCACAATAACATACAACATTTTTTCACTCATTTTATTAATATTACAATAAATACTACAATAAAGATAATAATAATAAAGGATATACGATTGAGTATGTATGTACCGGGTAAATGGGGTAAATAAATAAGCAGAAAATAAACATGTAAAAAAAACGTTACATGACAGATTGCCTTTCTTTTTCTTCAATATGGCGACTCTTTAGTCAATAATAATATTCTGCAGCATAATACTGATAACTTCAAAAGTCACTATTACTCTTATAAAATATGCACGTTGCTAGGTTTTGTTAATTTTGTCGAATATTACGAGTCGAATATTTTTTCGTATATTGGTAGCATTGAGTGGAGAAACGTTGTCCCCGGTGAGAAACTAGTCTTTCCTCGACGCCGTGCTAGCTAAAGGGACAAAAACGGAGGGAAAGACAAATTTTTCTCAACTCCCCGGGGACTTTTTGTCTTCATGCCATGCTAGCCCTGCAAGTGGATCGCGTGCTCTTCTGCCGCCTCAGTGGTATAAAAAAAGTCCTATTCAATAACTTCATACATATTGGCTTGCAGTGTATGTTGATCTAGTTTAAAGTTGTGGTGATACTTACTACATTGTTTCGATTGTTTTTCTAATACTTAGATAGTATTTAGTACACTGTTGTATTGCGTTAGTCCTACAAGAACAATGCGTGTTATGAAATAAATACCTAAATAAAATATTGCTACAACATTATGCCTTAAGAGCAGCCTCACTTTGAACAGATAACAACAGAAGTTGCTGATCGGCCGTTCTAGACAACTAGAAATACGTTTGTAGAATAGAATACAATACATTGACCAATGTATGTTACTGGCATACCTTGACAACTGTCATAAATGTCAAAATACGTGTCAATCACAAACATTCATCACTCTTCTTCAGTTTTCAGATTTCAGCTTGGCTTCGCTTTACCAGTCTAACTACGAATTGGCTTAACTTCGATATTTTCTATGAAGTGACTGCCATCTGACCTCCACAACCCAAAAACGAAGCATCGAAGCATTGCAGCTAGACCAGTTGTTGGGTTTTTAACTATCCGTAACGACTGCCATAGATGTTCGTATGGCAACAGGGACTGAGGCGCGACCAGACCAATGCAAATACCTATATTCATACATACAAATATTTGCACTGAGCGGGGATCAAACCCACACCTTCTACGTAGCAGCCACGTTCACTACCGCTACGAAACAGAGGCTGTCGCCTCGCCATACATGCATCATTATATTCTGCAATACGCCGATGAATTGCCACATTTCTAGTGGGCAGATTACCGGGCCCCCCTTCACCCGAAGAGGGCCAGATCGAGAGCGCTCTATAGCTACCGCACCTTCGGTCTTGCACTGCGACCCATAGACGGCGAGCGGTTAAGTCGATTCGAGTCGGACATAACCTCCCTCTCCGGCTCGGGCCCCTCCCGCACGTTAAAATAAAAAAGGGGGCAGATTACCGTCAATCTAGGTTCATACTACAAATCTTTACATTTAAATATATATTATGTATTTATGAATAGGTAATTTATGTATTAAAGTTTAAATCGAAACTTACATAAAAATAATTCATATTTCCGAATTGAGAACTTCATTGTATTTTGAAATCGGTTTAAAACCGTAAAACTACTTTCAGAATGAACAGAAATGACCATTTTATAAAGTAGCTATTTCCTGTCGACGCGACGTTTATTGTACCAGACTTCTAATGGACCAACTGCCCGCAGAACTCTTAATAACGTACATAGCTTATTCCCAACGGGGGCATTTTGGAACTGTATGGCCCTGGGACGACCACGGTGGGAAGTAGATATACGTCAAAAGTCATCTTACACCTCGGCATCTAAAGACTCAAGACTCCCGAGGGAGTGTATGACCCTGGGTCGACCAGGGTGGGACGTAGATATAAATCTTACGTAATCTCACACCTCGGCATCTGAAGACTCAGGAATTCCGTGGGAGGCATCTCGGAACTGTATAGCCATGGGTCGACCAGGGCTATACAGACCTATCTAAGATATACGTCTTAGGCAATCTTACACTTTGGCATCTAAAGACTTAAGACAGCATGCGATGTTAGTTGGTTCGAGTCTGACATAACCACTTCCTTTGGGCGGCGGAGGATAAAGAAAAAGGTACGTACCTTTACACTTTTATATAATACCTAGTACAATTAACCAATATTGGTGTCTATATTTTTTTTTAATAGTAAAGATGTCTGACCTCTATCAAAATCTTTAGTACCCAGAGTAAACTCCCCAGGAAATCAATTATTTCAAATTCAAATTCTTTATTCGGTAACAAGATTTAAAAATAACATTGGTTTGTAATTGGAGCCCAGGATTCGTCATCATGAATATTATTACAGGGTAATCGTGTGTGTGTGTGTCTGTGTGTGTGTGTCAAAGGTAATTTTCAAAATGAGCAGGTATGCATGAGTTATTTTGGGAGTGCTTCGGTGCCATCATAACTCATTGTTTTTAGATATTCTGTAAAAAGCTTTTTCCTTCGTGTGTTTCTTTGTTATATATCTGAATTGTTTTGTTTACCTACTTTATTGTATAATTTAGCAGCATGAATAGTATATTGCTTATCAGCAAACTTAGTTTTTTTGTCACTGGTATCTCCATAACAACATCCTTCCGCCTCTTTATAGATTTGTGTTACTATGGTCCGAAAGTGTTTTGTGTATTTTTAAAATAGTATGGGCAATAATAATAAATAATATAATAAACGCTTTCTAGATCCATGGTAAGCAAAGCTTAACTAGCTTGTGTTATGGAATCTAGAATGCGTATAAACATACTTAGATACTTTTTTTTTTGTAAATACACACGTATTATATTATACATACCCAGACCAATGCAAATACCCATATTCATGCATGACAATACTTGCATTGAGCGGGGATCGAACCCGCGCCTCCTGCGTTCACTACTGACAGAGAGTACGATATTTAGGTAGTAATTTACTTTATAGGTACATACTTATGCTTGTGGAGCAGAGAGCAGAGCCCTGAACTGCCTAGGCTTCGTACATAAGTATTATTTATTCTATTTATAGAGTTCTACAATTATTGATTTTATAACAAAGTAGTTTTGTTTTTATTTTTAATATTTCGAGCCTGAGATGGAACCAGTTTATTTTGAGGAAAAAAAAACAACATGTCCCTATACTATTTGATACAGTCGCTGATAAGGAACAAAGTCTGTGAGTTCATGACATACGATAAACTTTGAAAGACCACATTTTCAACAAAATCCAATGGAGCAGTTTTTGTTTTCATGAAAATAGAACCTGAGAATCCTTTGAGTAATTTTCGCTATTCTCTTCTCTCCGATTTGTCCATCCACACTACCTCAAAAAGTTCCCCTTCGTCGACAAACCAGACCGATTCTCTCGACAATGGAGATACAGTTGCAACTTTACATACAACAAGTTGTATGTAAGTAGGTAATCCTTTTTTGACTGTAAGTATAGGTTTTCAAGTTCAAAGCACAGAAACTCTTCGTACACAGGGTCAGCAGCACGAGTGTGACTCCCCTGGTGTTGCACACGTCCATAGGCCACGGTAACCACTGTCCATCAGGTGGGCTGTGTGCTTGTTTGCCACCAGGGCCGTCTTAAGGCTATATAGCGCCAGGGTGCGAAGCTCAGACTGCGCCCCCTCCCCCCGGTCAACAAAAAAAACGCAATACATTTTTGATTTATTTTTCTCTAAGATCTGTAATCCATACTTTTAATATTATAAATGCGAAAGTAACTCTGTCTGTCTGTCTGTATGTTACGCTTTCACGCCTAAACCACTGAACCGATCTTGATGAAATTTGGTACAGAAGTGTATTAGAGCTCGAGAACGGACATAGGCTACCTTTTGTTGCGAGAAAGGGGTTTATGGGGGGGAAATAGGGGATGAAAGTTTGTAATTTTTGTAGATTTCCTAATGAAATTTGGTACAGAGGTGGATTAGAGCTTGGTAACGGACATAAGCTACCTTTCATAGCGAAAAGGGGGGTAGAAGAGGGGAGTAGGGCCATGAGATGAAAGTTAGTCATTTTTGAAGATATCCTGATGAAATTTAATACAGAGATAGATTAAAGCTTGGAAACGAACATAGGCTACCTTTAATCGCGAAAAAGGGGGTTTAAGGGGAAAGCCCCCCTCTCCCCTTAAACCCCCTTTATAGGGGATGAAAGTTTGTCAGATTTAAAGATATCCTGATGAAATTTGGTAAAAGGATGAATTGGAGTTTGAGAACGGACATACGCTACCGTTTATCGCGAAAATGGTCCCCCCTTTTCACGATAAAAGGGGGGAGTAGGGCCATGAATGTCTTCTATTGTGAAATTTGGTACAGAGATAATTTAAAGCTTGGGAACAAACATACGCTACCTTTGATCACGAAAAAGGGGGTAGAGGGGGGGATAGGGCCAGGGGATGTTAGTTTGTCAATTTCGAAGATATCTTGATAAAATTGATATAATATAGAGCTCGGCCTGCGCCCCCTCGGGCTACGCGCCCGGGTGCGGCCGCACCCTTGAACCCCCGGTTAAGACGGCCCTGTTTGCCACCTCAGTGGTATAAAAAAATAAACACAGCAAAAATATACCCAAAATACGATGAGCAAAAACTATAGCCCAGTTTGACTCACACTAGGGCGCAAGTCCATTAATCCATACTCGTTAATCTATTATTACCCAAGGCCCAAGGCCTTTAGCTATAAACAATGCACGTTTTTCGCCTATGTTTAGCTATATGAGCGTATCTATGTATGTATGTTTCGTTATGTTTACAGAGTCGCATCTGACCGCGTGCGTATACTGTACCGTGGGATGGTCTCCGGTCGCACAAACTCCTGCGAACTTTGTAATAAAATATTCTACTACGGTAACCAAATATTTGGGGTAATAGTATATGTAACAGCAAACGATAAACCTGCCATGAAATATCTGCAATTGCGGACTGAAGTTTTTGGCAATCGATATGGATTCATCTCAATATTGGATTTGAAGAGGCCGAGGGGACAACCTCACCTTCGGTCTAGCACTACAACGCAGAGACGGCGTGCGGTTTAGTCGGTTCGAGTCCGACATAACCTACCCCTCCGGCTCCGGAGGGGTGGGTATCCGTGGGGATTTCCCGCACGTAAAAAAAAAAAAAAAGTCGGGTTTTCCTTCCTGACGCTATAACTCCAGAACGCACGAACCGATTTCCACGGTTTTGCATTCGTTGGAAATGTCTCGGGCTCCGTGAGGTTTATAGCAAAGAAAATTCAGGAAAAATTTCAACAGAAATGCGGGAAAGCGATAATCGACATCCACGCGGGCGGAGCCGCAGGCAACAGCTAGCTATTTATGTTTTGTATAAGTCTAGTTAAGACGATTCAGAGGGTAACAACAAAGTTGTAAAATGTCTAGATACCCTGCTCTCGGAGAAATCTTAGAATGACCATTGTTGATTACATTTTAACATTTTTTTTTTAATTTTGAAAACTAAAGAGAGCAAGACGAATGCAGATATCTTTTTCTTTATACATTTCATAATACTTTGTAGAGGCCTCTTATACAAAATTACATAGTTAACGCAGGTACAGCCACTAAAAATTAATATCATCTTGAACTATTTTAAGAAATTTATCAAGATTATTAACTACTCATGAAACAAATAGATAACACATAACTCAACATTCTGCCGAAAACACTTCGTCCAATACGACCTCGTCCTTATACCAGATCTAATCTTTTGTAATCAGTCGTGACCTTGAACTTGTGTGCTCTAGAATTCAACTTTCTTACGTAAGGAACATTAGTTAGCTACATAAGTGTAAAACAATGAATAGTAAGCCGGCTGCAGGCTCACATGCTCAAGAATATATATATTATAGTCTTTGTGTTAGTCTGGTACAGACTTAGACTAGGTATACAGGGTGTAATCGTTAAGTGTGTCCAGGCGATTATTCCGTAACTATCACAGATATCAAAAAACTTTAAACTGATATCGAAAGTACGTTACCTAATGAATAAAATAACATCAATAACTTTTAAAAAATCAAACGAGAGGTATCTAATATTTTGACATTAAACACTCCCATACATTTAGTATAAGATTAGTAGAAAGGTTTTAGGTACGTACACTAGAAGGGACTTCTCTGTCTGGGTACTCTCTTCTGTAGGCGATAATGGCCGCTCTTTTGTTACAATCATATTTGTAGGCAATTTTTAGCATATCTCTCTTTTCTCTTTTGGAATATGCCATTTTGCAATCAATAAATGAAACAATCACGATTATTAACGCAAATTAAAAAAAAAACAACGATAAATTGGTGGGAACAACAACCCGAGATAAAAGTTTTGAATTTAGAACGAACACCAAAGAGTATCTTTTTTTTGTAGTGCTTTTCAGTTAGCTCAAATTACTTAATGCGATATTAAAACACGGTTTATCACTAATTTCAAGTGGTACCTAAGATAATTATTTTACACATGTATCTATTTGAAAATCATCATTGTACGACAATGATGATTTTCAAATTAGTATGAGATTAGTAGAAAGGTTTTAGGTACGTACACTAGAAGGGACTTCTCTGTCTGGGTACTCTCTTCTGTAGGCGATAATGGCCGCTCTTTTGTTACAATCATATTTGTAGGCAATTTTTAGCATATCTCTCTTTTCTCTTTTGGAATATGCCATTTTGCAATCAATAAATGAAACAATCACGATTATTAACGCAAATTAAAAAAAAAAAACAACGATAAATTGGTGGGAACAACAACCCGAGATAAAAGTTTTGAATTTAGAACGAACACCAAAGAGTATCTTTTTTTTGTAGTGCTTTTCAGTTAGCTCAAATTACTTAATGCGATATTAAAACACGGTTTATCACTAATTTCAAGTGGTACCTAAGATAATTATTTTACACATGTATCTATTTGAAAATCATCATTGTCGTATTATACGTAATCATAAAATATGATTAAGGTAAAATGGGTACTAGATCACTTAAAATAAGGAAACTAAAACCTTTCTACTAATCTCATACTAAATGTATGGGAGTGTTTAATGTCAAAATTTTAGATACCTCTCGTTTGATTTTTAAAAAGTTATTGATGTCATTTTACTCATTAGGTAACGTACTTTCGATATCAGTTTAAAGTTTTTTGATATCTGTAATAGTTACGGAATAATCGCCTGGACACACTTAACGATTACACCCTGTATATAGGTAAACTTTATAGACGCAGTAATTTATATTATTACTAGCTGTCGCCCGCGGCTCCGCCCGCGTGGATGTCGGTTATCGCGAATCGGACTATAATTTGAAATTTAAACTATCCTATCTCTCAAGTTGGATCGAACTGCACATGGTGTGCGAATTTTATTATAATCGGTTAAGTGGTTTAGGAGTCCATTGAGGACAAACATTGTGACACGAGATTTATATATATTAAGATATTTATATATAGCAAAATTTCTAAGCGGCGTAAAACATGGCTATTATTTCGTAATAAGCTTTTGCCCACGGCTCGCATTTCGGTTATCGCGACCAAACATAGCTTATGTCATTTCTCAAGGTCTTATCTACCCCTATACGAAATTTCATCAAAATTGGTTTTGTGGCGTAAAAGGCGGACAAACAGACACACACACTTTCACATTTATAATATTAGTAGGGATATGTGACATACTGTGCCCCCGTTCCTGTGTATGCCTATCTATTTTCAATTTTAATTAATTTTACTGCGATATAAGGGTTAAAACATGCAATGCATAAATAAATGCAATAAATTTTCAGGGACGAAAAGTTGCCTATGTTATCTCAAACTATAATATATCCGTGCACCCAATTTCAGTCAGATTCGGTGACCCGTTTGAGCGTAATTGAGTAACAAACAAAAAAAAATCTGCAAAAATTTTCACATTTTAGTGGGATATCACTCCCCAGAATCCAGTAGACCACCCAGAATCTAGTGTTAAAGATATTATCTCCACGACACTACCGATATTGTCAAGGGTATTTTTCGTAGTTGCAAAGTAATCATTGAGGCTGCCATATATAATACGTCCAATACAAACTAATCCTTAAAAAGATCAAAGTCGACTCTACGTCAAATACGACCTTGCCCTTAAATTAGATAAAAGTGTATTATGTGTTTGTGTGTCAGTAGTAACCCTGAACTTGGTTGTTTGACTGTGCCCTAGACACACATTCTTACGTCATTTAGGGTAGGTAGGTATAGCCGATTTAGGTAACTTGTTGCTGGGGTTCGTGGCTTAGTGGAAACCGATTTATTACAACTTCAATCTTAGGATGGGTTGAGCACCCAACACATTGAGTCAGTTACGTGTTTCGAAGAGCACGTCAAGGCATCCGTCTCGGTTGCCACAAGAGAACGGGAATTAACGCGATCATGGCATAAGTACTTACATACCTTTAATTGCCTGACGATTCGACCAGGTTACACCGGCTGCACTTTACCATGATAGTGTTAATTCCCGTTCGCTTAATTATATGCCATAGGAAAATCCGTGGAGATCGCTATGGGTAGTTGCATTCCTAAAAAATCCGATAAACCTGGTCTAATAACAAAACTTCGATCAGTAAGTTATAGAGCTTCACGGGAAATATCGCAGTTCGGCGTCCGTTGAAAAATTCGGCCGACGCTTGAAAGCAGACTCCAACTGAGATGGAAAAAAGCCTTGGGCAGTGATCTGTATCTTAATGTTAAAACCTTTTTGCATTGCTACCCATGATGAACCAACACGACTGTTGAAATCTTCAGGGCTGATTAAATAGACAGTGAAGTCTAAAAATCCATTGGCCGCTTTTAAACCACATTGCCCTCATTGCGTGAGTTAATTGACGTCACTGGAACTTTATGATTAAACGGACGTAAACGATCTGTTAAATGACAAGTACTTGTTTGTATTTAATGATAAAATTTATTTGTCATTGAATCATTAGCCATGTGGTCGGCTGAGTGCCACGTTTTAATGATTTAGCTTTATTATGATGCAGTGCTTTATGAGAATTCTTGTCATGGAAGAAATCTATTCATATTCTATCCTCCGTGGTTCTTCCCCAACTATGTGAGTTCTTTAATAATTTTTTTCAGTCTGGTTCCCGGTGAAACTTGATGTTTTGTACGGTCTCTATAGTCTATCTGAATTAGAAGTAATTATGGCAACGTTTTATGAAACCTACGTGTAACTGGGATCAGTTAAAGTGTCTAAAGTTTCAGTTGAATTAAGTTAAAAGTTAATAATACCAAATAAATGGCGATATAAGCCTTTAAAAGCGTTTTTGTATGTCAGGATCGTAGCGTATTGGTCTCTATTTACCCCATTGAGAAAGATTCTTAATTTATTTATTTACAATATCTGTAAGTACTTGCCTAAAATATAAGTTTAATAATAAAAAAAATCGCTTCATCATCTGAGAGCCAATTCCGCTTGAAATTTGGCACCTGGAACCCATGTCCTACTTCTCTTTTTATTATTGGGTTTATTTACGGGACTGCCGACTAATAACAATAATGTTCAATTAACTGCCTAGACTCTTTACTAAATTGCGCCGTTTAATTCGCGGGATGAATGATGTTCAGTCAGTTGATTAAACGGCAAATGGCTTGGATCGAAAGAAAATTACTTATTTCTGCATGGTAATAAAAGAAATAACCACGAAGGCTTGAGCCTTCTAACCTAACCTATCCAAGTCGGATTGCGCAGCTATCTCAGTTAACCTATCACTAATTTTCTGTTAATACACCTCTATTTACCCACTCGGGGATTTACAGGCGTAAGTATATGTAATTATGTACGTAATTTTCTATCTTATTTCGGGGTGGTGCCCCATCTTACGAATGGCCTAAGCATTAGCCAGCCAGTTTATTAAATGTTGTAATAAACGCTACGGCTAAATATCGTTCAGGCCGTTAATTGAATGGTGCCGTTTAGTTACTAGCCTAGGCAGTTAATTGAACGGCTGAATAACAGTAGTAGTTACATATACACATATTCGTACGCATGAGACGAAATTATTTTGTCTTTTGCAAACAGACGCAAAAATTTTATTTCTTTGCTTAGACAGAAATAAATTACCTTATTATATCCATCAGTTTTTATTTCAGGCTTTGGAGCAGTATCAAAGAGATTTAATCTGGAACTCTGAAATAGATCTGCACTGGAATTTTCTCTGGTGAACAGCTCTGCAGAAGAGCTTTCTCTTGTCATTGACGGTCTGGCCTTCACGAATGGATTGTTCCTAGAAGCATGAGCTTTCTTTAGCCAGTTGAATTTGGTTACATTCTCTGGCCCTGGTGAAGGTGTTGGGGTATCTGTGGGTGTATCATCAGGTGTTCCCGAATTTTCAGATGCGATTGACGCCATAATGATTTTTTTTATAAAAAGATTGGTAATTTGAATTTATTTACACTAGTACTGAAATTATTATTTTTCTTAATATTTTTTATCTAGTCACTTGTCTTTTAATAAATGTTTATAAACGCACAAATTTCAAAGCACTTCGATATAATAACAAAAAAATTACACGTAAAATTACATTTATATATTTTCTCCTTGAAATATCACAGAATGTACTGATTAATTTAAATTTAGAACGTTGCAATAACGCGAATAGGCACGTCTCTAGCCGTTAGGACGCCGCGCGAGACTAATAGTTCCGTATTTTGATCTGCGCGGACGCATGCTACGACAGTATATATTCGTTATTCCTCGTGACACATATCTTGGACCTAAAATGTGCTCTCAACACACAGTACACGTTTCTTCTTAATGCCAGTTGCATCTGAAGCTTTCACCTCGGCGTCTGGGGTCCGCTTCACCAGTATAACTGCGGATTTCGCCGCACTTCGATATTTTGGCGACTGCCATCTGTCCTCAACCGCCCAAAGGCGATATTTTCGCGCCAGAGCAACGGTGTCTTCTATACAAGACACAAATTCGTTCCCTGGGATTAATCCGCAAAGTACTTATTAGATGCTCTTGACAGGTTGCAGCGACGTGCGGTCCGCATTATTGGAAAACCTGAGGTCACGAGTACCCTCGAGGCTCTGCAGATGCGTTGAGATGTTGCTTCCTTGGCAGTATTTTACCGTCTCTACCATGGTGAATGTTCTGAAGAGCTATTCCAATTAGTCCCACCCTCTCCTTTCCTATACAGGACGACACGTGCAGGACTTAGATGTCACCCGCAAACGGTGCAGAACATTCCTTCCAGAACCAAGCGGTTCGGTGACTCTTTCCTTTGTCGCACCATTAAGACCTGGAATTCCTTGCCAGCTCACGTGTTTCCCTCTTCCTACAGTCCCGGCTCCGTTAAGCGGGGCGTGAAAAAGCATAAATGATGAGGCCGTCAAGCTGAGTGCCACCATTGTTAACATGGCACGTGTATATAATAGTGGCCCTCTTTCCTGAGACCTTGCCTTTAGCTTATCATCAGTCGAGGTAAAGTTAAATTGACGTGTCCCATATAAAAAAAATCGAAACATTTCAGTTACTTGTTGAATTTTGAGAGCTCCAACTACCTTTAACAACTGCCACAGCGCAGCACACGTTTCTTGGGTGTCTTTTGAGAACAGCACGGGGTGTTACGCCGGTGAACGAACTCAAATTTACTCATTATTCACACACACATTATTACAAAAAAATCTGCGCGCGCCAGGGCCTCTTTAGTCTCGCGATTTAGTTCTAAGATATGTACCCTGAGGTATAGATCGTTATATACTCTAATATATCATACGAGTGTATATTTAGCTTATTATAGTAGTCGGCTTAGATCATTGGAAACAGCGGATCTTTTTTTTAGGTTTGTTTACCAACAAACTCTGTATTGTAAAAATAAAGATTCTTAGGAAAGGTAGATTTAGAGTTATCTGATTGGGGAATTAAGACTTAGGTCTGCATTTCTTCTCCAATTTATGGCCTTGCTCTGCTTGTTCTTGCTTTCTTGGAGAGTTAAATTCGGTCCATTGAATTGTAAAAGGAACTAATACTTATTACGATGAAAGGTAACCACTTTCCTTCCCGTGTGCTTGCGACTTAAGAGGTGATAATAAACTCAAACTTCTGTAATTCGTTTTATTGGGGCGAACGGTCATAAGGTGAAACATTTAAGCGCCTTTAATCACGAACGACATTGACCTTTGTCCGAAGGATTAAGCAATAACGTGCAGAAAGCGCTTAAACAAAGCTCCTCAAACATTCGTCTCAGTCTCAGTGAAGCTACACATTTTGGGCTTTTGGTTGGTACATCACACTAGCTAACGCCTAATTGGTAACAACTATAATAACGTTTTATACTTTTTTGTATACCTTATGGGTAGGTAGAGATTTAGCCTCCCTTGTTTGAATATTATTGTAATGTTTTTTTTTTGATAACCTAATATGTTAGGAACTGTGTTGTATTAGCGCAAGTACAATCCTTAGTGGGATTTTTGTGCTATATAAATTCAATTTGTAGGTAATGTTTTGTTTTGATAATAAACGAAAAAAAAAATGATTCTCTTCTCTTCGATTCCATGCAAATATTTGTATGCATTAAATAACTATTTACAACAGTTTGAATATTTCCGTGCCTCCGAGTGCACGTTAAGTTAAGCTGTCTCGGTCCCCGTTACCATATGAACATCTATCGCATTCCATGTGGGTAATTGGAGCCTAAAATAGTCCAACAACTGGTCTAACTGCAATACTTCTATACTGCCAATGGGTTGTGCAGGTCAGGTAGCAGTCACTTCACGGAAAATAACAAAAATCAGCAAAACACGCATTTAGAGGGGAAAAAGGGGACTCCTCTGAAGTGAACGCTACGAATGCGACCGGTACTAACGCAAGGATGAAGATGAACTCCTCCTTATTCATAAGCAGCTCATGTACGTCAAAATCAAATAAAACTCTGCCCAACCCGGGACTCGAGTCAGGAACTCATGCGCAGCGACCGAACTCATCAATACTGCTCCACCGGAGTTTTACAAAGAGTTGTAAAGTATTACGAATATTACGTACGATTATTTCAATTACGAGTAACTAATATTTATAAACAATGACATTGTCGTGACAATAGCGAATGTTGTAATGTTATTGTGATAGTAAATTAACTATGTAATACTTAGTACAGTCAGTGTCAGAACGATCCTGACTACAAAATCTCAAAATTCCCAGGTATTAAAAGCAAATCAAACTATTTTATTGAATTAAATTGTATTATTGTACGAACTAAAGGAGTGTACCAAATATGAGAACAATCAGACAACAGGATGGGGAGAAAATCAAGGCTTTAAGATCATTTTGAATACTTTGTTTGTCAAGATCGATTTGATGCTGACGGTACAAACAGATCCGTTTTAGTACTGCAGTTTTTAGCGCACACAAGCTGACTCACGTGTGTAGGCCTGCCTATTGTTATGAAAAGCTAGCTCGAATGGCTTCACACGGGAAAATATCTAAAACTATTATCTGATGGTAGCGCCGCCTAATGGATTCAATAATTGTTGAACTATGCCGGTGATCTTCACGCTAATGTAAGCAATAAGTTGTCTAAGTTTTATGCCTCGGAGAGTATGTTATGCCGTTGGCCCCTGCTGCCATACAAAAGCAGAGAATAGCCTAAAACAGACCAGCAGACAGTAGATCCATAATATCAAATTACTTAACAAATGTTATTTTTGACGAAGCAATTTACTGAGAAATAGGAATAATTTGTTACCCCTATAAAATGGTCAGCAAATAATGATTAATATAAAAAAGACTGTCTCAACTCTCAACACGTACAATTCTCTCGCACACTTGACATAAAATACTACTTTTATTCGTTCCCCAATATAAAACAGTAACTAAACCCTGACCTAGATATTATTGTCTAGCACTTGAAACTTTAATCCTCTTACTGCAAAACGTGGTCTAACAAAACCTAGTTAAGCTTAAGCCGCCATTTTACATTGTTTTCAAATGATTTATTTGAGCATGGAAGTTTTAAACCTTGTATGTTATTAACTTAATTAGATATGAAAGGCTCTCGATAGATTTCAATGATATCATTGGCAGTCCCAAGGTCCCGAAGACTTAAAGGTGTAAGGTACGTAAACCAGAATGATACTCAGTCCTAAATCTCAGTTTATAACTAGATCAAGGACAGATTATATTCTAGATGACAGTTCTAATGTTATTGTGAGAGCCTTATGCCCGTTTGCACTGAACTTAAGAGTATCTTAACCTGATGCCTAAGGTATATAAGACACTCTTAACAAGAAAATGCATTGCACCAACCCTAAGATACTCCTAAACACGCTAAGTCAATCTTAATTCTTATGACACCGAATAAGTAAGTCATAACTTTTTAAGAATCTCCTAACCCTATTTTTTGACAGTTGTCAAACAA
This sequence comes from Eilema caniola, assembly GCA_949126895.1. Taxonomy (NCBI): domain Eukaryota; kingdom Metazoa; phylum Arthropoda; class Insecta; order Lepidoptera; family Erebidae; genus Eilema; species Eilema caniola. The sequence goes on from OX421488.1 coordinate 10,217,577, forward strand.
TGTCCGGTATTTATATGTACTGTTTGGCACACATTAAACTAAATGGAATATATAATATATATATGTAACTAAGTATTATGTATATGTATGTGTTGTGACTTACGCGACTTGATTGACGAGACGAGATCGTCAAAGCCATCAGCCTAAACCTTAAATATCTTCAATACAATATTTTTTCATGACGATGACGATGAGTGATGATTTCTGCTTCAGTAAAGTTGTGGGGACTTTACTGAAGGTCCCCCAGGAGATTTGGAACGAACACGAAATGTCACAATTCACTGTAATATCCCACTTTCCTACACTTGTGTGAATTGTCCAAGACGTTATGTCTAAAAATCCACCATTTTACACATAAAAACTCGGATTCACACCAATTTCGAAAAATAAAATAATACTGCGATGTGCGCTTTCCCGCGTTCGCGCCAAAACTCCGACGAGATCGTTAAAGAAATCATAGACAATCGCTCAATTATCATAGACAATTGGCCAATTCATTCGTTCATTTACACCTTCATTCGCTTTACTAGGCTTATCTTAAGTTAGGAATGCCCTTTCGTAAATATGTTGGTGCAATTGAAAATAAAGTTAAGATTATCTTAGACTTAGGAGTCACTTTACAAGGATTAACCTAAGTAGAGTTTAGTGCAAACGGGCATTAGTCTTTTCAGTTGCGTAGAGAGGCCTAGTGGGTAATATTGTACTGCCTTTTTTGTCCTTTACGGGAGTAATTACGGTCTAATGCCCAAAAACCCGGGACGAAGGGTATGCGCCGTAGCCTCATCTGTTATCGGGCAGCAAGAGAAGTTTACTTGGATATATTCTCCGATTCACGGAAAATAACGAAGATCAGGATAACCTCGTGTTGTGTTCCCGGCGGTGATTAGAGTAGCCAGAGCTCACTGGAGAGTTTTTGTGCTGCCGAACCTGTAGCTAAACTGGATAAAAGTGGAGTCCAGACTCGAAGGTTTCAGATGCGACTGGTATTAACACTAGAATGAAGAAGAAGAGAAGTTTATTTCGGCCACCAGTCAAAGCAAAAAAGTGTCGTTTAAGAATTGCGCATCGTGATAAACGGCCTGTAGTATTCTATGAATAGATAAATTGGCGACACGTTCCTCTCGTACTGTGAGAGGCGGATAAGATAGATGGCCACAGTCACAGGATACAGGTTATTGAACTAGGTATACTTGATGCTAGTCCAGAAACTGTGTATGGATTTTATGAAGGTTTTGTGATCCTATTAATATTATAAAATAGCTAGTCGTAGTAGTTACACCGTATTTTTTTAAATAACGGTCGGAGTCTGTTGACTGTTGACTCTTTCGGCCCGAAAGGTAGCAGCGTGATGACATGAAGCGTAACATTCTTCCTTACCTAATAAAGAGGTTATACGTTGCAAAAATATTTTTCGAAATTGAATAAGCAGTTCTTTAAATAAGTGCGTTCAACCATACAAACAAACAGACTCATCAGCTTCATTAAAGAAGAAATAAGCGCATTAACGATACAGCGATAAGTAAAACTCGGAATACATTTCAGACTTGCGGTCATTAACGAGGAAATGTATTATCCGGTAGACATAGACAGGGGAGACATCAAAGAATGAGCCGGGATAAACGACCATAAAAAGATGTATAGGTGCGTCCATTCTTGTGCTAGATAATTTTTTGATAACTTTTACCAAACCGTTCACGACCGTAAATATGACAATGACTAATTGCCTTTCCATTATACAGACTTCTTCTTTCTGCATTAAACATACAAATGTTGCTAAACACTATACACAAATACGGATAAGCAGTCGGATATCGCGAAAAAAAGGTAGCTTCTTATCACTGAGCTTGACCGGATCCTGAACCACATTTCCCAATGGCGAGAACTTGGTCGAGTTCAATGCCAAAAAAACGCAGGCATATGCGTTTACAGCAAAGGTATCTTCTGTCCTTCCCCTTCCCACTCTTCAGAGCACGCCACTACCACTGCAGGACAACTTCAATATCCTGTATGAATCCTAGTATGGATGTTTGCTGCAAATTGAATAACAAAAACTACATCGAGAGTATCATCAAAACAGCTTCGCGTAAACTCGGAGTTCTGAAAGTCTTAAGTTTTAACTGCCTGCGTGGAATACTGCTCGCATCTCTGGGATGAATCCGCAAAGAACTTATTAGGTGCTCACGACAGGTTGCAGCGACGTGCGGTCAACATTATTGGAAATCCTGAGGTCACGAGTACCCTCGAGCCTCCGTAGATGCGTAGAGATGTTGCTTCCTTGGCAGTTTTTTACCGTCTCTACCATATTGAAAGTTCGAATGAGCTATTTCAATTAGTCCCAGGAGGACTAATCTGACCTCCTTCCCTATACAGGACAACACGTGCAGGACTTAGATGTCACCCCTATACGGTGCAGAATATTCCTTCAAGAACCAAGCGGTTCGGTGACTCTTTCCTTTGTCGCACCATTAAGACCTGGAATTCCTTCCCAGCTCACGTGTTTCCCTCTTCCAACAGTTCCGGCTCCGTAGCCAAACGGCAAAAAACTAAACCCTTATGGAGTCGTCATGTCCGTCTGTCTGTCACTTTCTCCGAAACTATAAGAACTATGCTGTTGAAACTTGGTAAGTAGATTTATTCTGTACACTGCATTAGGATTTTCACACAAATATAGAAAAAAGAATCAATAAATTATGTCCCCATACTTAGATCTGAAACTCGTTTTTTTTTTGTTTGGTCACGATAACCGACATCCACGCGGGCGGAGCCGCGGGCAAAAGCTAGTATAAAAATAAAAACATTTATAGGTTACAACACTTACAACGAACTACAAGAACTTTTGTATTATGGTACTTGCTTCTATATTCCGGTATATATCTTAACCCCAAGACGCGAGAGAAACAAGACCGTGGCACGTGATGATTCTTTTGATAATCTATGCATTATAATAGAGCACATTTTGAGGGTCAAAATATATGTCGATAGTTATACCTCCTAAAGGGTTTCGTAATGTATTTCTAGACGTGAAACACAGATTCACGAATCTGTAATAAGGTAGGTATTACTTATGTTCATATAACGAGTTAATATTCGTATTTGGTTATCCTAAACGTATCGTTTCACGTATGTAACATATATTAGCATTAATTTTCAGGTTACTGTTTTTATAGAGGTGAGATGGCGCTAAAATAAGGACGCATTTTATGAGGATAAAGATGATGTTATTGTTGAATTGTTGAGTTTTAAACATTTATTGTTTATGGTGTAGGGTTTTAGTAGTGCCTTGTCTAGCGATAGCGTGATTCTTCCCTGCGCCATTATATGTTTTTGCTTTGATTATGTCTTACACCTTATGCCTTTTCCATACGATTCACGCCTTAGGTATTTGTCCCACCGGCAAACATGAAGCTAGCAATTGCATACAAACGAGGTGCTGAGTAGCGAGTGTGTAGCTCCGATAGTTTTGTCGCTGGGTTTCAGGTTTTTCTGTTTAGAAACTTATTTTGAGGACTAAAATCAAAATTGAACCACTAGTTAATTAGTTAGTTAGCCTAGTAAATATGTTTAATATGTGTTTTATTAAAAAGTCGCCAAGAAATTGTTTACCTTCCGAAAGGAGTATAGGCATAATCAAATCAAATCAACCACTCACTCGGGGGCCGAAACGGGGTATTTCTTTTCTATAAGTAATGTAATTTTCTCTCGTTCGACTTGTTTTCTAATCGCCAAACGAGGATCGCTTTCCGGCTATTAACTTTGACAGATCATAACGTTCCACTATATAAGAAGACTATCTAGTCTGGCCCTGACTACGGCTCTCTTACTGGTGCGTTTAGCATCGTAATACTCGTCGCGGTCTTCGGGAGATTTAATCTATCTATCTTCGCCGTGATCTGCTTTTGGTGTGTGTCGTTCCACCCCAAGTGTCCTTCTCACACTTGCGTCCACCCTGAGACCTACCGAGCACGGCCTTTACCGCCTCAAGAATAGCTGCATGAATCTTGTACCAGCAATCTTGTACTGGTTCGTCTACAGCATCAGCATGCTTTAAAAAAACATTCAAATAATGTTATTTGAATGATTTTTTAAAGCATTTTGCATGCTCAATGTTTAAATCGATTTAAATGGGTCTAGGCGGGGTTTGAACCCGTGATCTTTGCCTTATAGGGGCAATGCTTTGACCACTAAGCTACCAGCGAGGGGTCTCTATAAACCGATTCCTGTCGGCTTCCAAATAGGTCGCCTGGTGGTAAGTATTTTTTTACCGGCTTCCCTTTTGAACATATGACGCAACTTTCGCCATAGTTAGATAGTTCTAAAATTTATGACAACTCACCCCCTTGATACTCTTCGATAGATCCTTACGAACAATAAATTTGTTTGCCAAAAACCACAGAAAACACCTTTCACATATTTTTTTTTACTAATTTCCTCATTTTGCATGTTGTTTCAAATTTTCAGTCTAGATTCTATCTGAGACTAGACTTAAATACCTATCAGGTTTGACTCTGAGGAACCAACAATACCTCGTAAGCAATAAGTGAGAGATTAGCTCTCACAAAAATGCATACATTATTTAATGAAATTTTTAACGGTGTCAAGGCGGTGATGTTCAGAATTCAGAATAATTGCATAGCAAACTTTATTTTATTAATTTTATAATTTATTATTACTACTACTACTAGCTGACCCGGCGAACTTCGTACCGCCAATATTTATTCGCCCGCGTGGCGTCGGATCTCGTTCCCGCAGCACCCTCTACTATATTTAACATGTATTATACATTTAAACCTTCCTATTAAATCACTCTATCTATTAAAAAACCGCATCAAAATCCGTTGCGTAGTTTTAAAGATTTAAGCATACAAAGGGATATAGGGACAGAGAAAGCGACTTTGTTTTATACTATGTAGTCATGATACAAAGGCAGTAAATCAGCGTGTGTGTGTAGTGTGACCTACGACAGGAATGGGGAGAGGGTAACAGAACGTTGAAGGAAGGGGAAGAAGATAGGATATCTAGCATTCTGGGTTGTACCTACGAGTACAGGTTGTAAGGAATGCAAATAGGATAGAGTCCTGAGTCTACAGATTGCTTAATTTCGTAGTTTTTTCTCAACAAATATGCATAGTAAACTAAGATATTGCGTGACTAAACTGAAACTATGACTTTTGGTTACTTTCAATTCCCAAAATAGGTTAAAATAACAATCGAAATAAGGCAAGGTGTGGTTCACTTAGAGCACCCAGCCGAATAGCACTACTCGCTTCCACTCCAAACATTTGCATTACGCGCTTTGTGCACTAATCATAGCACATTGTGACGTCAAGGTGTGCTGCGATTTTGTAAGGAGCGTTATCAAGCGGCACGAGAAATTGAAATTTTCAAAATAAAATATCTTTAAAGCTACTTGTCAATGGAATATTTCATTTTAACAAATCACCAGGCATACTATTGTAAAAGGTACAGTTAAAAGCAGTATAAAAATAGGACACTACCCTATTACAGCTATCTAATGCTACCTTAAGTCATTACCTATTAAGAAGGTGGTGCTTATGCTTGGAGATTTTCAATATTCGGAGCCCTAGCCAATATAGTCTGCAAAACGTTGCACTTTCGGATTAATGGGCGAAGCTTTGGTACATAATTTCCTATAGATTGGTGATTGGACATGTTTTCTTCTTCCTACAGTCCCGGGTCCTTTGAGCAGGGCGTGAAAATGAATCTGATGAGGCCGTCAAGCTGAGTGCCACCATTGTTAGCATGGCACGTGTATGTAATGGTGACCCTCTCTCCTGAGACTTTGCCTTCAGCTTAACATCAGGCGAGGTAAAGTCAAAGACAAGTACTATGCAGGAAAAAACAGCAGTTACTACAACAAACAAACTAAATCATGGTAAGGAGAAGTAAGAGAGCAGATCCCTGGCTCCAATTGCTTGCAATTGCTACGGGCTTGAATGCAAACGGGATTGGCGCTCGTATAAATAGTAATTGTCTAATTAAGTTCTCAATGGAAATGTACCATGAAACAATATCGCTTATAACTACTAAATGTAGAACAAATAAAGCCTGCTAATAGGACAGATGCGAATCTGTCTGTATGTTCGTCACTGTATTAGTACAGTCAACATTTGCTTGGCAAGTTAATATTTTGTATATAATATTTTGTGTCTGTATATCCCGGTAGCCAAGGTGCACCTCTATTTAAGTAGTTTTGTGTTTTAGGAAAAAGAGCTATCAGAAACTAGTTGAACCACCTCGGCTTCGCCTGTGGCATACTTCAACCCCGTAGCACACCTAAACCATTATGCGTCACTCAATCGTTTTGCCTTCCCGGAACCTCTACACCTGAAGTTTATGATATGGTATTAAAGTTCAAATAAACTTTTAAGTATCATATGAATTGTCTGTATAGGAGTATAGAAAAGTGTTGTTTTTTAGACTTTCAGGCAATTTTTATAATTTTCTCTGCGTAATAACCATCCTCGTACTACCGGCAGTGACCTGCTCCGTACGGCGCAGAGCACGATGGCCTCCAGGGCCATCAGGGGATACCGCACGATATCCTTCGAAGCGGCGAGTCTCCTGGCCGGATCGCCACCGTGGATCCTGGAAGCGAGGGCCGTTTCGGCACTATATAAGTTCCGAAAGGAGCGGGGATTCGATCCTGAGCCCGGGGATATTCGAGCCGAGAAATCCTGGCTCCACCAGGTCATGGTGGCCGAGTGGGAGCGACGACTTGGGCAACCACGCGCAGGGCACGCCGTGATTGCGGCGGTAGGGCCCATCATGGGGGAGTGGCTAGAGAGGCCACACGGTAGCCTCTCGTACCGTCAGACGCAGATTATCACCGGGCACGGTAGCTTCGGGCGGTATCTGCATCTGATGGGTATAGAGCCAACGCCCGAGTGCCATCACTGCCACGCGAGCGTGGACTCGGGGCTGCACACGCTCACCGAGTGCCCGGCGTTTGAGATGCCGAGGCGGGAGCTTGTGGCGGCCCTGGGGGTGAGAGTGCTCACGCTCTCCACCCTGCTCGCGGGCGATGGTCCGCTGCGCGGATGTGTGGGCGGCCAGCGCCTCCTTCTGCGAGCTGGTCATGCTCGCGAAGGAGACAGCAGAGCGGGCGCGGCGCGATAAGCGAGAAAAGCTCGGTGACATCGCTGCACGCGCCCGAAGGCGGCTCGGGCGTCGGAGGGCGCAAACTGACCTCCGCCCCCCATGAGCGCGGGCCTGAGGGTGACGGCTGGAGCCGCCTATCACCCTAGCAGAAGCAGGCCACGGCGGCGGCGCGCATCGTAGGACGATGCGCGCCTCCCCACACCGGGGTTGAGTCGGGGACCGCTTGGCCCCCCCCCCTTCCCGAAGAGGGCCAGACCGAGAGGGATGGCCCTGGGTCAGCCGGGGTGCGAGGGATATGTCGCATGACAACCTCACCTTCGGCCTAGCACTACAACCCAGAGACGGCGTGCGGTTTAGTCGGTTGGGATGAGTATCCGTGGGGATATCCCGCACGTAAAAAAAAAAAACGGCAGTGCGTAGCCAGAGTTCACTGGAGAGTTTTCGTGCTTTCAGTGGGAAGACCAAAGGTTATTCCTGCTTTGTCTTCCTTTCAATGTATTAAAAATCATCTACGTTTTCAATCTCGAAGAAAGCATCTTTTTTTCGAAAAAACATATAAAGAATTTCACAAATCTTTCCAACGATTCTCTGAAAGTCACGAATATGTAATATATCTTTTGTTCTTTTGTACCTCAATGAACGGATAAAAGCAATCCCACTGAAAACGTTTCCTCTAAAGTAAATTGTATAAGGCTTTTACTTTTATAAAGTTATCGTGCAGTCTCATGAAGTGCTAAACCCCTAGCTTTATAAGACTCTTCTGAAATGTTAACGAAAAACTGAATTGTCGAATCTGTATTAAGGCAAAATATATTAAATTAAATATTAAATATTCCACTACATTTCACACAGCGCTATCTAGACCCATGGTTAGCATAGCTTAACTAGCTTGTGTTATGGAACCTAGAATGCGGATAAACATACTTAGATACTTTTTTTTTTGTAAATGCATAGAAACACCCAGACCAATGCAAATATACATATTCACGCATACAAATTTATCAGGGAGTACTTAAACCTTTTGCATTTTCCAACAAAAGGGGTAGAGTACCGGGTAAGCGACCCCGACCTCCCGAGCTACTGCTATCTCCTCCTGCTTCTTCCAAGATAGTAGTATCCTATACCTAATAATTCCTTTCCCAAATTCCGCAGTCCTCAGTCCTGATCTCAAATTCATTTCCTACTTATTCCTGTAACTTTCCTCTCTGCCAAGCCAATGGTTGCCGTGCCGAGGGCTGCATGGCTAGGGGCGAGCCTTGTCACAGGCTAGTGTACAGTCGTCAAAGAAAATACGGTCACACTTTCTCATATAACGTGGTATACCTATAAAGGTACAACCGTTTTTTTTTTTGACAACTGTACTTAGAGACGAATGGATCAATTTTCAAATTCCTTGACTCCTTGCCTATACCTACGCCTAAATCTTTCTGATTAAAGAAATAGTTGTGATAGGCTCGTTAGCGAGAACTGAACTACTTTTACTTTTACTTTACTTTCTTACTATACTTTTACTTTACCACAAAACCGAACTTGGATTCTGTGTTCTATACTTTTCTATCCCTCAGAACCATCATTTACTAGAGTAAGAAAAAGAGTGGGATCCGAGCTCCTCCTTCATTCGCCATTCACCCTTCTCTTCTGTAGAGACAACGGCACAATTATCGTGTCATTATTTTGTTTGCCAAGTGTGCTGTCACCCTAAGAGCGTCCTCAAAGATACTCATGAGTTCCTCAAGTCTACTCTCCCCCTAAAGCCCTTTCGAAATGATACAATTATATTCCACAGACTTTTAAAGACAAAAGAACACGGGAATGAACTCAGAATTCAATTATTTTTCTATACGACTGCCCCCACTCGTTCAGTGCTGTTCCTCGCCAACTCATAACGTCAATAGATTCGTTTTTATTGCATCACATGCGAGTGCACTTGTGTTTATTGTCGAGAAAACAATCCCAAGTGAGTGGATATTTCAAATTATATGTACAAACTGCAAAGGAAATACGTGGTGTATGCTTGTCATGTCATGTGCGATAAACACGGAATCATTGAATGTAATGGATAAAACCCCAAGATTTGGTTAGCTTATGGCGTGGATCAGTGGCTCAGTAGTCGGAACATTCCTCCGTAGGCGAAAGACCACGGGTTCGAATCCCACCTGATTCAATTTTTGCTGTCTTAGTCGATTATAGGAAAATCTCTTGTAAGAAAAGAATTAGGCAATAAAACTCTAGGTACTATTTTAATCGCCACTAATTACAATTAAATAATTATTATTTAAAGTTTTATAAAATCTTCAATTGTAATTAAGCTTACGCAGTTATGCAAGCCTCTTTATTTAAAAAACTGTCCGTGTAAGATTTAGAATCTTGTACCAACGGTTCTGTATAAACTTAAATAATGAAAGCACCAATGTTTGATGCTTTTTTCGTCAGTAACGAAACAGAGTAATATTTTGTGCTTGGTGTTTGGGACTGAAACTTAAAATAATGTCCTCCATATGTGGACATAGGTCAACATGGTTAACTGTATGTGGAAGGTGGAGAACCGGGTGCCGCCCCGAGGCTTATGTACAGTCGACAAAGGAGTCGGTTGCACCTTAGAGAAAGTCGGTTGCACCTTAGGTGAAAAAGTGCGACTGCATCTTCTTTCGACTGTACTGCAATAGGTTTATTTTTATTATTTTTCCTTCTGAGTGATAAAATTAACTGCTGATTCCATTGAGTTAGAAGTTTGATATTTATTTTCACAGCTCCAAGGATTGCAGACTTGAGTATTAGATATTGATTTTATCGTAATACCTTGCCATAATTCTGAAAAAGGTGTTGACAGACGGACAGTGAAGTGATCCTATAGGGTAACATTTTTCTTTTGAGGTGAGGGACCCTGAAGGCCCATTATTTCTTGCCTCATTACTCACTATTTCATTTCTCAACTCAATAGAAATAGTAAATATTAATCAAATGATCTATTCTATCGCACGCAGATGGCAATTTATGCTAGATCCGTGAGAATATACTCATTACATATTTCCTTTGTTTGAGATAAATACCTACTTCACTTGTGAGATAAAAAGATAAAAAAAGATGGCTGAAATCTTTGTTATATCATGCAAAGATAAAAAAATATACCAATCTTATAAAGAATGACTTACTTTTTGAAGTCGATTAATGAATCCCTGTTTATCTGGTTTCAATCAATTAGCCTTGTTTCAATTGCTTAGCAATCTGGACATAGCCTTACACGTCAATTTTACTTCACCTCGTCTGATGGTAGGTTTAAGGGAAAGTCTCAGAAAAGAGGGCCACCATTACATACAAGTACCATGTTATCAATAGAGCTCCCGTTTTCCACCATATTAGTACCTATATTACCAATGCCCGCGACTTCTGCACGGAACTGTGGTTCCACACACAAAAAAGTGGATCTGGTTATACACAAAAAAGTAACCAACGTGTTATTCCTATTTATAATCTATCCCTGTACCAAATTTCAGCCAAAACCGTCCAGTCGCTAGAGCACGATTGAATAAGAAACATCTTCACAAAGGGTCACATTTATATTAGTAAGATCCTACCTACCTACTTACTAAAAATGTATAAAATTATCATATTATCGACTAACTGCCAGTGTATAAGGGTACTTCCCAGTCTTCCCCCAAAGTATTCCCACTTTTATGTAAAACAGTAGACTGTCGTCTACTTAAGTACTCTTCAGCAACTTGAATGGAATTTCTTCAGGGAACTTATTATAAAGTGCTGAACTTTGAGATATAAATTATTAGGAACCGCTTACGAGGGCATGCCTCTGTAAAATTTGGTAGATAGATTTAAAATGTAGGTAGGTACTAGGTATAGATACTTATTTGATATTGCAGTGAAGTTATTTTTTAACATGTTCTATTATGAGATTATCACAGATATTATTGTTGATGATGCATGTTATTTTATTATTTAGGTGGTATACAAAGTATAAAAATGCAGAATGCGGTATTTACGTCTCGACACGGCACGCATCGTGAGGAGGTTCCTTTCCCTGGAGCCCTAGCCACCGGTAGCTTGGTCCCTGTACCCAATGCCGGTGGAGCACCATTTTTAATATTTTTAACTAGATGTTTTTTTTTAATATGAATTTAAAATGTAATTAATAAGTAATTTTTAAATAAATAAAGAGAAATAAAATATAAAATGGTTGTTCGTGATGCTAAAATAATAGTGTTTTTACCCGACTGCCAAAAAGGGTTATGTTTTTTGCTCGTATCTTGTATGTTTGTATCTATGTTTGTAATATTCTTTATTACCTCATATCTTCTGAACCACTGCACGGATTTCAATGATTGATGCCTCAAATGAAAGGTATTTATTAACCTAGTGTTCTTGGGTACATAAAATATGAACAAAAGCTATAATGTTGGGTTTTTGACGCCAAAATATATGTGGTATACATTATTTTTAACTCATATTTATCGAGTGGGGTATCGAAATGAAGACAATTATTGTATGCTGATACGTATATGGTTAAGCGTGATGAGCAAGTACCATACGTGTAACATGGTATAATTATGCTATATCTAATAAAGCATTCGAATATTTGAATTTTTTTATGATTTCACAGAGTAGATAATAGCGTAACCTTTCGAAGATAATATCACTTTTATAATCTGTGTTTATTAAAAATATAATACTATTAAGTAAGTTTGATACAGACTTAACCGGAAGAATCTAGTGTATAAGGAAAAGGAAGCTTCGCTGTTATACTGGATGCGGAAGACCGAGGATCTGATACTATGGCGCACACCATGAATTGCAATAAGCTAATTGACAAGCAGTGTATAAACATTCCTATATTTCTTAGTTTTTATCAAACTGCATTTATTAGTCACGTATGTGACATATTAACTTATATGTTAGTCAATTTTGAATTTAACTCTTCTTCCCCAAGCGTTAATCCCTTCCCCAGCTTCCACTACGGAGTCTGGGATACGTTTTTTCCAATTATTTTTCCAGTTTAACTGCGGGCTGGCTGATCTTCGATATATTCCGTAAAGCGACTGGCATATAACCTAACTAGATAATAATATTATGCAGCAATAGCGGTAGGTACATACTTAGTAAGAAATAGGTATAGCATTTACCTATTTCTATTGTTCATACTTGCATAAATTAGACGCTGTTTATACAGTCTATTTATAACTGAATCAACATGACAATATGACATCTCTCTTCTAACCTAACCAAATGATCTAAATAATAGACTAGATATAATGTTGGACGCGTTTGCATTGTGATAGTTGCATGATTGTAGGCACTGAATAAGAAGCATGTACAGAGAGTCAAGGTTTCCCCTAAGTAAGATACAATGGCTAGCTCATCTCTTCCCGTAAATCGCGAGTGAGGCGTGAATTGTACAGAAACGGTAAGAGAAGGTGTAATCAAAGCAAATTTGTACATCGTTGCCTTTACTTTGGAGTCCAGGGACTTGTTAGATATGAAGTAGTTTGTTTTTTTTTCGGCAATCCATTGCCATCTGACCTCCCAGCGTGAGTTAACTATTAGGTACAATCTGTCGAACAGTATGGATGTGACCCACGATGCTATAGCCTTTTCGAAACGCAGCTAGCTCCGGTGGCTGCAACTCATCGAGCTTACCCGCGAGACGATTTGTGACCACTCTCGAGAACAATTTGTAGACATGGCTCAGGAGTGAGATGGGCCTGTAGTTCTTCAGCAAGGTCTTGTTACCTTTTTTTAAGACCAGTATTAGGTACCGCACTACCGCTCCATACCCTAGGTGTTAAACCCAGTTGGATGACGGAGTTATAGAGGCGTGTTATATCTTTCAGGATTTGGAACCCCGCCTGCTTTCAGGAGCTCAGTAGTAATTCTGTCATCACCAGGGCACCTGTTGTTCTTCAGTTGTCTGAGAGCCGCCTCTATCTCGCACTGCTCGACATCGGGTATCTCCTCGGTGTAATGGCGTGTGAGCGGACTCTGTGGTTCATCGTTGTGTCCTGTCGGTTTACTCTTCCGTGATGCATATAGCGGTCCATAGAATTTCTCGGTCTCGTCGAGAATCTCGAACTTTTTAAGTTCTGTCAGATGTTGCACACTTCCATAGGCCAACTGGCTTGTCTGCCAACTCAGTTGTATTAAAATAAAACTGCTGAGCGAACACTTTCGACCCCCTATTTTGCTCAATTGCCTCCTGGACGCTGCGAGTGTTGAAGCGTCGGAGGTCACGTCGTATCAATTTTTTATTTGTTTGTTTCAGGCTCTCATCTGAAGAAGACGACTGTGTGGATACTGGAGATGGGGTGGTGTACCTACTTGTATTCTTTCTGTGTAGATTTGTTACTTTAATTACTATACGTACGACCATTGTACATCAAAACGACAACCATGTCTTTGTGTATATGAACGCCTGCAGAGAAACAATAGCCTTATAACGAACGACATATTGCCAATCGCCGATATCCAGGCGCTTTATTGCACTCTAAATTAGAAAATCTCTCTCAGGCTCTTACCTGGCGATTCTTAAAATCCATAGGTGTGGGTAAGGCCATAGAAACCTCAAATGGTGCCATGGATCTTAATGCACTCAATAAACACTTTTCTACCCCTCCAGTGGTACTTGATAGTTTAACTAAAACCTCCACGCTCTCTTATCTGGTCAACCTTGACCCACCTGACTGCATTCAATTTTCTTTTAGACCGGTCACCGAGGACAATATTAAGAAAGGTATACTTTCTATCTCCACAAAGGCAGTGGGTAGTGATGACCTAAGTTTAGAAATGATCCTTCCAGTGTTGGGTAGCATTACGCCTCTTATCTCACACATTATAAATTTTTCTTTGATGGCTAATGTCTTTCCAACTGACTGGAAGAAGGCCTTTGTAATCCCTCTTCCCAAAACCACTAACCCAACTTCCCTCACTCAGTATCGCCCTATTTCGATCCTTCCTGTACTCTCGAAAGTTCTCGAAAGTGTTGTTCACAAACAACTCTATTCCTTTCTTACATCCAACAACCTTCTCTGTCCCTTCCAATCCGGTTTCCGTACCTCTCATGGTACCGTTAGTGCGTTGCTGAATGTCACGGAGGATATTCGCCTTGCGATGGATAACACTAAGTTGACTGTTATGACTCTGCTTGACTTCAGTAACGCATTTAATTCGGTTGACTTTGATGTTCTTCTTGGCTCCCTGCACTCTCTTAATATTCCTCCATCTGTGATCGAATGGTTTCGGTCTTATCTTCATGGCCGCCAGCAGCGTGTGAAAACCGACGATTTAAAATCGGATTGGTCGGATCTCACTGCTGGTGTCCCACAAGGCGGCATTCTCTCTCCTCTGCTTTTTTCTATTTTCATAAATAATATTTCCTGTGTAATTTCTTCTCCCTTCCATCTGTATGCAGATGATTTACAAATATACAGGCATTTCTCTGTTTCTGAGTTTTCCGAAGCAGTTGCAGCGATCAATTCGGATCTCTTAGCTATACAGACATGGGCAAAAAATTTTGGTTTGTTGGTGAATCCCACCAAATCCCAAGCTATCATTATAGGTAGCAGTAGATTAATTGGTAGGCTTAAAGACGTCATTGATGACCACAAAATTTACTACAATGGAATTTGTATACCATATACAGATAAGGCCAAAAATCTGGGGGTTATTTTTGATAGCACGTTATCTTGGTCAGCACAGGTTAGCGAGGTGAGCAGGCGCATGCACTATTCTTTTCATTCTCTCAAACGGCTCCAGACCTTCTTACCCTTTCAAACTAAAATCATGCTTGCTCAAGCTCTTCTCCTTCCCATTCTTGATTATGCTGATGTGTGTTACTTGGATGTGACAGAGGAGCTTTTGAATAAACTTGAGCGCCTACAAAATCTCGCTATTCGGTTTATCTTCGGACTTCGCAAATATGATCATCCTCCGAATTTCGTGCTCAGTTAAAATGGCTCCCAATCCGCCTTCGTCGTGATGTGCACATCCTGTCTGTCCTCTACAAAATCCTTCACGATCCGTCCACTCCTGAGTATCTCTACTCCCGTTTCAATTTTCTATCTCCTGACCGGCCTAGGCGCGCATGTATCACCAAGGTACTTGAGTGCCCTAGTGCTAATACTAAATTCTTTTCCAACTCATTTACTATTCGAGCTACACAACTTTGGAACAAGCTCCCAAAAACAGTCCAAGACTGTCCATCTATTTCTATTTTCAAAAAACGAGTGAAAGAACACTTCCTATCGAAACTTCAGACATAAGTAGATATATATTATGTATGTATTTATATTATATTAAACAATGGTATTAGTATGTATGTGTATTTTGTTCTTGTATATTTATGTATGTATATGTTTGTGTGTATGTATATATATATTTATTTATTTATAGATATAGATTCATATTATTACTGTTTACATTTATGTAGAATTTATATTGCGTGTACTATTCTTGTCCCCGTATGTATTTATTTCGTATTCAGTTTTTACAGGTTGGCTGGAAGAGATCTCTTTATAGAGATAAGCTCACCGTTGTGAACTAGATTTAAGTTTTATTGTTTATTGTATTTTTTGTGTGCACAATAAAGAATATATAATATCTTTCCTACAATAGTTTCTCATCATTCAAAGAGTGTAGAGACTCACTGGTATTTTCTCTTTCCTCCAATAAGTGTAAACAGTGTGAAGGAACGAGATAGAAAGAGCACATTCTAGTTCGATAGGGTTGTCAAGTGCTACAAATTTCGTGCGCGGCAATTTCCGTCATGTGCCAATTTATGAAGTGTGCTCGACTGAAAATTCAGTGCGTTGTACGTTTTAGATGAAGATGGATAAAACTGAGATAATTTTCTATCTCCGTTCATTAAAAGAAAATCTGGGGTTGCTGCCAAAGCTGTTTAACTCGAAACAATATCATTTTACATTCTAGAACAATAAAATGTACAGTTATTAAAAAGTGCAAAGTAATCCTCTGTAAATTAATAATTCCCTGTTTCAAACGTTGCCTGCCAATATTTCATTGAAGATAGTGAATTGTTACATTATTAAATAAATCGTAATGCACCGTTAGTAAGATAAAGTTATAGTTTTTTTCATTAGGTACATTACAACATTAATAATTAATTTGATAGTAAACAGGGGGATATATTTATGTATCCTTTAGTCAATTAACGATGGGGTTGTTAAAAATTTAGGTAACTGAAGGTCTGTATTTGAAAAGTGTAGTCTATTTTAATGTAGTTTTATAGGACTGTTTGTTTTTCACAAAGCAAGCATTATTTTATTCTCCATCGTATTACAAAAGCTCAATGAACCGACAACTTCATAAAAAAACATGACTACAAAAAAAAGACGCGCTTGGCGCCATTTGTTTTTTTCTGTAGTGATATTTTTTTATTAAATTTTCGTTTCATTTCAATATAGCCTGAAAAGGTCTAAAAACAACACTTTTCTATATCCCCTCCTACAACGATACGTAATAATACTTAAAAGTCAATTTGAACTTTAATGCCATATTAAAAAACAAGTGTTAGTGTAGAGGTTCCAGGAAGGCAAAACGATTGAGTGACGCATGATGGCTTAGAGCTGCTACGGGGTTGAAGTATGCCACAGGCGAAGTCGACGAAGTCAACTAGTATAATATATATTTAATTCTTATTCCATCTAGTTTTCATTAGAAATTAACTTACCAAGTATGGTTGTAACTCAATCGTCGTGGGGACCTATTAAATTATCGAGGTGTTTGGTGGGCATGAAGAAAGTCAATAAGAAGACTTACCATGTGGTACCGAATGTGGGTGCCCCCAGACCTGACACCTTCGTTCAGCTGTATGGAGCTGACGCTGCCCGCGTCGTCATCCATGAAGCCTGTCTTCTTGTAACGTGCCATCTGAAACAAAATATGTCGTAGGTTTGAAATACTAGTATATAATGCTGTTCCAAGTTTATTTTATTCGAGTAAACTTAACACTTAACAAGATACGCGCGAAAAAAAATTAGGTAACGAAGTATTTTTAAAACGGATTCTACCGCAACCCATTTAATATTATTTTAGATATAATATAAGTTACACTGAGCCCCTCGTTACTGTTCTGTTGCTTTTCAGCGGCCGTGATCACGATGAGTCTTCACATTCTTGGAATGTATATTTCCACAAAAAGGTAGGACCCTGCAAATAGCCTTTCAAAGAGGACGCTCATGAATCACTTACTGATAGTCCATTCAAACAGTCCTGAACTATCGAAATTTGCCCGGTATCTCTGGCAGACGAAAAGCTTACTATCTAGCAAGTAACACTGAGTGAAGACAATAAACAAAATAGTCTTCTTTCATCACCAAAAAGCGGGGCTTTGTGGATCCTAAAATTCCTCTTGTCTTTAAAGAGGGCTATAAAAATCGGTGCCTGATGTAGTATTTTATATCGAAACTTTTAGACATAACATAACATAACATAAACTCACGCCTATATCCCCGAAGGGGTAGGCAGAGGTGCTAGCACCCACATTTCGGCAGTTTATGTTTAGGTCCCAATGTAATAGGTGGCGAGCCTATTGCCATTAACCTGCGGTAAATACACACATAACTTCGAAAAGCATCGAAAAGTCATTGGTGCGTGCCATGGTAAAACCTGGGATCGAACCCGGGACCTCGTCTCAGCAGTCCATTACCCATACAACTAGGCTACCGCGGTTTTTTACAAACACGAACTTTTAGACAAACACATTAATTCCTTTAAAACTTTGCAACAAGGCCTTTCTGCTCAGACTTTTGCTATCATCCTCATTAGAAAAGTTTTTTGATGTATTATGTTTACAACCAAGGCTTAGTTTGTTAGCTAAATCCTAATAATATTATAAACGCGAAAGTTTGTAAATATGGATGGATGGATGGATGAATGTTTGTTCCTGGTACGTAAAAACAACTGAATGGATTTTAATGAAACTTTACAATAATATGGCTTATACATCAGAATAACATATAGGCTATCATATCACAAGAGACAGGAGTGCGCTTGAGCGTTCTATCAATTCATAAACCGTGACTGATGATACCCTCGGGTCAGCGCTAAAATTTACAACACTACGCGGTAAGCGCAGCTAGTGGTCTATAAAAATATGCTCTCGGGGGTAGTGGATGAACGGCAGTCGCTCCAGTAAATCAAGGTAAACCAATACATAAGATAGGAGAAGTAAAAAGTTCACGATGCGTATTCCGCATGTTATGCATATGTCGCCGCCAACTAGCTTAATCAGCCGTACAATTGGCTTTTTGTCTTCTTTGCCATCCATATAGGGTTCATAAACACACGTGCGAAATTTTAGTCACTTAGTATGTTTGTCTTCTGAACCATCGATAATTGTATTATATATGTCGCCGCCAACTAGCTTAATCAGCCGTACAATTAACTGCCTAGGCAGTTAACTAAACGGCGCCATTCAATTAACGGCCTGAATGATATTCAGCCGTCTCGTTTATTACATCATTTAATAACCTGGCTGGCTAATGCTTAGGCCAATCGTAAGATGAGGCACTACCTTGAAATAAGATAGAAAATTAAATACATACATACATAACGACGTCAAAACCAGAGTGATCTAAGTGACATTTTTGCCAATACTGAGGTTATTACACAATAGCATAGAAAAACCATAATTCTTCCATGCGACACTGATCTAAGCGCTCTTGAGTGCTTTCTTCCTTGAGAGATCACAACATATCACTATGGAATTGGTACGGTCTGCAAAGCGAAGGCATGCCAAACTGATCTAAGTGTGAGATGCACTTAGATTACTATGGTCCCAATTTTACTACTGGGTTCTTAACGTTTATGGAAAACCAAAGTGATCCAAGCGCAATAAAGAAACAATAAATTATCATGTTTTATGTCATTTACCTCATTTTCTATTTCACACTTATGTTTATACACTGTCATAAAATATCTCACCGAAATTAGGCACATAATGATACCTATTATCAAACTGTGGTTTTATGATTGTTATTAAATCACGAGTGGGATAATGACTTCTTTTTTTAATTTTAGACTTCTAAACAAAAAACCGAAGTCTTATAATATGAATTTGTCGGTCCGTCTGCCTGTCTGTCTGTCCGTCGCGAGCTTCAGCGGCCAAACGGATACCGTTTGGCCGCTAGAGCAACGCGTTCAATGCCGTTCGATTCAGCATAGTCGATAATCTCACAGATTTTGAAAAAAAAATAGAAAAAAAAATGTTTAGAAGTCTCTATGCCGTCTAGAGGGGTTCTTTCCATCGAGTAACGGGTTGAGATGCATCATTCTAAAAAAAAAAGTACAAAAAGAAAGTGTTCAATAGAACAAATAAATTAATATACCTACTTATTGTTTTTTCATTTCATGCAATTTCGTATTTTAAATAGAAAATTTCATATTGTACGTGTATAATAACCAAAACCTTTTCTCAAATAAGTATAACTTTTGTTTTTTCTCTGTTAAAAACTTTTAAGTCTGTGGCCAGTGTTTTTTTATTATCCTGGCGGGAATAATAAAAAAAAGTCCGCCAGTAAAAAAAAGTACGATATTCTTTTGTCTTACTCTTAAATATCTTAGTTGAAAGGGTGCTAGGTAAACTTTAAAAATGGATAAAAGAACCAGAGCCGAAAGAATGGTGAATATGGCATTACTAGCTTCACAGCGGTCATCTTCTTCGACTTCAGCTAGGGATGGAGATTTTTACAGTGATCATTCTTCTTATCATCCAGAGCAAAATCAAGACAGTTTCACAGAATTAGAAGACAATGAAGGTATGTAATGTGTACATAATGTTTATTGGTAATATGGTTAACTAGCTTTTGCCCGCGGCTCCGCCCGTGTAGATGTCGGTTATCGCGACCAAACATAGCATATGTCCGTTCTCAAGGTCTAATCTACCCCTACACCAAATTTCATTAAAGTCGGTTCAGTGGTTTAGGCGTGAAAGCGTAACATACAGACAGACAGAGTTACTTTCGCATTTATAATATTAGTATGGATTAATATGAATATGGTTAGAGAGATTTTACTTTTGAGTGATTTGCAGCATTACGCATGTATACTATTGCGAAACTAGGCGTTAAATGCTTTTTAAAACTCTAAACAAATACGCACACGATAATTTGTAATTGCATCATTTCGTTTCTGACTTGGGCTGCAGCTAATGCTATTCTTTACAGATATTGAAGAAATCAGAAGAAATGCAGAGGGTTCTATTGGTAATAAGTAATTGGAAGTAAACCATGCAGATGCCGATGAACGAATCACAGGAAGAAAAAGAATTCGAAATTTCGATAGCTGGGCGAAGAATATAAGAAAGCGAAAAAGGACTGCAGGTCAAGAATATCGCAACGTACGAGGTAATGTTGTCCCGGCCAAACAATATACACCAGTTGTTTGTAACTGTAGGTTTAAATGCAGTGAGCAGGTTTCAACTGAAAATCAAAAAGCAGTACACGAAATGTATTACCAGCTCACGTCGTGGGATGCTCAAACAACTTGGCTGTGCAGTGCTGTACAGACTTTCAATCCAAAACGCCGAAAGCAAAGACAACCTGCTCAAAATACTAGCCGCATAAAGTATGTACGCCAGTTTATGCTATTGGACAAAAGGGTATGCAAAAGTTTCTTTTTAAAAGTCATACAAATATCTAACAAGAGATTGGATTACGCATTGCGTATAAAAAAATCTGTTTCTGGCATAGCGGAGAAAGACAAGAGGGGACAACATCCACCTGCTAACAAGCTATCAGATGAAAAGTTGACATGGATAAGGGACCACATTAATAGTTTCCCGAAATATACTAGTCATTATGGAGAAAGTCGATCTACCCGCCAATATTTACGCCCAGACCTTTCAATGAACCGAATGTATGAACTTTTTAAAGCAAAATGTGAGTCAGAGGGAAAAGCAATTTTGAAGAAAAGTGCTTACACCAAAATATTTACAACGGAGTTTAATTACACTTTTACATCCCTAAGGCAGATACTTGTAAAACCTGTGATATGCTTGAGATCTCAATAAAAGCTGAAGAAGACCTAGAAAAATGCATAGCTACTAGAGTACAAAAAGATAGGCACATTGAACTTTTTTGAACACTGGGGAGGTTTATTATTTAAGACAACTGCAAATGCTTAACTTTGGGATTCATGCTTATGCAAAGGAGGGAGAAAAAGTCATTATGAATATGTGGCCAGAACATTGCGGGGCCAGAGGCTCTCAAGAAATTATGTCCTCACTGCAGTACTTTTTAGAAGATTCCGTTCCAGATACCGTCAAATCCCTGTGTTTTTTTAGCGACTGTTGCTCCGGTCAAAACAGAAATTGGAATGTTTTACACTTTATGATGTATCTGGTTAATAAATCTCCACATCTAGAAACGATAACCATGTACTTTCTCGTCAGTGGCCATACTTATCTGCCTAATGACACCGACTTCTCTTTCATAAGTCGAGAACAAAAGAAAATGGTTAACATCTACACACCAGAAGATTGGATGAAGCTTACCGTGACTGTCGAAAACAAAAATCTTTTACAGTGCGAGATATGAGAAACAAGTTTCTTGATTTTGAAAGCCTCACAGGATTATTCAAAGACTTTCAGATAGTGTTAAGAGAAGGTGCAAGAATTTCGATGATGCGTAAGATAAAGTTTTGCAAAGATTCCAGTTTAATCAGTTACAATGATGATTACACGGAAACATATGAAACTATTGATTTGAAACCAAATCATATAGGAACTGAAACTTTTTTTATAAACCTAAACAGTTATTTACCAGAAAAAGCCCCCGAAACAAGACCAGTAACATATCAAAAATGCAGGACATAAGAAAAATTCTTAAATTCGTTCCTCCCATTCATCATCAGTTTTACTTAACATTACCATATGTTTCAAGAAGAAGAGGCAATCAGGAAGCACTGGTTGATGAAGACTTGTTGCCTGCTCTGTTAGGTGATGATTAAAAGATAATTGTTTTACGTGCTTTTTAAATACTTGGTTTTGATTATTAAAGTACCTCCTACATTGTTAATACATTTTTCAAATTTGTGAACTGCCATAGTGATCTAAGTGATTTTTATCCCGTAAAATTAAAAATGTTCCCTTTATTAAATAAGTTAAATTGACAAAACGTGTTCGCTTTTTATTTTAAACTCATCAGAGGTACATTAAACTAAAATATAACAATATAAGGCTCATAAATTTCTTACAACAAAGCCTAAAGCGTTTTCTCATTTTTCTCGAAAACATACTTTTGTGCCCTAGATCACTCTGGTTCCAACGTCGTCTATTCTTACACAAGTAAATCCCCGAGGGGTGTATTCACAGAAAATTAGTGATAGGTTTATTGTGATAGCTGTGCAATCCGACTTGGTTAGGTTAGGTTAGAAGGCTAGGTTAAATCTTCGTGGTTATTTTTTTTAGAACCATACAAAAATAAGTCATTTTTCTAACTGTTTAATTAAATGCCTAGGCAAGTAGTTAAACGGTATCGATCCAAGCTATTTGCCTAGCCGTTTAATTAAATGGCTGAACACCGTTCAGGCCGTAAATTGAATCAACCTTACGGCATTATCAAAGGTTGAAACATGTATCAACCTTTGATTTTGCCGTAAGGCGAAACCGGTCAGGATTTTAATAAATAATGTGGAATAGTACAAGTATTTTCATTGAAGATGAACACCATTTTATAAACTTAACTTAAACTTACTTAAACTTAAAGTATGTCTTCGTCATACGACGTCATTACGAAAGTAATCCTTCAAAAAAGCCCCAAGCATAGATCACTCCATAGCGCGACTTTACACTAAGAGAAAATAAAGAAAAATAACTATGCCGTAAATTTCATTTTCATAAATCACTCCAAGAAATTATATTTCAGTCCATCTTACTTAAGAGCAAAGCGCCTTGCCTTCTGTTTTAATCATCCCTACTTAGCCGTGGTCCGCCTGGCCCAACAATCAAGAGTCTCACAAACACAAATTCTCCGCTGAACATGAAAATAAACTTGCCATAATTTCTCTTTCACAGTGAAAAGTGATTTTTTATAAGCGAGATTCGAGATTGTAAAAACCCAATTCCTGTATGCAGAACTAGGCTGGCTGCTCTAACCAGTACTCTTCACGCACAATGGCCCAAAGAGGAGGCTAAATGCGGACAAAAGAGTTCCTATCCTTTCCTGCCGGCTTGTCGCGGTAGAGATGTTTAAATTTAAACTCTGTTACGTCCAAACTAATCCATACTTAATATTATAAATTGGAAAGTAACTCTGTCTGTCTGTCTGTCTGTCTGTATGTTACGCTTTCACGCCTAAACCACTGAACCGATCTTGATGAAATTTGGTACAGAGGTATATTAGAGCTTGAGAACGGACATAGGCTACCTTTTATCACGAGAAAGGGGGTTTAAGGGGGGGAAATAGGGGATGGAAGTTTTTATGAAAGTTTGTCATTTCAGAAAATATCATAATGAAATTTGGTACAGAGGTAGATTAGCGTTTGGGAACGGACATAGGCTACCTTTTATCGCGAAAAGGGGGGAAGAAGGGGGGGGGACCAGGGCCTTGGGATAAAAGTTTATCGTTTTAGAAGATTTCCTGATGAAATTTGGTACAGAGATAGTTTAGAGCTTGGGAACGGACATAGGCTACCTTTTATCGCGAAAGGGGGGAAGAAGGGGGGACCAGGGTCTTGGGATAAAAGTTTATCGTTTTAGAAGATTTCCTAATTAAATTTAGTACAGAGATAGTTTAGAGCTTGGGAACGGACATAAGGTACCTCTTATCACAAAAAAGGGGGTAGAAGGGGGACTAGGGCCTTGGGATGAAAGTTTGTTAGTTTTGAAGATTTCCTGATGAAATTTGGTACAGAGATAGTTTAGAGCTTGGGAACGGACATAGGCTACCTTTTATCGCAAAAAGGGGTAGAAGGGGGAGGGGGAATATGGCTATGGGATGAAAGTTTGTCTTTTTTGAACATATTCTGATGAAATTTGGTACAGATTTAGAATAAAGCTTGGGAAACGAACATAGGCTACATTTTGTCGCGAGAAAGGGGGTTTAAGGGTGGGAAATAGGGGATGAAAGATTCTTATTTTTGAAGATATTCTGATGATTTTTGGTACAGGGATGAATTAGAGCTTGGGAACTAACATAGGCTTCCTTTTGTCGCGAAAAAGGGCGTTAGAAGGGGGGGCGTAGAATAGGGGATGGAAGTTAGTCAGTTTTGAAGATATCCTGATGAAATTTGGTACAGGGATGAATTAGAGCTTGAAAACGAACATAGGCTACCCTTTGTTGTGAAAAAAGGAGTTTAAGGGGAGGGGGGTTGAATGGGGGATGAAAGTTAGTTAGTTTTGAAGATATTCTGATGAAATTTGGTACAGGGATGAATTAGAGCTTGGGAACGAATTTAGGGTACCCTTTGTAGTGAAAAGGGGGGATGAAGGGGGGAGTGGGGCCATGAATGTCATTATTTGTGAAATTTGGTACAGAGATAGGTTAAAGCTTGGGAACGGACAGAGGCTACCTTAGATCGCATAATTGGGGGTAGAAGTGGGAAAATATGGCTTTGGGATGAAAATTTGTCATTTTTGACGATATCCTAATGAAATTTGGTACATAGATAGAGGATCGAACACAAGTAACACACTTTTATCGCAAAAAAGAGGGTTTAAGGGGAGGGGGAATAAGGGATTAGATTTTTTTTTATTAGATTAGATTAGAGTTCAAATAGAAAGTCAAGTAGAGTCGACTACAGGGACGAGTAGATATGCGACTAGAGAAGCCAGTGGAGAGGTAACGTGAGTATAGAATCAAATAGAGTGCAGTAGACCAACGAGTAGAGAGGCGAATAGTGAGGCGAGTGGAGAGACGAATTTAAAGGCAAGTAGAGAGAGATCGAATAGAGAGTTGCGTAGAGATCCGAGGAGAGATGTGAGTAGAGAGGCGGGTAGATAGGCAAAAAGAGTATAGAGTGGATGGGCGAGTAGAGATGCGAGTACAGAGGCCAATAGATGTGAGTATAGAGGAGAGTACAGAGTCGAGTAGAGAGAGGAGCAGAGAAGTCAGTAGAGAGTCAAGTATAAATTCAAGTATAGAAGCAAGTAGAAAGTTGAGTAGAGAGTCGAATTTAATGCTCAATAGTGTCGGCCCAACACTAAGCTATAACCGACAACCACGCGGGCGGAGCCGCTGGCAAAAGCTAGTATCTTATATAGATAATTCTGAATATTTCTGAAATTAGGTACTTATCTGAGTACGTAGTGACTGAAATTTTGTACCTATCTAAAAATTAGAGCGCCCAGACCAACCCTAGCATGGATCCTGTCACGAAAGCACCCATAAGACCTCCATTTGAGACCCCTTCATAGATGTATATAGGTATATGTACCTATTTGTTTATATACCGGGTGTTAGGGGAACGCTCCCGAAGCCGAAGGGCCCCTGGTAGTACTCCGGGTACACTACATATTGGCATAATTTATTTTTCGATTTGGTGAAAAAAAAAATTATTTTTAATTTTTTTACATTATTTCCCCTTTATTATTACCTATTAATAAAGGGAAAAAAATAAGCATTATTTATTCTCCATCTTATTAGGCAAGCTCAATGAAACGTCAATTTCATAAAAAAACATTAATACAGAAAAAAAGCGCCAAGCGCATGCTTTTTTTGGCTTAGCTTTACTTGCCTTCTTTTCCCAACTCCAATTATTTCCTCTCAGGTATGACTATGAACAATTGGGTATTTTCCTGATGTTAAAATAAATTATTTAGCTAAACTTATTCAATTAAGAATGATAAAAAAGTGATAATAGTTGCGTTGGTTCTTATTTTATCGTTTTTATTTATTTATAATCACCCACCAAACCTTTAATAGTACCTGATTTGACTATTTAATATTATGACGTCACAAATAAATTTTTCATACAATTTTCCTTATAACTTACCGTTTTGACGTTTAGTAAAAAGTAACTAATTTGACTAGTCAGTCAAATACCCAATTATTTGACGTACTTTGTAGCCCTCATGGCCAGAGGCGCGGTTCCCATTTGGATAGGTGACCGCACAGTGATATTCCATCGGAGCGTTTCCATACGTCGGGAGCACACGATGCAAGGTCCAGGCTGTCAATAATCGTTACCAGAACAACCTTGTCAGTGGTTGACCGCGGTTGCGAAAGTCGCGAGAGCATCGGCTAGTTGGCTAATAAATTTGTCAACATAATAACCAATATGAATAGAGTAAAATTAACTACACAGTATTCTAACCTAATATACGTAAATGCAGATGTTCTATTCCGAACAGACGCGAGTATTAAACCCACGTAATATAAGATCAAAGGGTCATGAAAGCTTCTTTCAATAATGATGTAAACATATGCTGTAATCTGCGGTATCTGGATCTAGCAACATTGTAAACAAGAACTATGTTGTCTTATCCTCTAAGTGGGATCATACGCAGCAAGCTGTAAACAGATTTAACTGAAATAGAGTCTCAACTGATCTATTAATCCCTCGATATTATATATCTTGGACCTAAAATGTGCTCTAAGGCTAAGTTCAGATGAACGCGCGACGACGCGCGCTGCCGCGCGATTTACCTGTTCGGATGGCAGCGGCTTGCGGGCGCCAGTCTAGCATGAACATTCAGTGAGAACCACGTCCAGTGGAGGAGGCAATTTGCTTGTGGGTTTTATAATAGAATTTTTTTTTTATAAATAGAATACCGCAAACTGTGACGTCGCCGTCGAAAGCAAAAACGATACTGGTTGCACCTTATTTTAAGTCAGACTTTCTTTAATGAATTCTTCCCAAGACCTTCTGTTTAGTATTCTACTAGCATTTTCCCGCGGCTCCGCCCGTTTGTTTTTGATGTCCTATTTTTCTACACCCCTTTGGACCCTAAGCTTTCATTTAAAATAAACCCGATGAAAATTGTTTGGTAGTTTTTGAGTTATGAGCGATACGCTAACGTATAAGAGATTTGAATAGTCCTTCGAGTTAAGATTCCAAATCGCATCTCTTTTTTCAATTTCGTCTATTAGTAAATCCATTGATATGTCGTCCTCCATTGTTTTCGTAGCTCCTTGCGTCCGTCCGCCTCAAACCGCGCGGGTCACTGAACAGGTCGATACAGGAGTGTAGATCTTAATCCGCGCGTCAGCGCGCGGTGGCACGCGGTTCAACATTTTGCGCGCGGTTCAACATCTTGCGCGCGGTGCATGGCGGTGCGCGCGGACACGCGCGATGACGCGCGGTCATGTACACAACAACAATGATTTGTTACAATCTTAAACCGCGCGCCGAGCCAACCGCGCGTTCATCTGAACTTAGCCTAAATGTGCACTATATAAGCGCAGTACACATTTCTTGGGCGTGTCGATGTGCTACGGCGGTGACGAGCAATTCACGAAGCGTAAAATAATACAGGTGAGTAGGGTAGCCAGAGCTCACTGGAGAGGTTTTGTGCTGTCAGTGGGAAGAACAAAGGCTATTCCTGCTTTATCTTCTACACTGACGGCACAGAAACTCTCTGTGTTTACAGGGTCGGCAGCACGAGTGTGACTCTCCTGGTGTTGCACACGTCCATAGGCCACGGTAAACACTTACCATCAGGTGGACAGAGTGCTTGCTTGCCACCCCAGTTGTATAAAAAAATACCAATACAAAACGTCGTTCGTTTCGTTCTGTTGCTATCGTTTGTCTTGCTAAGTTGCGAGTGCGGTCCAAGATAATATATGTATATGTGTCCTAAGGTTATAGCAGAATAAGTACAGCCCCTCTAGACAAGTGGCAATTCGCTAGCCGGCGTTAAATGGAATAGGATGACGAATGTATAGGATTTGACGTTTATGACAAGCGTTAACGGCTGTCATATACGTCAAATCCCTTAGATTAGTCATTCTATTCCACCAAACGCCGGCTAGCGAATTGCCACTTTTCTAGGGGGGCAGTATAGTAAAAGCTTTAAGTACGTCGTCATTAGAAAGAAGTAGATTACTTATAACCTGGCAGACATAGGCTACTTTTGTTCCCGGGTTTTTGGGGGATTGTATCAGAATTTCACGCAGCAATCTTGGCCGCAACAGTCGCAGTTTATACAGTCAGCGCCAGAATTATCTTGACTACAAAGTCTCAAAATGGTCTTAAGACTCTCGTATTAACAGCAAGTCAAACTGTTTTATTGATTTAAATTGTATTATTGTTTAAACTAAAGGTGTGTACCAAATATTAGAGCAATCAGTCAACAAGAAGGGGGAGAAAACAAGGCAATAAAATCATTCTGAGTACTTTGTACATCAAGATCGTTGTGATGCTGACTGTACCTTACACTGCCAACCAATAGGAGTTTATTTTTGCACACCAGTGGCCAGGGCAAAAAACAAATCACTTTATTGTTGTCTTCACGCCTGTTATTTAGTAAAATCAAAGACCTTTAACATATTTCACATTAACACTTTTGCGCCATTGTGTACGAGAAACTGCGTCTGAAAGTAATCTCGCCACAATGTCCCATTGGGTTACGTCCAATATTGAAAAAGTTAGACAATAACAATAAACTACGACGTAGGTTTAAAGGGAGCATTCACAGGAGAACCCTTCACCAACGAGTTCTGGGTTTGAGCCTGTCTACCATTCAAGTTATTAGGTATAGTAGGAGGTGGGACACGACGGTATTGCCGTCCAATTGAGCAGTCCCACTGGGGAAGTGCCTCCGCCCTACAGAATACCGCGGCCAGAATAACCTCGTATTGTGTTCCCGGCGGAGAGTAGGGTAGCCAGAGCTTTTAGTTTTTATGCCGTCGGTGGGCAGACCAAAGGCTATTCCTGCTTTGTCTTTTACACTGACGGCACAGAGACTCTCTGTGTTTACAGGGTCGACAACACGAGTGTGACCCTCCTGGTGTTGCACACGTCCATAGACCACGGTAAGCACTTTACATCAGGTGGGCCTTGTGCTTGTCTGCCATTTCAGTTGTATAAAAAAAAGGTATTACTGTCATCTCAGAAATACATTATGGACCTTACACTCCGGCATTTCAGATCCAAAGGGCGTGTGGTTAAGTCGGTTCCATTACGGTACTAGCCACTAGGTGTATCTGTGGGGATTTCTGTACGAAAAAAAAGAAAATGGTATAAACTGCCACCGAACCCGCAAAATTCAAAATATGCTTTATAGTTTATGGGAGCCTTCATCCGAGTGAAAATATGCTATCGTAAATATATATTGCACTTTGGAGGTTACGTCCATTTTCCTGCTCCTCCATTTATCATTCTCTCTACCGACTGACCTTCGAACCCAGAGAGGAAGGCTTACACCAGAATCTAGTCCATCAATCAGCATGCACGCTAGTACCTGAGGATAGCTGGGCCCCTCTTCTAGACTTACATTAAGTACCTTGTTTACCTCATTATTGTATTTTCTCTATTCTCCAAATAAGATCCAATTTGCACTAACATTTGCTATCTACGAGTACCTAGTTATCTAACTTCACTAAAACCCAATGACGCTGGAGATTTACAATCTCCTACGCTAAATATTTACGAAGACACCATGTTTTTCGTTCCACTCCGTTTATCCTCGTAATCGCCTCTGCCCGGGATTTATCTCGTGATTTCGATGTTATTGACTAAGCGTAGGGTTTGTGACAAATGCTTTGCTTTGTGGTTTGTTTAGTTCTACAATATCTCACGCTTAAACAAAAATAGGTAGTCACACTTTCGCAACAACGTAATAATTCTTCCAATACTTACTTTCAAACGTATTTGCCATTAATCTAACAATATTTTTATGTTATGCGATGTAATATTTTTAATAAATGCTTTTTCGCTCTAAATTTACAATAAAAAACCAGCAACTAGACCAGGTATTAAAAGGTTTATAGTTCATAAAATACTACAGCATTACCTTTGAGTAGATTATCAGATTATCACTGCGCTTAATTGCATTAAACGTTTAAGAAGTCAGCGCAATGCTAATTCAGCACCGCTAGCAAATTTTAAGTAGCTGTCTGTTAGCCTATTTCACCTAGGTCCTTATCCGGATGTTATCTTACAGTAAAAGCGGATACAAGGCCAACGGGGCTTGTTTTCAGTGTCTTGTATATAATATCATTGTCTTCTGGCTTCTCGAAGGTCAGTACAAGTGTTGTTATGGTGTGATGACCGTATTTCATTTGAAACATAACATAGGTTTCAGCTGAAAATGTGCAGTTAAATGTGTTTCTGTTCTTCTACTATATAAATATGAAGCTTATTGGCTTTTTATTAGTATACTAGCTGAAGCACAGTATTCGCTCGTGTGGTTGTGGGTTAGTACGTCTTTTAGTCATTATTCTAGTTCTACTCAACCGATTGCGATCAAACAAATAATAATATAAGATTTTAAATAAAGACATTTTTGAATACAGACCTTTCTAACAAAAATTTGCATCAAAATGACTTTTAAAGGTAGAGGGCGAATAATTTTTTTTTTCGAGTGCCAACAAAATCCTTTTCAATAAAATATCCAAACACATTTTATTGGACGCATAAATTTCAAGTGACAAGCTATAACGATTCTTAAGATACGCCCTGAGTCTGACAGACCGACAGACAGCGTAAACTCTATAACAAGGCCCTTCAGAATCATTCGTTTGATTAAATTTTATCGAGAAGAAATATTGTTGGGTTCACTTATACAGTTAGCGGCAAAAATTGCTGGTGACTAATAAAGTTGCATAATATTATTATTGATGTGAAAGTATTTCAGTCTTCGTGAGGAATTTGTTGCACACGGCTTAACCCGTGTGCGTTGCTGATTCCGCTGTGACATGGCGTGGCGGTAATGAACGTGCCTGCAATGCGGCTCGGGTTCGACTCCTGCTCAGTGCAAATATTTGTACCTAGCCATAAATACGCCTATTTGCATTGTATTGGGTATTTCTGTGCCTCTGAGAGCGCATCAGTCATCGGTCCCTGTTGCCATATGAACATCTATAGCAGTGGGTAGTTGGAGAAGAGCCCTCAAAAGTGTCAACTAATTTGAGATATCGAAGTTATCGCCAATTGGTTGTAAAGA
Source organism: Eilema caniola (assembly GCA_949126895.1). Taxonomy (NCBI): domain Eukaryota; kingdom Metazoa; phylum Arthropoda; class Insecta; order Lepidoptera; family Erebidae; genus Eilema; species Eilema caniola. The sequence goes on from OX421488.1 coordinate 10,248,763, forward strand.
TCAGATGAAATTCGCTTGACAGAAAATATTTCACATGTCAGCGTTTGACTGGAAAACCGATTAGAACCGTTCACATTTTTAATAGCACCTACCCAAGGCTTCATACTACAGCTTATTGTTGTATTCTACCCTCAAAACAATTACGGCTGTTCATCTCCCTTTCAGCTAGAGCGTGCCATTTCCGAGTAATATCCGGTAGTAACGTATACTCCGACGGATTTTATTTCCGCATAAAATCGGAAATAGGGGTTTGACCTACTTACTGTTTTATGGAATAACGGTTGAAATGCGAAGAAACACATAATATACGTAGGTACGAGTATAGGTACCCACAGAATTAATCTTCGAGAGGAAAAGCGGCGTCAGAGCCTCAACCGGCAATCATTAGGTTTACTGCCAGATGAAGTTTGTTTGAGCCTCGAAGGTCTTGGTGGAATCCCCATACATTACATTCATTAGTAAAGAGTGAGAAGACAATATTACCTATACAAAGTTAATCTTAATATAAATAAATCTCGTGTCACAATGTTTGTCCTCAATGGACTCCTAAACCACTTAACCGATTATAATAAAATTCGCACACCATATGCAGTTCGATCCAACTTGAGAGATAGGATAGTTTATATCTCAAATTATAGTCCGATTCGCGATAACCGACATCCACGCGGGCGGAGCCGCGGGCGACAGCTAGTACAGTTATATATGAATGTTTTCAAAGTGTCTCGACATCGACTCGATTCATTTCCAAAAGTCTAATTTGACAGATCATCAGTCAATGTTCTCTGTCCACCCACATCAAATGCAGTTCACGAAATCTGAGAAACCCGCGCAAATTCAAATTAAAATTATGTGAATAAGTAAACAACGTTTTATGAAACTCGTTTAATACAATTTTCGTTCGTTGACAGACATAAAGGTAAAATGAGTGGCTCATAATCGGCTATGCCTATGCCTCACATCATTGCAATTGACGGTAATTGAAAGGCCGACATACGCTCGTAATATGAGGGTAATTCGGCGCCTAGTAAATGGAACTGTTTTACTGTCATAATCATGGCATATACATAATTATTAATTATGTTAGTTCATTTTAGTTTATGAAATTCTAAAATCTGATTAACACAGGGTCGGTTCTTGACTTCAAATTCGATGCAAGTCACGCCAAAACAGTGCGGTTATATCGGCAGTAATTCGATTCTGCCGATATCACTGCAGGCTGGAGTCGAATACCACTAGTAACTACCAAAGTTTGGTTTCTTGAAAAACTTGGTTGGGTCCAACAGCCTTAGCAAGATCTTCAGAGCCAAAACCAACTGAAATACATAATGGAATCTTCGTGGAGTTATTTATGAAAGAAATTCTTATACTGCGAGGGATATGTCGCGAGACAACCTCAGCTTCGGCCTAGCACATCGACCCACAGACGGCCTGCGGTTTAGTCGGTTCGAGTCCGACATAACCTCCCCCTCCGGAGCCGGAGGGGGGTATGGGGATTTCTCGCACGTAAAAAAAAACTGTGAATCTTTGTAATGTATACTTAAATAATGTACTACATATCTATGAATTTGGTTAGTAAGTATTGACGTGTCATATTTAGGTACAAGGTGACTCCGAATACATTAATTAATCACCCTTGAGCGGCTCGGATGATTGGAGTCTGTGGTCAGTGGATTGTACTTACTAATTTACTACATACTTACTAGAACCTAGGAATATCATTGTGAAGTAAGTTAATCAATTCATCAATTAGCCAGCCTCTCGCATTCCACTGCTGGACATAGGCCTCTCACAATCTTGGGAAGCTTTAGCCAGCTTCCATGCTGGCCAGACGGGTTGGTATAGGTTTTATTTCAAGTTTTTCTTTTGATGCTCACAGTGATATCGTCTACGAATTTTTCCGTTAGTCGCTTCTTATGTGCCTCTTACAACACCCTTTGGATGAGATAGGGTATGTGATACTTGTATTCTTCTTCACTCACCACACGGTGAAGTTTGTGAGCAAAATGCTTATTATGAATGTTAACGGAAGGTTCGTAGGCAGATCGTAAATTTACGTTCCAATAGGCAGAGTCCAAAATGGTAAAACAATGGAGCTGACACAATATTATAATTTACAGGGAACAATAGTGGTCAAATTTATTATGCGGTTATCAGCGTTTACTTCACGCCGCGCACAATTTATTGATTTAGCATACATTAACATAGTCAAACTATGTAGTGGTGGGCTCGCAAATTTCAATGTTTTCGTTAAAGTATAGGACTATGATATTACAGGATTATGTAGTCTTATATGCAAGAAACAAGTCACTCTCCTTGAGGTTTTTGTTCTCACAAGCATTTTATTTAAAGACTGATTTCAGAAGCGGATTCTTTTGTATCCTTTACGAATCACATGCTTAAATGAATCACAAACTTAGGTATATATGTTTATTAGTATATGATTTCCAACGATTCAAAAAAGCTGTGGTTTGTAGGTGACCGATTTGAAATTCAAAATTGTTTAACGAAGCCTCATGGTTTTGGAAAATAAATATAGGTACGGACTTAAGATTTATTGTTGCAATTTTCTATAATCGTCACTTTGAAGCGCTACGTCTCGTAAGAATTAGTTGAGACCTATTAAGCAGTTTGGATTGATGCAAGACAGAGGATCTGGTGCAATGGCGCACATTGGGAGAGGCTTATGTCTAATAGTGGACATAGGTCTCTCTTTAGCCGTCAGGCCAATTGATTGAAAAATTGAAGCGGTTTTAATCCATGAAATTAACACTACTGTTGATTGATGGCACTTGGTGGAATTTGTTATTACACATATTGAGAACACTCCTTGTACTTTTTCCACAGTATTAATAGTTGAACCTGACCGGTTTCGACATTGATGGACATCAATGTAAACCTTTGAAGATGCCGGTCAGGTTCAACAATAAATACAGTGAAAAAGGTGCAAGTGTTTTCAACATGTGTGAAAGCTATTCATAGGCAATTGAGTTATACTGCAAAGGATCAGAAAAGATGCGTTAGTTGTTAAAAAACCTTGTTTTCGAATGATGAAAGATTTTATTTAAAGATATTAGCAAGTCATGAACATATAGCTACAAATCAGATCAACAGGTCGGGCCTGCGCAGACGTGAGGAGGCCGTGAAGGACAACAGTCTATTCACCGTGACATAAATATCCAATCAAACTTAAAATGGATTCAACGCACATGTGTGATTAATGTGATTATAAATACAATTAAGGAAGCTTAGTGAAGCCAGACAAACAGATAATATAATAAAGTAAAGCGTACGCTACAAAAGTGTACTGAAATTCCTTTATATTTTTTCAGGTTTAAATAAAAGAAACTGGTGGGCTAAAATATTTATTGATTAATTAACACGGTTCACACATTCAACTAGACCACTATCAGTCCTGAAGGCGGAGACTGTATCAGCGGCGCAAGGAGGCACTGGAGCTGAATTAGACACCTGCGATCATAGTTCCACCAGATTCTTTTGGAAGAGTGAAAAGAAGGACTTAGGTGATTCGCCTCGCCACAAACGAGAAAAAGAAGCCTTTAAACGCATCAGTCGTATAATTTTTAATTTTTAATACCAGAAAGACTGCAAGCCAAGTCCCTGGCTTATGGTAGCAGTCACCGTTGCCTATAGTTTGTACAAGTACCTGTGCCAATATCATGAAATTTTATTACATGTATTCATTATTATTTCATAGTATATTTGTGTTGAAGTTGTTGAATTTGCGTGAGGACTTGATTAAACCAACCAGCATTTTCAGTAGTTTATGGAAACTAAAGTTTGTTAAAACTTTTTAATACTAGTTGAAATTACTGCGGAGGTAATAGAACGAACTTATGGCTGTAGTCACGAAAGTTGCAATGCGGTTTAAATAGGAACACGAAATTGCTACTTTTATGAACTTTTGATGCGGTTCTAACGTACGAATGCGGTGGCAAATTATTACAATGAATATAACAATTCATTTAAAACATTTTCGTTTGAAAACTTCACGATATCGATACTATTATTTGCATTATATAGGACCTGGTATTTTTCTAAATCTACAAGTCTATAAGAATATAATATATATAATAAATATAATAATCTATGATCATATATAATAATCTATGATATATAAATCTGCGTAGTTTACGTATCCAATACTCGGTTATCCCATCACAAAGCCTTGGTATAGAGTAGATATTATGTCTTGTTGGTCCATATTGTCTCAGCAGTCCCTTAGAATGAACTAAATTAGAAGAAAAAATAATCTTAGTAAGAATACCCTTTCAAACTACTAAGCCTAATCTACTCCAATTATGGTTGAATATCCAAGAGAATACGACAGTCTCCAGAGCTCACATGTCGTATGTTACTATAGGTAAACAAACTTGATGTGTCTTTTTAGTGCGTTTTATTCAAAAACTCAGTTTATTCATATATTTCTGTTTAGAAACTTATTCTAAAAACCGAAATTAAACCAGTCAGTTAGTCAAGAACCAGAATATTTACTCATTTAGTTAACCTAGTACATTAGTTTAATATGTATTTTAATAAAAAGTCGCTACAAAATTACCTTAAGTCACAGAGTATGGAGGATAACATGGAGTATAGGCTGTTGCTCCAACTTCAGAACTTAAAATTCTGGATGCCGTTTTTTAAACAAGTGTGGAAAGCTTCTGATAACTGGATCCAAATAAACACAACAAGTGCAAGTTTATTCAAACGCGTGTTAAGTAAATAAAGAACTCAATCGACACTGAAAGCTTTTTCCAATACAGATAACATTCCGATAACAGCAACAGCCCGATCGATACATCGGCGTCGGAAAATGGTAGCTGTAAAATCGACACTTGGAATCTACTGTTCGCTGGGAGTTTTGTTTAAGTACCACTATGGCAGATTGGTAAGTGTAACTGCTTGATTGTAAGACGACACTGGTCTATCAACGCCTATAACATGGGGGTACTTGAACAGTGTTTGTGTTGACCCCGTAAAACTCGTTTTATGCCTTTTTAAGAGAATTCAAAATATTTGTATGCGGTAAAGTTTATTTGAAAGCTTATAGCCTGGAAGAAAGAATGAAATTTCATCGAGATAAATAAACGAAAATTATCTATTTAGTATCAATATGCTAAGTATAGTATATTAAAACATATACATCATACTTTCTTTCTTTCAAAATTTGTGGCTCGTTATTTTGAATCCCATTATCCGTAGTTTTTGGCGTTTGCATGTAAGATATATGCTATTCATCTATAGGCATCCAAATAGTGGAAGGCAAAAATCATAGTAAGTATTACCAACAAAGCCGTCACAGGCAAAGGTAAGAACGTTTTATCTATTAAATTCTACCCATCTTCAAGTAATTAGAACTCGACTAAGTCGACATAAACCTTGTTGACAACTGAAGAGCTAAGCTTATCCTTCGAGGATTATATTGGAAAGTTAAACTATTTAAGATCGATAACGAATTTAATTGAAGCGGCTTACGTTATTGGTTACAGAAACAGCCTTACGATCGAAGAGACCCAGTTCGATACATGGTGTGTAACCATGACGACGTGAAACCACTCCTATCACAAGCATAATAGCTGCAGGGTTAAGTGTTTAGTAAGAATACTGGTAATTTCAGTTACCTACGAGCCTAGCTTAGTGGTTAAGGAGTCGGCCTTACGATCGAGAGGTCCCGGGTTCCATTACACTACCGACGTGAACCCACTCCTAGCACAAGCAATTTAGCTTAGTTGGAGGGGTTAGAGGGAATATTAGTAATTTCGATGATTTCGGTTGCTAATATTCTTTAAAAAATACTCCAAAGATTACCAAAATCTACTACCCTTTATAAAAAATCCTTAACCTGAAGACCTGACAAACAGAAATTATTCCTCAGTTCTCATTATTTTCTTGTCTTAAACCTATCAAAACAAACCAAACGTGTTCTATATTGTCACGTCGTTTGCCGTGTTCGTGTGCGATGATTAGTGAAAATACGAAGCGACGCGACCCACGACAGGCTCATTACCATTTAAACTAAACTTGTAGGTCTTTCATGATTGACATTTATATACATACTCGTACCTACTAACACCCGTGTACAACGAATAGTATTCGTTTAAAGTTATAATGGGTAGAAACATGTCACTATGTGAGTAGACAAGCAGTTCGGGGTCAACTTCAGGGTTTGTTACACCGACAAAAAAGAAGACAGGTCGTGGTCGTCAGCATTAGTCACCAAAGGCTTCTTTACCGTTTAAGTCTAATTGAATCCGGGAATCTTTAGGCCTTTTAATAATTAAGTCTTTTTTTTCATGCATACTTTTTTTGAATACCCCCCGCCCCCTACGGAGGTGGTTATATCGGACTCGAACTGAATAAAACCGCACGCCCCCTTGGTTCTTAAGATGGCAGGGTGTATTGCCTAGAGCAGCGTTCCCAAACATTGTTCGGTCATGGCCCGGTAATTTTCACACCACGAAGGGGCTCGTGATGCACTAAATACTTTTTAAGCCAAGCTAGTTCCATTGATAATACACATTTTTGAATAGTAGAAATGTATATTAATACTAGGTACCTACATACAATATTGTTGTATCACCTATCACTAAATTTTAGTGCAAAGTATAGAGCTGTTGCTTATGTTTTACTAAAGAATCTAAGTTTGCGGAAAATGGCGAAAGTTTTATCCTAAGGTCTGATGTCTGATTTTACTACAAGTGCTACATTTATTTTTAAGGTTAACAAATGTTGAAAACCTAGCTTCATTTGAATTATTATACGATGCGTCGATCGATAGTGTAGGTATTATTTTTTTTAAAAGGGCGAGAAACACCATGGTTTCTATCCTGCCCCTGGAAATATGGGGCACCGATCTTTAGGCCTACGCTATATTTTTGATCCTCAATCATGCCATTGCGTCTAGTGTTGCGTGTGCCTTAGATAATATATTCTCTGCGGCCTTAGTCTTGTATGGCACATTGGCACCCCATGGAGCCATTTATGCATTTATGTGTTATTTACTGTGTACAATAAAGAATTAGAAAATAGATGGTGAATAATCTTCGATCTCGTCAGCCTTCAAATCCGATATCTAGTTACTCACGCCAATTTGTTTTCTTGTAATAATAATATTAATACATTTAATACTACGTAAACAATTAATTCACGTTAATATTAATAGACTTTATCCATTAAATATATACTACAGCCATGCACAACAAGTACCTAGGTAGGTATGATGACTAATTATTGTGTCGTGGATATTTTTTGCATTAAATTAATGCCAATCATATGGTTTTCATGAACTTTTTTTTTATTTATTTTTTTAAAAGAATATTAGCAACCGAAATTATCGAAATTACTAATATTCCCTCTAACCCCTCCAACTAAGCTAAATTGCTTGTGCTAGGAGTGGGTTCACGTCGGTAGTGTAATGGCCAGGATTCGAACCCGGGACCTCTCGATCGTAAGGCCGACTCCTTATCCATTAAGCTACCGACGCTTCAACTTAATACCCATCGAATATTTAATCGTTAATTACGCAACGGTCCAAAAATAGCGTAATGTCTTCCAGGTCTACACTATACCACACCTCGGAAGCTCTCGGAAAAATGTATGAAACAATCGCGTTGTAATTACTACAAACATAGCTCGTGTACATGAACGGTAGTGTTGATGTGTGAGAAAATTAGAAATGTCATGGATGGCACTATTTGAAATTTAAGCTAATTTTCGAGTGAGATAGCGTGATTTTTCTCACTCTATTCGTTGGTGTCATGATTTACGTCACATCCGACGGAGGCGACAATCCTGCTGTTACAAAAAGTTATATTAATGATTTTGACATTAAAACGTATTTCCATCTTTTTCTTCGCCTCGGAAGAAAAGAATATGGCGATACATTTTGGTCCTGTCAAACAACAGAATTGGCACAAATAACAAAACAATACTACAACACGACTTTGATATGTTTATAGAGTAATTAAAACCGATTGTGTTTATAAAAACTAGCTGTTGCTTACGGTTTTGCCCGCGTGAAATTTTTCATTAATTATAAATAGTCTCCGTTCCGTTCGGTCTATAGGGCACATTTCTTAACCGATTGTCACCAAACTTGGCATACGTGTTCTTTGATTTAAAACATATTTTTTTCCTAGAGCTTTTTTAATCGGATGAGAAAAGTGGTGCCTTTTCTGGCGCGTTATTTATGAACGGATATTGATGATTTTTGGCTGCAATATCCGAACATGATTCCTTACAGGTAGTTGTGGAAAAAAAAAACATGAGAAAAAGGGGAGACGTTTGTTGTGGCTTTTTTAAGAACGGGTTGTCAATATTTATTGGTGAAATATTCAGAGAGCTATAAAATAAAGATACGTATCGTATACAAGAAATATAAGTGAGGATACCAGATTTGATCTCCAGATGCCAAAAAAATATCTGGAACTCTTTACAGAACTACTAGTATTTATCCCTTAGTAATTAATGCTCCATTGCCAAGGGTGAGGTAAAACATTTCTTTATAAATGGTGTTTTTATTACTTACCAAGGTTTCTGAACCTCATCTGAATGACACGGATTTTATGCCCGGTTTTTGTAATAACTATCCTAATACTTATTTAGAATTGTCAACGGCGAGTAGGAAATTAGAAAAATGGCAGTGGAGCACACTTTAATTTAATAGTGTTAATTAACTTAAGTATCAATTATAATTTATACTAAACGGAAGTTAACGGAAAGATATCTATTTATATTTTTTAGAAACAAATGGTTTTAACCGCTCTATACTTTATAAAATTTAAGAATCATAATGTTGACAGCTCACGCCTATGAAGTGTGGCTTTTTTTTCGATTTGAATGTGTCACAATTAATGTCGTCCATCATGGATTCCGTCATTGCCAGGTACCGCCCATTTTTTAACCCTAGAATGTATACTAATCTAAATCATGCTTTTGAGTTATAATCTTTATAATGTTAAAAAAATAATAACTAAGAACTGGGTATTCTATCCTTTATTTTATAGGCCGTGTTAATTTTCAATGTTGGCGCACCTTCTGGGTAAAATTTAATTCCGGTTTACAACTATCCAATGTAAGTAAATACTCACTTAAATACATAACTAAAATCATAGTTTTCGAATAGTAATAAAGTAATAAGAAAAAATCATGTTAATATTTTAATATTTACTTATTTAATGCCACTAAAATGCAGTTCCTAAATAGTAAACCTATAATCGATATCGGCCCACCACAATGTCACTTAACACGCTAGTTCTAAAGTTATTTTCTAAAGAACCCGGACTATATGAAAATTATTATAATTTATAAGATTTTTCACCTATTTATTCCTGGGCGAACCTGGCATCCAGTTCATTAGTTTTTTTTTATACTGTTGTAATGTTTATATTGATGACCCTTGGTGGAACTTGTTGTTACACATATTGAGAACACTTCATTAGTTATTTATACAAAAAGGCAAGATGCATTTGAGGGTTAAATTTCACTATAGTCATGTGTGAAAGAGCGGACGCCTTAAAAACCGAAGCTAGCCGAACTTTTCACTCTTTTTCCCGAAGTGCCGTTCTTACACCTTTTACCGGTGACAACCTTTGTTTTAGGCGCCCATGAAAGCGCCCATGATTTTGACGTGCGGGGAGAGGAAATGAAATCGGTGGGAGGGGGTGAGCTTCCATTCTGTACGCTAGTACTATTATCTATTCTGTGACTATACCTAAAAGCATGTATGTTCCTTTACTTCATCATAACTTTTGAACGTCTCATAACTCATAACACCAGCCCCTCTAGACAAGTGGCAATCGGTTGGCTGGCGTATGGTAGAATAGAATGACAAATGTATGGGATTTAACGACTGTCAAATACGTCAAATCCCATACATTCGACATTCGACCAAACGCACAACAACGAATTGCCACTTATATAGAGTGGCTGAACACTTTTTGCGTGTATGTAGTTAAATTTTATGAAGAAAATTGTTGTTAGCAGGGCAGTAGTGTCATTTTATTTGAAAAATAAGTAGGTGCAGTCGCCCACAAAACTTGCAATGCTTAAAAATAAATATTAGATACATCCGACGAATCGTGATTTGCGTCAATATAATAATGCTCAGTTAAATTTAAAAAAGTACAACCTTGAATTCTGTTAGAACTTTGTACCAAACAGGAAATTAATTAAACCAAATATTGCACATCATTAGCATTATCAACAGTTATATTATAGCATTTATAACATAGGCAACTCCATAAGTTTGAGTTTAAAAATAATAAATCTGTTACTACTTCCTGTTATGTTTAAATAATACGTGTTAACATAACAGCATAGGTGCTTAACCAAATAAAGTAATCGGCAAGTGCGTGTCTGTCACTTCTTTTTAACGTGCCCATAATTCCCGCAGATACCCCTCGAACCGACTAAAACGCACGCCGTCTGTGGGTCACAGGTCGCAGTGCAGGGACGAAGATCAGGTAGCTATAAAGCATATCCTCGCACCCCGGCTGATCCAGGACCATCACTCTCGATCTAGACCTCCTTTTTTTACCGTGCGGGAAATCCCCACAGATGCCACCGCCGCCGGGGCCGAAGGGCCAGGTTATGTCCGACTCTACCCAACTAAACCGCACGCCGTCTGTGGATCGCAATGCAGAGACAAAGGTGAGGTAGCTATAGAGCATATCCCTCGCACCCGGGCTGACCCAGGGCCATTTCTCTCGGCCTGGCCCTCTTCGAGTGGGGGGACTACGGGGTCCCGTTCTCGCCCCGCCGCCTCCTCACGAGCACAACTTGCTCGCAGAAAGAGTCACCGGCCGCCCATGCATCCGCGCAGTGAGAGCTCTCACTCCCATTCCCAGGGCCGACACTAGCTCCCACCTCGGCACTTCCCACGTCGGACACGGAGCGTGTGCAACCTCGAGTCCTCGCTCGCGTCGGCTCCGAGTGGGTTACCTTTGCCTCCTGCGAATGCCCGAGATGAAGAGGGCGTGGCGGAACGGGCGCAGGAGAGACCCAGCTCTTTCCCGACCCCAAGAGTTTACAAGGCGTGGGGGTGAGTACGACGTCGCAGGTCGCTTTATGACCTCCGTCCAAGGTGCATGAGGGGAATTCCGTACGGAAATAGAATTCCTTATTCAGTACACTAAAGGATTAAATGCCAAACTTACGCTAATCGTATGGTAATCAAAAAATCAAGCTTGTTCACTAAACTTCTTTAAAATTAATCTCCTTTATAAACTTATTGACAACACTGTGGTCTCCAAGGGCTAGCACGTAGCTAGCCCTAGGAGACAACAGCGTCGTCAATAACTGCATGAATTATCTCCAGCTTAACAGACGAAAACAAAACGGCTGTCTGTTTTTTCAGGCTAATCTCCGAAAGGGTTCGACCGATTTTGACGATCTTTTCATTGCCACTTAGCTTATGTTACAAGGCGTAACTTACTACTTATATTTTAGAAAAAGTATTATAATTCCTCAGAAAATAAATGAACCGAACAACTTACTTGAAGAGGGCTCGCTGCATCATCCCCATCTGCAATTTTATCTAATTTTTCAATCCTTTCTTGCGTTTCACTCATTTTGTATCAATTAACTTTTTCTAAATTTACTACACCAAATTGTATTGTGAAAATTTGCAAATGGCTTCCAAATAACAACGTTTCAGAGCAGTGAACACAATCGACTAACGACCGTTTCGAACAAGGATGCCTAACGGAAACTTAACTTGTAGGAATAAGGACAAATTCTGATGTTATTTCTGATTCTGTATAGCCTCATTATTTTTTAGTTAAGTAACTCTGTTATCTGCCACTTTATATAGATACTTCAGGACACGAATATCTTGGACCTAAATGTGCTCCAAATGTGCTTTGCACGGATTAGCACGGATGCTACAGCGGTGAACGAGCTCAAATAGATAATTACAAAAGAATCCGCGCACCAGGCTTGTTTCGCGACTTAGGTCCAAGATTGTGAATACTTAGCGCATATAACTTCATCATCATCCTTCGATCATCGATTTTTTTTTTTTTTGCGATGGACGCAAAACTATTGCTTTTTTTTACGTGCGGGAAATCCCCACGGATACCCACCCCTCCGCAGCCGGAGGGGGAGGTTATGTCGGACTCGAACCGACTAAACCGCACGCCGTCTCTGGGTCGTAGTGCTAGGCCGAAGGTGAGGTTGTCATGCGACATATCCCTTGCACCCCGGCTGACCCAGGGCCATCCCTCTCGGTTTGGCCCTCCTCGGGGCAAAACTATTGCTGTGCAATTCTCTAAGCATTCAGCTTCAACGCATCGCTGCAACAACCATAATAGAGATTGTTATTGGTCGATAAACAGTGATGTCACCCAGTCCGACCAATATCATTCTCTATCAGGGCTGTCTCACCGCTGCGCTTGACACTGTATGCTTAGAGCAGCGTTTCCCATTTGCCGGACTGTGACCCGGTACCGGACGATCAAAATAGAATACAGGGTCGCACGATTCCTGTCCTTTAAATAAAAGTACCTACTATAAATCGAAGCATCGTATCTTAATTAAAATGAAAATGGGTTTTTAAAACAAGTTTACCTTCAAAATAAATATTGAAACCGACTTGAAGTGGAACCAGACCTTGGGATAAAACTTTCGTCGTTTTGCGCAAACTTGGATTCTTTTTTTTATGAGGCAAACGAGCAGACGGGTCGCCTGATGGTAAGCGATCACCGCCGCCCATGGACACCTGAAACACCAGAAGGGTTCTAGGTGCGTTGCCGGCTACTACTATTAATAAAACATTTCTGCTATTAATAAATGTGTATTATTAAGAGAACCAGCTTGGGTAAAAAGTAAACAGTGGGTCACGAAGGGGCAATGTGAAAATTACCGGGCCATGGCAGATCAATTTTTGGGAAACACTGGCTTAGAGAATTGCACAGCTGAACAAATTTTGATGCGATTTTTTTATTACAATGTTAGACCTTTCCTAGACTTAAAATAATTCGTACGTTTAATTGTAACTTTATCAGTTAAGTACCTAGTATATGATCAAAACCGACATCCACGCGGGTGGAGCCACGGGCATCAGCTAGTCACTAATATTACATTATCATTATCAGGCATGATAGCTGATGCCTATCAGAGATAAAACCAAAAAGGAAAATCGTTTTGCACATTATGTTTTATCAACATCTAAATACACTTAGAAAAATATTTATTCCAACCAAAACCATTATCTATGACATGATAAACATAGAAAGCAGCCAAACTCTTTGTTGTAAATAATATTATCAAAATAGGACACTGTGCAAAGAAGAAGATAACATTATCATGAAGGCGCAATATTATGATCTACATAATTATAGTCTACAAATTAGCTGTAGATTGAAATTGCCAATTAAACATCGTAAAATACGACTACTTTTCATATAATAAAACCAACAATTCCGTGAAATCGTTACGTAAACGTGAATTCGTTACATAAACGTTTTGAAAGAATGGAGCATTGGTGATTGGTTCCCAGCTTCGGTCTCGTGATACGTTTACGTTAAGAACTCGAATATTATTCGTGCTCGGGGCACTGGTCCCTACCACGAAAAACTATCGTAAACGTATCGAGGAAACGGAGCATTGCGATTTGCCGGCTTCACACACACAGGTTCACAGTAGGTAGGCGGCCAATGTGTGAGTGACAACCGTAGTAATTTTATTAAATATTTTACATTCTCTTTTTGAATATTTGTTGAATATCTGGCCGCTATTAGATCTACGTGGCTTAAGTCAGTCTCTCCTGCAACCTGGTACAAGAGCTGATCCTTTGGTGCAGACTTTCAGGGTTGGGGAGTCAGGTGGATTATCCTCCGATAACAGAGCGAAGCGGGCTCCTAATGTGCATACTTTGCATATGATAATGATGAGGTTAAGTAACTTCTACGTAATAATTAGTCGTCTAAAGGGCCGAGGCGGCTTACCGGGGGGCTAGATGCTAATACCGTGGTCTCCACACCTGAAGAGGAGCCGCTCGAAAGAAATGGCCCTGGGTAGGTCAGGGTGTGAGAGATTACAACTATTTGGTGGAATTTCACGTCCAGTAACCTACGACCCAAAGACGACGTGCGTTTTAGTTGATTCTCTCGTGCAACCGTGGGGATATACACTACTGGTAGTATGTAACTGGAAAAATATAACAATTAGAAAAAGTACTGCGTGTGAGTTCCATGGCAACATTTAATTTACATTTTAATCTACAAAGTAGCTGCAGACAGCTAATCAATTAGAGTGTTTAGTAATAGTTAGGTAGGTAATTAACACAATTAGGTACATAGTTACTGTAAACACCCAATCTCTCCTGAAAAACGGTACACATGCTGATAAAGGACGAGGGTCAAGGCTTTCTTCTAAGGAAAAAATTGACGATACTTGTGTGAAAATGTGATATTTCTAAAATAAAGGTATCTAACTTGTCCGATACTGTAAGCCACCTCTCGAACAAAATCGGTCTGTTTCAATTTTGTTACTCTTATTATTGGACTGTTTCAGACTACGAAGCTTGAAGTAGTAAGGCAAGTATAAAAGCTACTTTTAAATGGTGATATCAGTGCCCCGAGCAAGAAAAACATTCGAATTCGTCACGTAAACGTATCGAAAGAATGGAGCATTGCGATTGGTTCACAGTAAGCAGACGGCCAATCGCAATGGTTCGTTCTTTCGATACGTTAACGTTACGAATTCGATTGTTATTCGTGCTCGGGGCACTAGATCCGTTCTAGACCACCATTTTGGAATTGACAGCTTCTAGGACTTTTAGAATTGAACGTAAGTTAGTTTAAAAAAACTGATCATCTAAAATTTAATAAGATAAATTAAGGCAAACGATTTCTGCGCCACTGTACAGGATGTAGAAATAAAATAAATAAATGGTACACAAAATGTAGCGACGGATGTTGGATCTATTATCTAATCTTCGGCGGCGGAAGAACTATTAAACAAAGGGGATGTTTGTCGCGATATGGGGTGGCATAAATTGTAAGGGATGTTGAATCTGCTCAAATATATAGCATTCGAAGAGGTCTAAGGACAATTTGCCACTTGGAAGTACGTACGACGTAACAATGATTCGACATCGTCAGAGCAGAGCATTTCTTATAGACCAATTGATTTCAATATCAATGCTATGCTAGAGTGGTGTACAAATGAAGGGATATGGTTACACTTATCCTTTGCCGACTCAAAATTTTTTTGGAGATGTATTCGTCTGGGAATGTGTGAAAGATGAGAAAGATAAAAAAGACGCTAAAGCCATATTGTTACCACGTTAGATAGGTAGGTACCTACATGGTGAATATGGCATTGAGTTCATTGTAAGGCTGTTTTCGAATGGCGAATATTCGACAGTTATAATTTGCTTGCCAGTATGGTTCATATTATTATGGTCTTCTTTAATTAGTGTGTAAATTTTCTCTTCCTTTTTTCTTTGTAATTTTACCAATTTTTATTGCTAATTTAATTGAATGTTTCTTGATATCTATTGTAGGTATTCCAAAGACAACTTTTGTATTAAAACAAATTGCAAAAATGTTATTTCTTTATTGTAGTTTAAAATGCTGAGGAATAGTTAAGACGAAATACACAAAGAAATAAATAATATTTTTGTAGATACTTACCTACTTATAATGAAAACGACGAATGGTTGGCTTGGATGGATGAAATTTCTCTGCTTTTTTGCAGTACCTAAATATGTGTTTTAACAACGTAAACTAAATACTTATATACAGAAAAGATAGGACATTTAGCATTTTTTCGCTTCCGGCACAAAAAAAAACCGTCTAACAGACACTGCCAAATGCATGTAAATAAAAAAAATATTCGGCGAGTTCAGATTCCATTCCAGAAGATGAAAAAAATAATATAATCATAATAAGGCATCGACCTCGAAGGGAGTTTCATTTTTTAAATACAAAAATAACCATCAAAACACTAAAAGGGTAACGGGGTAACACAAATCAATGCCTTAAAGAGAGGCGTAATTAACGGCTTCTTCCACAGATATTTTTACAAACTAGAATACAGGGCTATTTATACGGCAAAGCTCAAAATATTCTGTAACTTTCATGCATGTAAAAATATTTTACCGTTTTTTCCCACTCCAGATGTAGCGAGGGCATGGGTCCAAATATTCAAACTTAAAATACCACTTCACTCCACATTTAGTATTTTTGGAATAATGTTAATGTTCCCTAAAACCGCGAATATTTCGGGCGCGAAATATTACTAGCGCCCGACTCATGGTTCGATTCGATTGAATGTTTTGGTCGCGAACGGAACACTTCACGTAATGATCCGCGAAGCTTTATTGTAAATGGCGCCATCTCTGAGCGCGAATAAGAGATACCTGTAAGATTTTAGTCAATTTAGTGACTTTTTAACTTTTCTATTCTAAGCAAACATAATTAAATTGCATTTCTATGTCATTACAGGTAATGAATAAATGATGAATAAATCTGTAATTATTCTGTTGGTTTTGTCTGTTTGGTCTTTAATAGAAGGTTAAAGGTTACCATTGAATGCTGCCATCTTTGTAATTTCTCATGAACTACGATGTCCCATAGCGAATGGTTTCACAAAAAATTTGTCAGCCAACCAAAACGCAGGGCGCGATTTTACGCATGCGCAGTGGTGGGGTCTATAGTAAATTCATTCAATGAAAATAATCAGTAGGCATTTGTCGATAGTGAATATTGCTGCGCTAGGCTGCCTGTTCTCGGATTTGCGAAAAATTATTATCGTGGTTCCGCCTACACTCGTTTTATAAATAAACTTTGTGTTAGTGTATAGTGTTTGGATTTTGTGAAAATGAACAGCGCGCCAGTGAAGAAAGTCCCAATACATTTGCAGGTAAGAATTTACTAAACGCACCTGTTGTTTTTCGTAAAATTACGATAAAAAGTACTGAGGCCGGGTTTTGTTCGTATGAATGTGTAAAATTGTATTCTATGAGTATTAATTATCCACATTGCGGTTCATTACAACTTTAGCGATCAGTCTTTTGCCAAAATCTGCGGTTGGCAATAGTCTGACCCAATTTTCTCTCAAATATTAGGTTGCCGGCGATTATTGCGAAAACGTTATAGATAAAACGGTTTATTTTTGAAATCATCGTGAGTATTTTCACATATTTCTCACAATCGCAGGCTTCGGTCTTATGCTTATCATTTATTCGGTAGATACCTAGGTAAGTATTAAATGAAATCAAAATAGGCGTTAGGCAAGTAGGTAGACGAAAAAAAAAATGACAGTATTTTTAACATCTCGTATTTCATAGGCGTAGTCTCACGAAATAACCAGTACCTAGCGATAATACAATAATTCAATTTATCATACACACTTATACACATAAATAGGTATTTAAACCTGCATCACTTGTAAGTTGCACGTAACTAGGCCGTTATTTTTAATGGAATAAGCATATATTTCATTAATTTAATTCAGTACACTAAATCAGTTCATTCATTACGTTCATCGACATTCATAATTTTTATTTAATCTGTTCTATGATCGCAATTTTTGTAGCCTTGATTTCGGTGCATTGACCCCATTAAGGGCACAGCCCTTCGTATATAGGGTCCAAACGGTTGGTAAGACTTCGTGACATGCGCAGTGGTTAAAGGATTTGCGATCAAAAGGTGTGTGCTCTTATTTCTCAGTTATATCATCTATAAATCCTCCGTTGTATAATTTATATATGCTATAATATTAATGCGTGTAAACCTTTGTTAGGAATTAAGTGCATTCTTACAATTTCGCCTGAAACGCCCGGGACTTTTTTTCAGTGAAAAGGAACATTTATTGCCATATTTGAAGGTTCTCAATTCGCATAGACTTAGATAGGTATTTCATAAAAAATAAAATTGTAATTTATAGTCTGCGAACAAAGGTTTACACCATTCTTATTAAATTATCATTCGGTGATAAGTGATAAACCACTCAAGTAATCTTAGATCCCATCTTTTACTATGTATTTCGTGCGGATATCCCCACGAATCTCTCGACACCTCTGGTCCCTAGCGCTGGCCTTTGGACTAGAACCGATTAAAACTGCTCGCCGTCTCGGAACTCGGATTTCGGAAGTAATCCTTATTTCCGAAAGCCCTGGTTACGGGGCGGATACGCCGCGGACTTGTGGCCAACTACGGTTATTAGCTGTGCAATAAAATTTTGTTAGTAAAATGTGATTAACACAGCTTAATTATTGACCTAAACTTGAATAAGTAATCTCGGTTAAGATTTTCTCTAAATGGTTATGTGAAGAACGGGTTCACAAATTCTTCACCATCAACCGAGCGTCAATCCCGGTTGCATCCAAAGATTTAGAACCCGAAGTCTATTATCCTATTCCTCCTTTCTATAATTTGGTTTATCTTCACCTTAGGAGAGCAACCGCCCTCTGACCTCTCAACCCTGAGAGAAAAGCCTCCGTCAATAGCAGATGTTACCGATTTACAAGTGTGGTCTTCTTCTGTCGAATCTACAGCACTCCTACTCTCATATTCTGTTATCCCAGTGTGCTGCTACCTGAATTGCGTTCTTGGAGGTACATAAGGTCCTCCACTGTACAACACACAACCCGTGCGTGCGGTAAGAAAAACACTGGAACTTGCAGTGGCTCTAGATAGGTACTTTCGTCTCGAGTCGGTGGACACCCACTTAAGTGAATATGTTAATTATATTGTTACCTCAATGGCCGTTTATTTCTTAACTGAATTCATATAAATTCTCATCATCAAAATTATACAGGCCTCAATTGCAGTAATGACTTAATTTTGCTACAAAAACTTAGCGTAACAACTATTTCAATTCAAGGTCAATTTTTGAGTCTTAGAATTTTAGAGTTTAGACTCAAAAAAAAATCTCCATCTTAAGATGCTAAGCACACCATCCATGTCAACTTTACTGCTATTCAGCTCAGCTGCTGATTGACAGACTTGAAGTGTAAGCTTTGAATGCAACAGGGAGCACTTGAAAGATGATGAAATATGGCAAGCAAAGGACATAGTAAGCACTGATGAGCAAAGATCTTCCCTATATTGGACAAATTCAGCTCTGGAACAGCCTTAACTCGCGCTAAGCCGACTATGCGTTCGGTGAATCCATTATTCCTGTGGGACCGCAAAATGTGCCTATATGGATAACCTTGACCAACCTTAACTATTTTTGGAATCAAATACATCACAACTTCACAACGTTCTGCGACCCTGAGCTTGCTTAAGCTAGGATGGTGGTTAGCCATATGCATCACCTTTGGGCAGAATGGAGTTACATGCACGTGCACCAGATGTTTCAGTATGATTTGAAGAGTTACCTAGTTGGTGAATTCAGTAATTCCTTTAGGCGCGATTGGTCCAATTCGCGATTGGTCCAATTCACCTTATTCGCGATTGGTCTAATTCGCGTTTGGTCCAATTCGCAATTGATCCAATTCGCGTTTGGTCCAATTCGCGTTTGGTCCAATTCGCGTTTAGTCCAAATCTCAATTGGTCCAATGTTATGTAAATTCAAAATTAAACAAAATAACATTTTTTTATGTACATACTACTTCAGGGTGGTTTATAAAAAAATAACCACGAAGGCCTAATGCGGGAGCTTCGCTACGCTCCGCTCCCGCATTAGCCTTCTAACCTAACCTATCCGAGTCAGGGTGCCCAGAAGTCCAGATTGCACTTCTCTCTGTCTTTCTTTCAAAAGTTGGTAAATTGAACCTAAAGGGTATAATTTAAGAAACGTCTATTTTGGACCAACCGCGAATTGGACCAACTGCGAATTGGACCAAATGCGAATTGGACTAACTGCGAATTGGACCAAATGCGAATTGGACCAACTGCGAATTGGACCAAACGCGAATAGGACATAATTTTGAACATTGGACCAAACGCGAATTGGACCAATCGCGCCTAAACTTGATAATCTTGTGGGGGACAATGATACTGCATCAGCGGAAAATTTTTGACGCTCTCACCTGCCGAGCGGAAGTATTTTTATAACTATTTCCTTTACATACTTTAAAGTCATACACGTGTAAAATAAAGAAGCCCTTAGTTGAAATATTACAGAACGGTAACCACTTACAATCAAGTGATTTGTAAAAAAAGGACAGGTGCGAGTAAAAAAAATGCTTCTATAATCATGCGATAATTTTGAACAGTAATAATTTTTAAATACCGGCTTTACACAGTTTACACACGCCTCAATAGCGAGTGTAATCTGTGTAAAGCCGGCATTTTCACTTATAATAATTGTATCTTCTTTTATTCTTTCTCCAGTCATTGTCGACACGAGTGTCGCCGATGAAGCTTTACATTTTCTAACTAATAAATCTATTTAGAAAAGTAGTAGGTAATTACAATTTAGTATGAAGATGAAGCTAATTATGTTATACGGGTCTTAATTACTCTTAACTTTGTTCTCGCCTCCTTTTATAGTAATAGTTTCACCTTGAACTTAAAAACAATGATCGTCTACCTAATTTTATTGTGGAAAAACCGGTCAAACGCATAATCATACAGGTTATGTAAATTTTTGAAAATGGATCATTTGCATAGCGTCATTGTGGGTTTGGTTGCTAGGAGTAAAAATGGAGATAGGTATAGTCAGTGTCAGAACCATCTTGACTGAAGTCTCAAATTGATCTTAATACCAAGCTATTAAGGGCGTGGTTCCAGGCAGAGTAGAATTTGGGCCACCCCTTCTCTTCCCATGTGGTGTCGTACAAGGCAACTAAGGGATAGGGCTGATTAACTTTAACATCAGAGAGATATGTACAGCCCAGACTCAGCTTCAGATGCATGGCTCGAGTTAACAATAGTGCCCGGAATACGGCAATAGACCCCCTATTACGTGGGACCAAATACAGATTGGTGAAATGTGGGTGTTAATTCACCTCGGCCTAACCATCCGGGGATAAAGGCGTGATTATATGTATGTATGTATTAAGGGCAAATCAAACTGTTATATTGATTTAAATTGTATTATTGCCCTAACAAACAAATGTCAGAACAATCAGAAATCAGACAACTGAAAGGGAAGAAAATCAAGGCAAAAAGATCATTTTGAGTATTTGCTAGTCAAGATCGAACTGATGATGACTGTACGTTAAAGTTACCCGTTACCTTAGGCTATTTCTGCTTTGTCTTCTACACTGACGGCACAGAAACGCTTTGTATTGTTAGCAGCACGAGCGTGAATCCCCTAGTGTTGCACACGTCCATAGGCCACGGTAACCACTTTCAGTCAGGTGGACCGTGTGCTTTTATGCCACCTCAGTGGTATAAAAAACACCTTCCTTTACCCTTTTTTCAGCATGCATCATCATTCATCATAACCTTACTGTGCTTGTGCATGTTCGCTACTAACGGAAGTTTCTCGTACAACGGACTAGATCTAATACTTAAAGATTTCATCAGACCTTATTCACCTTATCCGTGTGAATCTGAAGGGTGTCGTTAGAGGCGACTAGCGGAAAAATACACAGATGATATCACTGCGAGAGAAGAAACACTGGATATAAAATCTTGTACCAACCGATCCAGCTAGAGTGAAATCATTACGCTAAATCCTCACAATACTCGGAAAGGCTTATGTCTAGCAGTTATTTATTGATTTATTAACTTTTCTTAAGGAGTTCAGTAGCGGTGATTCTTTCTCTTCGCAATTTCTTCAGTGTTGTGCGACTACATCTGAAAAAATGAATAATATTTTGTTTGTCTTCCACACACTCAAATTCTCGCTTGATTTGATGGGTAATTCTCTGTGAAGGACGTGGGGTACATATTTGTACTGCACAATAAAATACATTTATGATATGAAACCGATTAAAATCTCGTGAACAAGAAATATTGTTGTACTAACAGCTAACAGTAATCAAAACAAATATTTGCGTACATTCTAGTGCGAGAAAACAATAGCTTGATTCACCAATACATTTGTAAACACTCGTAAAATGTGAACCATAAAGCGATTTTATTTGCGTTAGGCCGTCCATGAGACGGTTTCGCACCCGCTAGGCCCGTCAATCCGGGTACTATGTACTACCATAAGGCACCACATTGGAACCTTTTGCACAATGTGGACGTGCAAAACTTGATATCGTCGCCGCTGGGTGCGTGTAAAACGTATAATAACTACCTACCCGGAAAACCGGCTCATGTAGAAACCGTCCCATGGAATTGTGACCTTGTAGGTAATGATAAACACAAATAGCCCAGCCGGTGAAGTATAACCATCACTTTCAAATAGTCTTTTGCTGCAGTTAGTACGGTTGGTGAAAATGCCCATTGCCTTACCCAAACCTCCTTACACTTTTTTATATTCTCCTGTTCACCCTCCCTTGCTGATCCTGCTTCAACCACGGTGACCGCTTACCATCAGTAATTTTAAACTTAGCAGTACAAAAACCATGTTCATAATAGGGTGTTGGATTAGTAATTGTTCGGGGGTTCCCCAACCCGCGCACTAACGATAATAATGGCACCACTAACACGTTAGTGTAGCGATCAAGGATCAAGGATGTATGGATTTGCTACGCAAATAATAATACAAAGTGTGAACGAGACACAACATACAAAAACTGTAAGGAATGAAAAGGACAAAAACTCTATTTTTTGTCCTTGTCAGAGTTTCTGTTTCTTTTGTTGAGCACAAGTGGATTTTGTGCCCAACGAACTGTTGTGTTCATTAATTGTTGTGACTATTCTTTGCAATTGACAGTAATTTAAGTGGTAAAACTAAGAAGCCGATAAGTGTTATTTAAATTTCACCTATTCATCATGGTGATATGTTATATATTAGGCTGTAAAAGCCGTAGTGAGCGGCAATTACAAGACATAACCTTTCACACGTAAGTACGATTTTTAGATGAAATATCACTTGCTTTGTAAAGATATTAACAGATTAAGAGCCGTAGCATATTAACAAGTTCTTAAAAGTAGAAATAATGGCTCAAAATATAGATTTATTATCACCATAATAAGTGTATTAACCAACCAAATAAAGTGGTAAGTTAAAATTATCGAACTCAAAACAAAAGCCAGGCTTGTCCGCCATTTTATCTTCTTTTTAATTTGTCCCGGTTATAGAATTTTTAGGGATACCAGTTCAGGTACTAGTAAATTACCCTTAATGAGGGATATTTTAAAATTATTAAAACTTCACATTAATGCAAACTGTTGTTTCAGATTTCCAAAGGACTCTGCAATCCGTCAATTATGGATTCGTGCCACAGGGCGACTAAACTGGCAACCGACTAAATATAGTCGGATATGCTCGAGACATTTTGAACAAAGTTGTTTTAGGAAAACTGCCGGGAACAAGACCTACCTAAAAGCGTTCTCGATCCCTACACTTCATGTTGTCGAACAGGTTATTTACTATTTTATTGTATTAATGGTACCTACTTTTATTTTTTTTAAACTACTTACTTTTTAATGGGAAGAGCAGATCACACACCTGATGGTAAGCCACACGTCTGCACATAACAGATGCAGTGCTCCCAGTGTAGGCAACCGTTCTACTACCACCTATTGATTAATATGTTTTTGTGTACCTAATATTAGATTTCAGAGTCCGCTGAAATGTGATGACATGACCTCCTTTTGTAGTAACTTGTCCTGAAGAAATGTATACGTTACAGCTAAAGTGAAAAATTAGCTATTATTCATTCATTCTTATTATATGGACTAGTCATTAAATAACGACTAAAATGTACATACAATGTGATAAATTTATCACGAGAGCTGGACATTATTCATGATAGCAATATTTTTTCTTATATTTGGCTCATGAAATATTTATTACAATGCTAATTGTAAAGAATTATTATGAAAATGATGATTATTACTAAAACGTAAATAGAATTGTATTATTGTATTAATAAAAAAATAAAACAAAAGATAGAGGTAGACCTAAATAAAAGTTCATACATATTTATATTATCATCTATTCGTTGTATTTCTTACCTATATTCATCAAGCTTCACTATATATTATATAATTAGATAGCGAATTTGATTAATTTTCTGCCAATTATCACTAAGTCTAAATGATGATGACCTTGATAGTATTCCTAATATCTGGATTAATCACTTTGGCTGTAACATTTACATTCATAAATATACAGGTTGTCCCTTAAATAATGGAAAACCCTGTAACTATCGATAGACTACATCATTGTCTCCCTAATCTCAAATTTTGGCCTAAGTAAACATATCACGGTTTTGAAGTTTTTTTTTTAAACGATTATATAAACTGCAATTGGTTTTATTATGCCATCTGTACAAATGTACTGTATGTGACTGTATGTATATTTTTACTAAAGTCAACATTGGGGAGAGAATAATGTAGCCTATCGATAGTTACAGGGTTAGCCATTGTTTACGGGACCACATGTATGTAAGTAATTATCACAATCATATGGATGTTGAGCTTCTTGTATTTGAGTATCTGTATGATGTCCATCCACTTTTCACCCCATTCCAGTTAATAATTAGTATTTATTTATTTTAATTTCACATCCAGGTACCAATGGAAGACATGCCCACATCTGACCAAGTACCAATGGAAATCGCGTCGACCTCATACCAAGTACCAATGGAAATGCCGTCTATAGCCAACCAAGTATCAACGGAAATTGCGTCGACATCTAAACAAGTACCAATGGAAATCGGGTCCATATCCACGCAGGTGATCCATACTAATATTATAATTGCGAAAGTAACTCTGTCTGTCTGTCTACGCATAAACCACTGAACCGATCTTGATGAAATTTGGCACTGGATTAGAGCTTGGGAACCGACTGACTCCGTGGCATAGCGGTAGTGAATGCGGCCGCTGCGCATGAGGCACGGGTTCGATCCCCGTTAAGTGGAAATATTTGTATTCATAAATATGGGTATTCGCATTGGTCTGGTCGTGCCTCAGGAGCACGTTAAGCCGTCGGTGCCGGTTGCCATACAAACATCTATGGCAGTCGTTACGGGTAGTTGGAGCCCTCAATAGTCCAACAACTGGACTAGCTGCAATGCTTCGATATTGCCTTTGGGTTGTGGAGGTCATATGGCAGTCGCTTCACAGAAAATCTCGAAGTTTAGCCAAATCCGCAGTTGGACTGGTATAAAGCGGGCCCCAGACTCCAAGCACCTCGTCGAGCATCTCTCTAGAGTGGGGCCCGACCAGGCGAACACCCAGTTTGGGTTGCGCCGGTGGCGTTCCACTGTGGATGCCATCATGCGTGTGAGGACTCTGGCGGAGGACGCGGTCGCTCGGGGCGAGGTGATGTTGGCGGTGTCCTTGGACATCTCCAACGCCTTCAACACCTTGCCCTGGAGTTGCATTAGGGAGGCACTCGTGTACCACGATGTGCATCTCTACCTCCGCCGCATAGTTGGGGCTTACCTGACGGAGAGAGCCGTCGTCTACCCGAGTTCGACCGGAGTCGGCAGGGCACGCCGTGATTGCGGCAGTAACGTGGGGGAGTGGCTAGAGAGGCCACTCGGGAGCCTCTCGCACCGTCAGACGCAGATTATCACCGGGCACGGTAGCTTCGGGCGGTATCTGTATCTGATGGGTATAGAGCCAACGCCCGAGTGCCATCACTGCGACGCGAGCGTGGACTCGGGGCTGCACACGCTCACCGAGTGTCCGGCGTTTAAGACGCGAGGCGGGAGCTTGTGGCGGCCCTGGGGGTGAGAGTGCTCACGCTCTCCACCCTGCTCGCGGCGACGGTCCGCTGCGCGGATGCGTGGGCGGCCAGCGCCTCCTTCTGCGAGCAGGTCATGCTCGTGAAGGAGACAGCAAAGCGGGCGCGGCGCGATGAGCGGGAAAGACTCGCTGACATCGCTGCACGCGCTCGAAGGCGGCTCGGGTGTCGGAGGGCGCAGACAGACCTCCGCCCCCCATGAGCGCGGGCCTGAGGGTGAAGGGTGGAGCCACCCGTCACCCTAGCAGAAGCAGACCACGGCGGCGGCGCGCATCGTAGGCCGATGCGCGCCTCCCCACACCGAGGTTGAGTCGGGGACCGCGCGGTCCCCACCTTCCGAGGAGGGCCAGACCGAAAGGGATGGCCCTGGGTCAACCGGGGTGCGAGGGATATGTCGCATGACAACCTCACCTTCGGCCTAGCACTACGACCCAGAGACGGCGTGCGGTTTAGTCGGTTCGAGTCCGACATAACCTACCCCTCCGGCTCCGAAGGGGTGGGTATCCGAGAGGATTTGCCGCACGTAAAAAAAAAAAAATTGTTTCAGTGAATCGAGAAAATGTATATTTATGATAGTAGCAATCAAAAATCACCTTTTTAAATTAATTTTAGGTTGAACATTCAACATTGATTAAAAAGTCTACGGAGGTTGAGATAACACCACGGAAACAGAGACTATTCAAGCAATTAAATCGGCAAACGCTTTTAGCCCAGACACGAAAAAAGAAGTTGGCGATATTACGTTCGAAAAATCAGCGTCTTAAGAAGAAAAACGCTGAACTGTCCGCTATCATAGAAAAATTGCAGGAAAAACGGCTAATTAATCAAGAGTCAGCAGATTTATTATCATCCATGAATCAAGGCGATACGAACTTTTTAAAATTTCAAAGAAGCAAATACTCACCTGAAGTGCGCAAATTTGCGTTAAATTTGCATTTCATTAGTCCCCGCGCTTATAATTTTGTCAGAAATACTTTTAATACTTGCCTTCCGCACTCCCGTACACTTACACGCTGGTATCAAACTATAGAAGGCGAACCCGGTTTTTCATCCGAGGCGCTTGCATCTCTCAAACTTTTGTGTTCGAATTCGTCACAGAAGTGGATATGCAGCCTATGTTTTGATGAAATGGCTATTCGCCAGAAGGTTGAATGGAATGGAAAAAATTACGTTGGTTTTGTTAACTGTGGTGACCAGCTAGAAACCGATGTTCTTCCTATAGCTAAAGAAGCTTTAGTTTTTATGCTGACTTGTATAAATGGCAGCTGGAAGCTTCCTGTGGGCTATTTTCTTGTAAATGGGACGACTGCCGATCAAAAGGCTAACTTACTCAAAACCTGTATCGATTTGGTCAGCGAGTGTGGTCTTGTTGTTTCTTCAGTAACATTTGATGGATGCCCAGCCAACTTCTCCATGGCTAAGTTATTGGGATGTCAGGTAGATGGTGATGTCTTAAATCCCGTATTTTTTCATAATAATCAAAAAATTGTTATATTTCCCGACCCATGTCACATGTTGAAGTTGGTGAGGAACACTTTGGGGGATAAATTGTTTTTAAAAAATCCAGAAGGGTCTACCGTATCATGGAATTATGTAAAACTCTTGGTCGAACTTCAGGAAAATGAAGGATTGCATTTAGCTAACAAAGTCAGAAGTGCACATGTTAACTTCAGAAAACAAATTATGAAGGTGAAACTGGCCGCGCAGTCGTTCAGTGAATCTGTAGCAGATGCACTTCAGTTCTGTAATGAGGTACTCAAACTAGAACAATTTAGTAATTGTGAACCAACTGTCGACTTTATTAGAAGATTTAATTCATTGTTCGACATAATGAACTCGCGCAATTTAAATGCATTTGGCTATAAAAAACCCTTGAATCCAGGAAATATTGAAAGCGTGAAGCTTTTTTTGGAAAATATGTTTAACTATATAAATGAATTAAAAATGGATACGTCAAATATAGTACAAACAAATAGGAAAACAGGATTTCTGGGTTTCCAGCTATGTATAAAAAGTATCTTATTTTTGTACGAAGAATACATAACCACCAAAAAACTAAACTTTTTGTCAACTTATAAACTCAGCCAAGATCATCTGGAAATATTTTTTGGCGCTATCCGTGCAAAGGGAGGTTTTAACAATAACCCCACCGCAAGTCAGTTCCAAGCAGCTTATAAACGTATGCTTGTTCACGGTCAATTAAAACATTTAACTACAGGTAATTGCATTCCTTTGATGGAATTAAATATTTTGACTTGTACGAGGCCCGAAATCGCAATTAACAACACAACGGATCATAATAGATTGACTGAAGATCTCGAGGATCTTCAGCCATCTCTAGAGTCTGATCTTGTTGTACCTAACGATCATGACTATTTAGCTGATCCAACAAGACTGACGGAATTTTCGAAAAGCGTTATAACGTACATAGCAGGTTTTGTCATAAAAGCACTGGAGGGACAAATTAAATGCGAACAATGCTTAACTTCACTACACTCCAGCGAAAAAATTAAAGATAGTCTTCAATACACGAAAGATAAGGGCGGTTTGCGGTATCCATCAAAATCAGTTCAAAAAATTTGCGAAATAGCCGAGGAAGTGTTCAAAAAAAATAAAATTCCTAATAAAAAACATCCACTGCATTACCTTATACAGGAATGTTTGAAAAAATGTATTGGACTTAAATTGTTTCCCGATGACCATGATTATTCGGATCGACCAATTGGTGAAAACCATTATTCTCTTTTAATTAAAGCCATATGCAAAAAATATTTGAATGTACGTATGCATTATGCCACAAAATCTTTTTGTAATAAAGTTGACAATATAAGAAATATGTACAACAAATTAATTTTGTTTAAAGGTCAATAAAAAAATTTGAGAAACTTGTGTCATTTTTTATTTATTCAAACACGCCGAATAAATTCTGTTCAGCTCCTTGGGGACCAGGAGTCCCCAACTTTTTCACTTTAAGCCCACATTTTATAAAATATTTAGGTTAAGGTCAGATATAATACCAATGTCATCAATCCAAAGGAGCGTCGCGTCAATGTCTGTTAAATTAATACATGCACCAGGTAGTGATAGGTTGCTACTCTATATCTGTAGGTGGGACTTCGAAACACATTTTCGAAGTCTGCGCCTCAGATTAGTGGGCACGGCTGACGCTCTGGCTTATGGGGAAGTGGCTAGAGGGGCCACAGGGCGGCCTCTCGTACCGGCTGACACAGATGATCACCGAGCATGGTAGCTTCGGGCGGTGTCTATGTCAGAAGGGAGCGGGATCGGGAGCGAAGAAGACTCGCGGCCCTAGCTACTCGCCAACTGAGGCAACTCTAGCGTCGAAGGTCGATAAATGACCTCCGTCCCCCATGAGTTCGCGATCCCCCCCTCTGTACCGGAAACGAGTTGGGGACCCAGTAGTCCCCCCCCCCCCCCCCCACCCGAAAAGAGCCAGGATATGCTCTATAGCTACCTCATCTTTTCGGCCTTGCACTGTGACCCACAGACGGCGTGCGGTTTAGTCGGTTCGAGTCCGACATAACCTCCCCCTCCGACTCCGGAGGGAGAAGTATCCGTGGGAATTTCCCGCACGATAAAAAGAACTAAAACCCCGTCCTTCTTTCAGGATAAGTAAGCTGGTAATCGAATAAAGGCGAAAAAATTGAATCGGTCTAGGCGAGGTTTGAACCCGCGATCTTTGCCTTACAAGGGCAATGCTTTGACCACTAAGATCCCAGACCCCAGACCAGACCTCGCCCTAACCAATTTAAATTTCTTCTTCTATAACTGTCTTTGAGGCGACAGTGGAGCACCTACCGACGTTCTTACCCCAACAGCACCCATCTAGACCGATTCAATTTTTTCTCCTCTATTTGATTTAAATATTTAGCATGAAAGATGCTTAAAAATATTCTTTATATATCTAAATTGTTTTGTATTTGAGTTTTTAAAGGATGTAATGGTAATGTAATGTAATGTTGTGAAATGCTCTACCAGTAGCTATTAGGTGTGCTCAGTCCTTGCCTGTATTCAAAAGATTAACTGATGTGAATTTCCTAGTAAAAGCTTTGTACCTTTTTTTGTGTAAATAGTATATTATGTTTTATTTGTTTATGTAGTATGTATATTTGATTTATTTATGTATACCTATACTTAGGTAGCTATTGTGTTTATCTGTTCTATTTAATTTTTCATATCTTTTTAACATATAATTATATAATATCGATGTACACCAAACTGCCCGGAAATATATTCTCCTATTTTTCTCTCCATCCTATGGTTGCTTGTAAGAGATTGCCGTAAGCGATAAGGCCGCCAATTGTACGTGCCTATCAAATTGTTCTATGTTTTTATGATATTATGTCCTTGGTGTATAATAAAAACAATATATAATTTTATATTACTATAACACCAGAAAACATTAATTCATATACTTAACGGATTTAAAAAAGGTCGTGGGGTAAAATTTGTTAGGGACTAACAACACTGGTATCATAAGTACTAAGTGAGTACTATGTGTTTGTCCCTTTCGGGTGTACGCGCTTGCCTAATCCAGTACATCCTTGATCCTAGGTAGCGATGGTGTAGTGACTAAGGACTTGCAATTTAGAGGTTGAAGGTTTAAATCCACATTGCGTTGTGAAATGTGATATGGTCAAAAAGAGAAAAATGGAAAAGCAGATAATAGCTGGTAAAATAAAGACAGAATGGAGATAATGAGGCTGAACAAAAACACAGAAATCACAATGCAAATTATTATTAGACTGAGACTAGCGATAATACTTTAATAAATTATTAAAAATAAAAAACCCGACTGATGCTGAAAAGATCGAAACAAGCTTTACAGCAGGCGGTACCCATTTTCAAATCTCAAACCCGATAAAACTTAATTTAATTTATTTTATACCTTTTAGTTATGAATTATATTTTTTTTGTAATCGTCTTTTAATTTCCTTAATTTTGATTCCACACTCCATAAATTTGAGTGATTTTTTTACCAAAATCCGCCATTTTGTTTTTTCTTATTTTGATATACCTAGTGTCACTCTCACAGTAAATACCAATCTAACAACACCTCTCAAGCTAAAATCCATCCGTTCAGGCTGCAGAGCGTGCCAAACAATTATACATACATACATACATACATACTCTCGAAAAACATAACCCTCCTTCTGGCGCCGTCGGGTAAAAACACAAAAATTACATTGCAAATTATTATTAGACTATGAGATTAGCGATAATACTTTAATAAATTACCGTACGTAGCAGTACGATACGCTGAAACACATCAAACTTCCGTTAATTAACTGCTTATCGTAACAAATGGTAGATTCGGTCATATGCGGATAATACCCTAAGTTTATTATTTCTCATGATAACAATCAAAACTGTACTACCTACTTACGGCAATGTATTATACTTGCTCTTCGCAATACTATATTAACACATAATACAATGTGTGATGATAATGATACTTATATTAATACCAGCGGACTTGACAGATGTAATCCTACCTGGAAAACTGGTGACATTGAACTTCGAAATCAACATTTCAACACCTGCCCTTTTGATCAGATTTGTCTTGAATTTAACGGGAGCGACTTCGCGACTCCGAGAGAAATACCTACGCCAAAACCTCGTCCGATAAACAGAAGTTTTTTTTTTACAACCAGTAAAGTAGCAGTTAAGCTCAAGGCCCGCCTGATGGAAAGTGGTTACTGTGGCCTATAGACGTATGCAACACCAGGGGTGCCAGGGGCGTCACACTTGTGCTGCCGACCGGCACGCAGCACATATACCCTTAAAAAGTACACAATATTTTCTGTACTATAGTGCTACAAATGATACACGTGTTTTCTTTAAAAAAAGTTGTTGTTGATTGCGAATGTGTAATAGCAATAAAATTGGCAATGCATTCCAAAAGCGTATAGTTTCGACAGTAAGCAATTAGTTATAGAATCTAATGGAATCTATGTGTTTCTACATGATGTATTGCCATGAATAGATTTTGGAGCAATCAATCGTGCTGAGTTATTTATTAATCTTTTAATCTAATTCATTCAAGGCTTAGCTGTAGCAGAAAAGCCGTTTTAATCCACTCAAGCTAAGACCTTTAAGATTACACAAAAACATGAATGAGAACATGTCGCTAGAACTACAAGTACCTAAGCTTAGCTTCAATTAGAAAACTCAGTTTATAGCTCATATTTCTGAAATTCGATTTAATAAGAAAAGATATTACCGATCAATGATAATTATTTATTTAAGATAGTTTGCATACGTAAATAGTTCTTTCCATATTGTCCATATGATACTGCCTACCTACCAGGAAACGCGAACTAGCACCTCATAGAAAGTAAATGCCTTCAGGGCTTGTGGCGAATGGAAAGTCTGATTTTAATCCGGCAGCCATGGTGGGTCATACCAATGATGTGACCTAAATGGCTAAAGAGTACTTAATATAATTAAATGTAAATAATGATAGCTATAAAAATATCCATAAAATCTCAGTACTTACGTCTCCACTTGGTTTTGTGTTCATAATATTTGGTATTTAGTAATTCTGGGTTACATTTCTGGTATGACCGTAATATCATTAGGCTTGGAAACTCTGGTAAACCGTAATAGATGATCGTCATTACCTACCTGCAACCGGTCCCAGGTCAGCTGTTACGGGAATGGGCATTATGTATATCCAATAGCAACCCTAATTTCTGAGGTTACCGTCAGCACTTGTGACGCGACCCACTGGCGACCCATCAACTTTACCACTACAAAAGAGAGTACATGTATGAGGCAATCCCAAAACAATAAGCAAAGTCACATCACTTAGCATTTACGTCACTGTACCGTTGCAAGTATCTGTTTAATTAACATGTAAATATTCAAACCGAAAGCACAAGTACAGTTAGCAACACTAACGGCGGTAACGTCCGGTATATTTAATTTTCTATACGCAAGACAATTTCCGACGTTGTCGCCTACCGAAAATCCACCTAAAGTCAAGTCTATACAAAGTATAAAATCCTTTGCAGTAATCTATGGAATATCTTCGTCACAACAAGTTCATACGATCTATTCTTGCTATAGGGGCCCTCCCCAACTTCCCTCACAAAGGGTCATAAAGATTGATTTACGCATGCGTTAAACTTCGTACATTATTTAAAACGTCTGGTAAAAACATAAAATATTTCGAAGAAATTGCTCAACAGGTTCGGAGAAATGTTGTAACGATAATTATAAATCACACTAATATTATTTTGCTTGACTGATGGTCGTGAAATTGCGGTATTTCTAAGTACTGCGTGTTGATAGTCGACGATTTCTAGAATTTTCTCTTTGGTACAAATCTATGAAAACGAAAGTCAGATGGTCAAATTCTTACTGAATCTATAAAACTATATTCCCACTATTATCAGTTGCCTATCATTAACCAAAAAAAAAAACATAGTCCTTCCTGAGTAGTTGGGAAAAAAAAAATATTCCAGGTCATGTGCAAAATTTTGTTCACAATTGTGTTGTTTTGTCTTGCTGACTATACAAGTGTGTCTTTTGAAATTCGACACTTTGTCATTAAATACAATATAGTACAGTGGCGAAGGTTGGAAATTTTTAAAAGTCAAGCCGGTAGAAAATTTGTACCGGGTAAAACGGGGTGAATAGAAATCGATGGGTGAATAGAAATAAAATGGTCGTTAGATTTACTTAAATAATTACTTTGACTAATTTTTAAGTATCTTACCAGATATGTATGTATGTGTATGTTTGTCCATTATAACATTGGACTGGTCCATAGCTTTACTTGAAAGATAATAACTACAGTATTTCGCAGACCATTTTATTTCTATTCACCCATCGATCTCTATTCACCCCGTTTTACGGTATGCTGTTACAGAACGACCTGCTTTGATCGTTTTATGGAATTTCTCAATTTAGATCCTTCCTTGTAGAGCAAGCCGGCAGAAATCGGGTTATAGGGACCCCTCGCCACTGTTATAGTAGGTGGTCAGTTGGAACAGGTTCGATTAGGAAATTGAACTAACAGAGGTAAGGAGCTGGTTCCAGAGAGATTATCTGCACTTAAAGATTAGAAAACTGGGTCTCAACTGTAACTCGAACTAAGCCACTTAACCTCTGAAGCAAGTGGTTTAATAGCAATAAATATAAAAATTCAAGTTAAACTATCCATGTGGTGTGGAATTATTCCACACCACATGGATAGTTTAACTTGAATTTTTAACTTTTAATAGGTTATAGGGATTACCCTATAACCTATTAAAAGTTAAAGATAATGTAATGTTATTTATGTATGGTTTATTAAAAAAAAAACAACATTTATTGTTTTCTAAAATGATCGGCTTTGAAAATAATGAATTGTTAGACAATAATTTTAATATTGCGTTCTCTATTTCAATACCAATCAAATTTTAGTACCGTGGTACGCCTTCGATGCATTGTGTCACACCGATTGATCTAAAAAAAGATTTCTCTCTCGTCATCAGCCCATCAAAAGAACAATTAATTGTACCGAAACTTGCGAACGAACCAATCACGGTATATTAGGCAATTTTATTTAATTTGTTTCATTAGGCCTAAATTGAACTAGTTTGGCATGCCGCAAGGCAATAGTCAAGGTCCTTTATATAAAAACGCAATTAATATCTCTAGACAGAAATTGATAGCGTCTGGAGAGAAGAATTGATATTGAATACGTAAAGTCGTTTAATAACAGCAGGACGTAAAATTTTTCGTTAAAAATGAATAAATTGTATTGAAGTAACTTTTTATTCGTTTTTATAATTATTTGATAAAGGCAAACGCTCGTGTTGCAAAGTTCATTAACGTCGGTCGGTAGAGCACTGAATGAGATTCCAACCCGCAACCTTTCGATTTCAAGTCACGACGCCTTTCGCTACCGCCATGCGACGCTTTCAATTTCGTTGATTATAATGCGTTCGATTTCGGAATGCCGGTTGCACTTTTTCAAGCAGGGAGTCCAAGTATACCGTCAAAAATGTGCGGCTATGCAACACTATTTGCTAAAATTTTATATTTTCCATTATTATCTAGTATCTGTATTAAAAAAACAACGGTGCCACGAGCACGATAAGCGTTCAAATTCGTAACGTAAACGTATCGAGAGAACGAAGCATTGCAATTGGACGCCTGCATAAAGTGATTTCGATACATTTACGTTACGAATTCGAATGCTTTTCGTGCTCGGGGCACTGATACGTGAATCTGTTAATGTCGTCTAGTTAGAAAGCTTATAGCGATTCCCTAGTATGTTTTCTGTCACTCAGATAGTCTAAATTACCGGATATGTGTGATTGGTCAAAAATAATTATATTTTTACTTCATGGTAATAATCATTGAGATACATAATTATTTCCTGTTTTGTATAAGTTTAAAGATTCGCAAAATTGCCAATCTAACAGCTGTTTCTTATTGCCTAGCCTATTTAATACCTCATATTACTAAGCCGACTCATTGAAAGCGTTTGTATGTATGAATTTGTATGGGTGCGTTTGTTTAGCCATTGTCCTTTCATTTCTCTTTAAAATGTTAGGACTTGGTAACGTTGCATTGTCGTGGTTGAATGACTGTAGCAACATTTTACGATTTTAGTGAGGCCTTTGATTGATTAAAGCATAAAGAAAAATACGGTAATTCTTTTGTTTTCTATAACTTCTGGTATGTTATCATAAAAAGTTGAATTTAAACCGATTTCAAATAGGACGAGACTTTCTTTTTAGTGTGAATGTTATACGATACCGCTAAATGTGGTTTCTGTTATTACTTTTCGTAGACTATTGACTAATCTTATTGTTGTATACGGGACGTTAATCAAACACGGAGGTTTAAAGCGTACTGGTTTATTCAAGTACCGACATTAATATATAACACTTTTCCCTCCCAAATGGAGTACTTAATTACTATATTAAGTTACTAAACCTTATATCTAAATATTAATTAAATAACAAAATAATGACTATGAATGAACCGTTGAATAAACTTAGGTATATAGGTACTAGTAGTAACTTCCCTATCTAAGAACATTATAGGTATTATTCAGTATAGGTATTATTCAATCGACTTAATACACAAAAAACTAATATATTATTATAAAACTTATGTTATGATTGTTCAGAAATCGGGCATACGAGTAAGAGGTCATTAACGCGTTCATTACATACCTACCTATCACTATCAAAAACCATACACCCAAACCATTACCTACCGGATAGAAAACACGAGACTCGAACATACGTTAGGTATTTAAGATATCACAGAGTGATGAATGCAAAGAAACTTCGTTGATAATTACGTAATGTTTTTATTTTTACCTATTATACATTTATAATAGAAACTTACATTTGCTTCATTTTTTCAATACAACGTATGGCCGCTTGTCTTTGAACTCGTGTATCACTAGGAAGTGACTGTTGCGGTTCCGTCTCTGGGTTATTATTAATAACATCAGCTGTTTCCTCGCCTACACTGTCAAAAAATTCTTCCCCCTCCGCACGGGATGTTGCAACCGTGTCTGGGGATTTATTCCGAACATTTAAATCGTGCGTTTGGCTAGTATCTATACCTACACTTGCATTTGAGGCCCTACACCGTGAATTACGTTTTTTTACAATCATTTGGTCAATGTGTCGTTTATGTACTTGGCCGTTATTCAATTTAACTTGATACGATACCGGACCAACTCGTTCAGTTACTACACCTTCCGACCACCTGTGCCCTGTCTTTGAATAATCCCGGATGATGACTGATTCCCCTTGGTTAGCGAGACGTACGGGTGCTGTATGTTGTTGTTCGGTAATAAGTTGTGTGGTACGCACTCGCTCGGCAGTATCGGGACGTAAAAGATCTAAGCGCCCACGCAGTCGCCTACCAACCAGGGCTACTGCTGGTTCTACACCAGTCGTACTCTGCTCGGTATTCCTATATGTAAACAAAAATCGGTGTAGTGCTGTATTTATATCCTCCTTCTCTAATACTGCCTTTTTAAGGACACGTTTGATCGACCGCACTGCGTTCTCCGCAGCGCCATTACTCGACGGATGATAAGGCGGTATCAGTGTATGCTTAATACCGTTACGTTCTAAATAAGTAGCAAACTCATTTGATGAAAACGGGGGGCCATTGTCACTCACAATACGTTTTGGCAAACCAAAACGAGCGAATATTTCCCGTAAATAGTTAATCACTACTCCTGCCGAAGTGTTATTGACCGATTTCACCTCAATCCATTTAGAATGAGCATCTATCACAATAAAATAGTATTTATTGTGGAATGCTCCTAAAAAATCCACGTGCAAACGCGACCAGGGCTCCGCGGGCCATGGCCACGAGTGCAATGGTGCAGCACTAGGCATTGATCGCATCTCCTGACATGCTATACATTCACGAGTTACACGTTCTATATCCGAATCTATATATTCCCACCAAACATAATTACGTGCAATTTGTTTCATCTTAACAATGCCCGGGTGGCCCTCGTGAATTTCTTTCAATACTATTTTACGCAACGAGGACGGAATTACAATTTTGTAACCATACACTATACAACCCTGATCTATATGAAAACTGTCCTTCCTATTATAATATATTTTTTCTATATTGTTAAGAGATTCACTTGATGGCCAACCGTACATAATGAACCCATAAATTTTGCTTAACAATATATCTTTTCCGGTTTCAAACTTAACCTCCTTAAAGCTAATAGGAAATACATCTTGTGCGTAATTTAAATAACTGCAACCCTCACTAATTACGCCGTCATTAAATGATTTTAAAGGTAACCGAGATAAAGTATCCGCAAAACAATTTTTTTTCGACGTTATAAACTCGATTTCAAAATCGTACGCAGCTAATTTTATGGCGTAACGTTGTAAACGGCTCGCCGCTGTTACTGGTATTCCCTGGTTCTTACCAAAAATGTAACTTAATGGACGGTGATCACTACGCAACGTGAAACGCCTACCGTAAAGATATTGGTGAAATTTCGTAACTCCGTAAACAATCGCTAACGCTTCCTTATCTATTTGTGAGTAATTACATTCGGCCGGGTTGAGCGTGCGACTTGCAGCGCAAACCGGTCTCTCGACACCGTCTGTGTCCCGCTGAATCAGCACTGCGCCAAGTCCATACGCGCTACTATCTACTGCACATACAGTGTGTAAGTTTGGATTGTAATGCGCGAGTACCGGTGCACTTGATAAAACTTTCTTAATTCTCTCAAATGCCCTACTGCATTCATCGCTCCATGACCAATTTGTATTTTTCTTTAACAAACTATATAATGGTTTAAGTATATCGCTCATATTAACGCAAAATTTGGAATAAAAATTAACTAATCCCATAAAGCTTTTCAATTGCGTAACGTTACATGGCTGGGGCGCTGCTACAATGGCGTCAATTTTATTTTGATCAGTATGTAAGCCCAGTTTATTTATTTTGTAGCCTAAATAAGTCACGTTATCTTGAAAAAATTTACATTTACTAAAATTAATTCTAAGACCATTTTCTTTTAATCTTTGCAGCACCGCCCTTAAGTTCTTTAAATGTGTAACCTTATCTTTCCCAGTAATACATATATCATCGGCAAAAACCGCAGTTGAATGCAAGCCATTTAACGTCTCTTCCATGATTTTTTGGAAGTTTTCAGGTATACATTTGATTCCAAATGGGACACGCTTATATACAAACGTCCCTACATGCGTAGTTATAGCTGTCATTGGTTGTGAATCTTCATGTAATATACATTGTTGGAATGCGTTAGACAAGTCAAGTTTAGTATACTGCTCTCCCCCTCCTAGTACCGCGAACAGGTCCTCGATCCGTGGCAGCGGGTAGTGATAATCTTTTAATAACGGATTAATAGTAACCTTATAGTCACCGCATATTCTAATACTACCGTTAGACTTGACTACCGGCACAATAGGAGTTCCATAATCAGACCGCTCAACTTTATAAATGACACCCTCCCGCTGCAAACGTTCGAGTTCCCGTTCCACAGGTTCTTTAAGGGCTAGGGGTAAAGACCTTGCCTTAACAAAAATGGGAGTATTATCTTTTAAGTACAATCTAAATTCTGATTTAAATGTGCCTAG
Source organism: Eilema caniola (assembly GCA_949126895.1). Taxonomy (NCBI): domain Eukaryota; kingdom Metazoa; phylum Arthropoda; class Insecta; order Lepidoptera; family Erebidae; genus Eilema; species Eilema caniola. Next base: position 10,287,627 of record OX421488.1, read on the forward strand.
TCCCTCAGCGAACACTTCAGGGAATTCATTTCGTAAAGACAAAGCAATCGAGTCAATATCGGCTATGTTGTAGCATTCAACAATAGCCAATTTTAAATGTTTAATCCACGTACGACCCATTAAAGGCGGACCGCCGTTTTCTATCACAAAAAGATTTAAATTAGCCTGATGTTTACCACAAATTACATTAACTACAACATATCCGAGTGTCTCAATAATATCGCCTGTGTACGACTTCAAAGATAACATTTTACTTTGTAATGGAATATGAGAAAGATGTTTATCGTAATACTTTTTAGATATAACAGAAATTTTACTTCCGGTATCGATCTCAAATGTACACAAAATGTTTTCAATTTTTAAATTAATGCAATAAGGCCCGTCACCTTCATTCTTAATATTTAAATTATAAAAATTACCGCTATCGTCTGACTCGGAATCATTTAAAAAAAACTGGTTCTTCTTCGAGTTATCTTTGTTGTTATTGGACACACTCGCGTTATTAATCCCTTCTTTATTGCACACTGCCTTTAAATGGCCCCGTTGACCACACACATCGCAATTATAATGCTTAAACCGACACTTGCCTTCTGTATGACCGGGTTTACCACACCTTGGGCACAAACGCTGGTCGTTGGTCGCCCTGGCCTGGGACGCGCGGCCCCCGCCGGTGCCGCCACCGCGAGCGCCGCCGCGCGCTCCGCGGCCTCCGCCGCCGCCTGCGATCCGGTGCAAGCCGTCGTCACTGGACGGTGTGCAGCGCACGGCCGAGCCCTGGGCGCCCGGGGCGCACGCCGTCGCCGCGTGCCGCTCCGCCGCCTCCAAAGACTGTGCCAACTCCACTGCACGTTTATAGGTTACGCCTTTCTCCGCGAAGATTTGCGATCTCATGGCTTCATCGTACAATCCCGATACAAATTGATCTCGTAAATTCACCTCTAAACAGCCTCCGAAGTTACAAGTTTTAGCTAAATGTTTTAATGCTTGAAGGTAGTCGCGCACACTCTCGCCTTGTGCCTGCGTTCGCTGTCTGAACAGATGCCTTTCGGCTATTTCAGATGTTTCTGGTTCGAGGTGCTCCCTGACCAGACTCACCAATACCTCGTATGTTTTGGATTCCGGTTCATCCGGGGCACATAAGTCGCACATTAATTCGTAACACTCCGCACCAACTACCGTCACTAATGTTGCAACTTTTAACGAATCATCGATGTTATTTAGTCTAATAAATTGATTTAATCGCCTCACATATGCATTCCAATTTTGATTGGCAATGCAAAATGCATCCACATGACCGATCGTCATTGTTTTTTTATTAAATTGCACTCGCGTTCGCGTTCGAACAAACTCGTCGCCAGTGTTGTATACGGGACGTTAATCAAACACGGAGGTTTAAAGCGTACTGGTTTATTCAAGTACCGACATTAATATATAACACTTATGTATTGTTTCTTGACCTGTACAATCCGTTGAAATTTCTCTCTCTTAATCACATAGCATCATATTGTAAACTTACCCATTTCATTGCAGTTGCAAAACATAAGTGCCTTCATATTACTTACATTACTATTCTAACTAATATAATAACTATTCAATAATATATCTATTCAAATATTATTACACGAAAGCGATAGAGTATAAACGGCTTACTTAAAAAACTCAATGTCCAAACGGCTTATTATCAGATGATCTTGTTAAAAAGGCGGACTTAATTAACGAATGTTATCTTTCTAGCTACTGTGTCTAACCATAGGTTGTGGCTTGCTTTATTAATTATTCCATCATTTTAGGGGAATGTTATAACAGCTTAATGCTTCAATTTATATTCTGGCTATACGTAATATCGTATCACATTACCAGTTGGTTAATAAGGGAATATATTGCTTAAATAAGTTCCGCGGCTTATTTGTTAATAACTAACAAATATCCATCCATGCTCACAAACTTTTACATTTATAAAATGAGTTGATATCTTTGTGTTCACTAACTTCAATGGGAAAAGTCCAAAATACCATGTCTTTAACTTACATTCAAATACAAGTGAAACATTTTTATATTTAACCCTACACTTGATATATCGGAACTTTCATAACCCAAACACATGAAACCCCAAAATACTTACTGTCAATATTAAACTCAGAAGATTCGGTTAAGTTAACCGCAGTTTATTATCAGAAGCGGTTGATTACCTGACCCCACGCAGCGTAACTGAATTCAATCATTCTTCACGGTCAATTAAACTGCATTATTTGATTGATCTTAGTTTAGTAGTTTTCTTACTAACTACAGTATTAGTTTTACTTCCGTGCCTTTTTTCTTTGGCACCCGTTTGGTTATAGAAAACATATGTGTTGTTCTTTGAAGGAGGCTTAAGTAAAGAATGCTACTAATATTAGACTAGTGAGTTAATATCGATGGTTGCGTAATTGAGTGTGTGTGTGTGTTGATGTTTGTTACTCTTTCAAGGAATAACGGTTCAACGATTTGGGATGATAAGTTGCACAAAAGTAGATTGCAGAAACGTAGACTTTTGCCTGAAAATATGTTCCTGTTGTTCACGCAAGTGGAGCTTCGGGCAACAATAACAGTTAGTGGCGATAGTTCTGGTATTGTATCTTCAGCCTATTGGGCAGGTATTTATTGGTCAGTTAATAACTATTGGTAAGATCTTGAAGATCACGATATTAATTTACGTTGACTGTCTAATTAATTTTTTATAAATTAAATTACTCGGGAGTGATATTAGCCATATTTGAAGAAAATCGTCCCATATGGCGGCTACCATAAAATTGCGTTTTATGCGGATTACATAAAACTCCCTCAATTTGGGTAACATTTGAATCATCATCTTCTGAATTATATTTTTTTCTGTAAAGTTCATGTTACAATAAAAACGAAAGTAATTTTCTCTGCATCACTTGCCTTGTAAGTATATAATATTATGTTTCTTGCTCGTTCGAGATAAAAAGCAGTTGTCATAAGAATGCCATTCGTGAGATACTGGATGGGAAAGTGTAAACGTAAGATTTATGGAGAAAAATGCTGCTTGTCCTGTTATATCGATCTTTAATGGATTAATTAAGATGAATGACTCATTATTTCTTTCATTTCATTTCAAACTAGTTCGCAGTATTCACACTGGTTTTATACGGTTCGTATCAAGTTAGTCTTGATATATTAAGTTAGAGAGTTTAATTGTTTTCTTTTGTATTTATAATAATAGTACCTACCTAATAATAAAATCGTACCTAATAAGATTAGTTTAGGATGCTCTTGAAGGATTTACAGAATAAGACCATAATCTGTTTCCTGTCTTACTGTGATTAGGTGGGTTACCAACTGAGTGACAGCTTATAAGCGGATATGACATTATTATCATCAGAATGTGCAATAAGAAAAGCTTAATACCCCCCACAACAGATAATAAAATCAATGGATCAACGCGAGTCACTTTATCTGTGGATGCGTCACTGTTGGCCTAGCTGATGGAGTGTTGATTAACATGCTTTAGTGGCTCGACGTGTCGGCGAGAGATAAGTGAAGTGGTACAGTCAACAAGATCATTTCATAAGATTTGTTCAACCATGACGTTATTGCAAAAAGCGTTTCGTGGCAGAGATATTTAAACACGAAGGAGTCGTCAACTTTTTGGTTAATTTCATCCTCTGCAACGCTTTTGTGATAGATGTCAAGTTATGTTTTCAAAGATTTCATCATCTGTTCAGTTTAGGCAATGAGGGACATATCTGTTTCACCCTTTCTGCAATGCTATTGTGATATTATGTCAAGCTATGATTTCAAATCAGTCAATCAATCAGACACACAAACTAAATTCTCACAAACTAAAATCAGACACACAAACTAAATTCTGTACTTTATCTACATACCGTTCGTTGAAAAATTGTATAACTAACTGACTTTCTACTACTAACTATCTAGGTACTTTGTAAATCTAAAAATATGTTGCTGACCCTACATGCATGACAACCATTGATCTAAACTAAATATCTCGATTTTTTTTGACATAACGATTATGATGACATAAATAAATTTCTGTAAGTGTAACTATTTCGTGATAATTGAAGGTTTAATGATTCTCTTGATGAATGACGGTTGTGTATTTGATGATGAAGTTGATTTAGAGCCGCCCAATGACTCCCATGTATACGGGCCGTGTCTAACAATACATCTTGATAGAAAGTCAGTTTTTACTTTTACTAACACTTAATATGCGTAAGACTCTTAAAAAACAATGCGTAGGCGTTTTGTACTACTATCTTGACAATAGAAAGATATTCTTCCCATGAGTTCAACTAAAGAACTTTCATTTTGTTTACTTGCGATACTAAATTAAAAAGAGGCATATATACGGACAGATACTTAAAACTAAGTTAACTAGCCAACCTCGAGTACGAGAAAAGATATGTACTTAACCAGTAAGTGCAAAAGTGATAAAATATGACATCTGTCATACAACGTGGTACCTACACTTTTGTCATAATCCCCTCTGTTATCATCTGTTGGCAGCAAAGTTCATATTTTTTCATCAAATTATTCTGAGCTATTGGTAGGCAGAATAGTAACTGCCGTCAAATTTGGTGAATATGTAGATCTGACACCAATATCGAACGCATTGTCCGCAAAACATCTCACCGCGCGCATCGACACAGATTAATGGAGTTGGACCTCCAGCGACCTCTTCGTGTTAAGTTATTTTTGTGATAATGCTATAATAATATAAGGCGGAGGATCGGACGGCCTTTTTGTTGGTAGATAAACTACGCCAATTCTTTTATACAAAAGATCATTGACTGCACTAGACTATGTTAATTGAAGATGTAAATATATTGCTTTTTAGAGCATTCACTACAGTTACTTGTTGTTTTACCTATTCTTGATACAGTACGGTTATTACCTTCAAGACTGTATTAGTCATCTTTATCTTAATGTTTTTTCGGTTGCATTGGGGTCCAAGCTAAATTTACATGCAAGCTGTACACCTGCTGATCTATAGACGAAGCTCTGGTGTAGGCTTTCTACTTGGGTTTATGAGTCCAGTCTGCAGTCGCTTCTGTATAAAATAAACCAAATCCATTCAAAGAGAGAGTGGACCTGCAGCTGCAAAGTTTTGAATGCATTTAGGTCTATAGATGTGATGATGATTAAAGTAGCTTTTGATATTAAGTCCGCCTTTGTAAATATTCTTGTGCATAAAGTTTTTGTAGTTGCGTTCTTTACATGTTAGGTTATGTCCATATACGATTGTTTGTTAGCCACAGCATGCCTTTTTTCTCTCTAGGTGTGTACTCTGGTCTGGCGTAAGATTTGCCTTGACCCTTGTTATACAGACGTCTTACAGGGCCATGTAAATGATGTTTTATTTTCATAACTGAGAATATCATTCTACTTCATTCTCGAGGTAACAAAAGCAATTTATGCAAAAGCCTTAAAAGTCATAAATATACTACGTGTTCACTGTTCAGTCTCCGAAAAGATAGCCCGCTCAAAAAGGAACTTTATGTATAAAGGGTTGAAAAGCATTTCTCGTTTGAGCTTGAGTTTTTCTTTCGCTGCTACGTACTCGGTCATAAAAAATGGCCTTGACTCTCTCACACTGGTGGATGTCTTGAGAATAAATCGAACTCAGAAAAAACGAAAGAAAAGAACACGTCGCGTGTCGGTTTAAAAATTGCAGAAACGGAGTACAGGCAACTATATTTACGTAGTAACTATGTATCTAATCTGTGGCACAGGTTTTTAACACATTTCGACCCAAAAATCCATATTTATGTTTACTTAGGTGAGGCAAAGGCTCAAATCAAGACGCGGGCAAAGGTTAGTGTAGTTTTTTAGTTTTATCATAAAAACATTAGCACACAGACAGAATCTACGTTGCAATGAGGCAATTTTGTATGAGACAGATACAGAGAAACAATTTTTGTTGTGTGAAGTTTGTATTGAAAATGGAATTCGATTACTTATTAAAGATTTCTTTTTAGCTTGTGGGTACAGTTTCGTGTGTAAGAAACGGAAGACCTTCAAAATTAGAATGAAAAGGCCTATTTATTTGTTTAAACGTTTCGTTTGTTAAAAAGCATCTGGACTATTTTTCACTATAAAACTCACTAGCAATAAATCAGTTAAGTGTTTTTGTATCAATACCTATATGTAAACAAATCCGTAATATATGTAGGTATGTATAAATATTCAAAGCATTCTAGGCACGTGCTATTTTTTTTACCATAGATTATTATGAGGCCTATTTTTCCTTTAAGATTATTGCTACACAAAATGACTGTCAAATCTTACTTCCTGCTAACATTAGATAATGTGAAAGTTCTTGAGGATGTTTGGATGAACATAGTCACTTTCACACGAAAGCAGCTGATTGAATTTGTATGAAATTTGACTTAGACAAATTATGTAGCAAATATCAACTCTTTATCCCGGGAATGGGTTAATTTTAATTAATTCAAAGGTTAATTTCTTTTACCAGATACACAAATTTGCACGTAACTTTATTGGCATTTTATACTATACTAGCTGACCCGGCGAACTTCGTCGTACCGTCAAAATGCGTTGCGTAGTTTTAAAGATTTAAGCATACAAAGGGATATAGGGACAGAGAAAGCAACTTTGTTTTATACTATGTAGTTATAAATTAGAAAAACAATATTGGATGAACTCAATATGCTCATAGCCTTAAAACTCACTTATAGCATACCACAGATGAATTCACGCCTGGGATGAGTGGTTCAGTTCCCCTTCTAATAAGATTTATTGACAGACAGACGATCGTTATAATGCGATAGGGATTACCTACCTACTATTGCAATGTCTGAAAGCGTCTTAGATTGGACGTCTGGGGTTCATAAGATCGATGGGGATGAATAAGTAACGAATACTGCGTGTTAGGTGTGACTGTTAGAAGGGTGCGATATGAACACGGCTGATTGAGAATTTCATGTTATGATATTTATTTCGTAGACAGATACTAAACGAAAAATGAATAGAATTACACTACAATTCTACTAATACGGGTGTAGTGAAGAAATTTGGATTATTGCATGTTTGGATATCATTCAATCACGCTTATAGATAGATCATCGTCTGGAATAACACATAGGTTACATTTTTTTCCCGGGAATACTTTCCCGTGGGTAGCGGAAGTGGATTAAAATTTCATCCGGGTGAAGAAGGACGCCCCAATTTCATTGGTAGAAAGACATGATATCTTTTGTTTATCTTCTACTAGCTGATGCCCGCGGCTTCGCCCGCGTGGAATTCTGAACCCGTTCCAGGGACGGCTCAACCCTTTCTTGAATTTTTCTCTGCATATGAACCATCCCCGTACTGCAAGGAATATTCTAAAAAAAGAATGAGCGAATTCGGGCCAGCCGTTCACGCGTGATGGCGTGACCAAGGGAAATAGGAATTTATTTTTATGTATATTTATTTATCACTTTTAGTTAGTAGATAGGTACCTACACTATTTCATCTCAATTTTTCTACGTATACAAAATGTAATTCTATCGAGTTTTTAAGTGAATGATGCGTTAAAAAATATTTCTTTACAATACAATGAGATACTTGAAGTTTCTTTAGAAAATGCTGGTCATCATGACTTTACACCCTTCGTAATTAAGGGTCTAAACCGTTGAATACGAACCGTGACTGGACATTTGTATAAAAACGAGGCTTGTTTTAACTCGCCCGTCATGTCTTAGAGGCAAAGTAGCCAGTACTACTGCAGTGTGTTAGTACTCGGGTTCGATTGCCTTACCAGGCAAAGTAGGTATCTAAAATTTAGTTTTCTTTTTCATGAAATTACCTGTAGTTATTGTCTGTGCAAATAAAAGTGATGTCTACTCAATTGATGGCAGCTACGTCACCTTAATGTTATATGTATTAGGTTTTTTTTTTTTTTTTTTTGTGTTAGGAACCGTGTGCCTAGTGGGCCTACCAGTCCACCCGCAGTGGGGTGGCCCGCGAGAGCTGGAACCTATTCTACGTCATCCCTCACAAAATGAAGGTCAATTTGTTGCTATTCTAGTGTGTTGTTATAATTATTTTTACAGTCCCCCTCTTGGGGGGTTTCGTTTCTTTATTTAAAAAAGTTTACATTAAATGAGTACAGTTTTGGTTAAAAACTATTTAAAATATACAATTGACTATGACTATATAGTGGTGTACAATTGACTAAAACTATATTAAAACAATAAAATGATAAAATTATAAAAATAAATTTACAGTCATTAATATCTACAATAAAATTATTATTAGGTCATAATTACAAATACATTAAAAATTAAAATTAAATTACAATAAAAATTAAAATTAAATTACAATATAAATTACAATTGGAATAAAAATTTGCCATAATACAATAATATCACATTAAGTCAATTTACAATAAGATTAAAATTAAAATAAAAATAAATAGCCATAATGATAATACCACAATTCAATAAATTAACAATTAAAGAAAAATACTTGTTGTACTCTATTTGGAGTACTGCACCCTTCATCGAACGACGTACTTTTCGGTGACGTGCTGGAACCGCCGTATGCTGGCAGCGCGACGCGCTTATCATACGGCGTCCTATGTATTAGGTTAGGTAATGTGGTTAAACCAATAAACTTAATATTTATAACATACGTGTTAACAAACTGACAGCTGTCTAGCCACGTCTAGGTAAGCTGAAAATATCATAAATATTTATTCATGCATATGAAGAAAATAAAGTATAAAATAATTACTTCGTACCTCAAAGTGTACAACTTGATCTTGTTTACTATGTTGTAAGAAGTTTGTAGGAAAGTAATAGAAACTTGATAGGGAATCTAGATGCATATATGTCGATGGAATGTCGTCCATACATACTCATACATGGGACTAATCCATTCCATACTCTCACTACTGTGACTTCTAATTTGCCAAGCCCAACATCAGCTTTTCCATCTGTGTTGGACGCATCTAGATATTTTAAATGGTTGCCACTTGCCACTAATACGAAACGATTTTAATCATTACTAGACTCCAAGGTTAATGGTTACCTTGGAGTCGAGAGAAGGCTTAGGTAATCTTTATCCTCTTTTTGATTTAGCTAATAGGGCTTTTATAGGAGTCCACGCCAACTCTATAACTGCCAGTCTTGTCCGTTGATTAGCAGGGTAACGGTTTGCAAGTGAAATTGGATTGGGCCCTGAAAATGTCGATAGGACCCAGTGGCGAAGGGGAGGGGGAGTAAATTTCTCAAAAAGGAAGTCGGTGAAAATACTTACTTACCTACCTCGTTCTAGTTTGTCCTACAACATGCGATCTATTGGGAAGCCGGCTAGAATCGAGTTATATTAACCCCTGACCACTAGCACTAACACTCCCGTCTCCGTTGCAATAAACCACGGTAGGTATGTACTAATAACACAATTTTATACTGCAGCCCACATTGCCATAAAACTGCGGTTCTTTATTTATTCATATATTTTAGGTGGTATAGGACACGACGGTATTCCCGTCCATTTGAGCAGTCCGACTGGGGAAGTACCTCCGCCGGCCATAATAACCTCGTGTTGTGTTGCTGGCGGTGAGTAGGTTAGCCAGAGCTCACTGGAGAGGTTTTGTACTGTCAGTGAGAAGACCAAAAGCTGTTCCTGCTTTGTCTTCTACACTGACGGCACAGAAACTCGGCGTTCACAGGGTCGGCAGCACGAGTGTGACTGCACACGTCCATAGGCCACGGTTACCACTTACCATCAGGTGGACCGTGTGCTTGTCTGCCACCTCGATTGTATAAAAAAACTGGTATTATCGTTCAAAGAAAGTAAAATAAATTAACTCGTATTAAGTAGACACTTTTTAATTTCATAAATAACGACCTGCATCGTGGAAAGCGGAGCGTGGGCGTGGGTAGGCAGACTATCTTATATTCAATTCTGTTTTATATTTTTAATCAAAAGTAAGTTAATTACTTGTAATATTGTGAAGTTTGTTTAACATTATTCGCATGCAAATGTTTCTCGTCATCATCCCAATGTTAATCCCGCTTGCATCAAAAGCTTTCGCTTAAGTACTCCGGGTCAATCTACTACGTTTTTTCCGTCTGATGTTGCTTTCCTTGGCTTTTGAGGGAGCTATTGCCATCAAAACTCTACCCTCAAAAGGAATTGCCTCGTTGTAGGTGAGCTTGACCAAAGTTCCCTTGTTCTTGGTAGAATCACGCATAACCATCGACATACAAAGTACCATACAAAAATAATTTATGAAATAACCTCTATCCGACGTGTGTGGCGACACAACATGACTCATACATTAAATACACGACACTCTCACACCCAAGAGAAGGGATGGGAGTTATCCCTTGCATTCACCGGGAATCACGTACCCCATTAATCCATATTAGTATTATAAATGCGAAAGCAACTCTATCTGTCTGTATATTACGCTTTCAAAGCTAAACTACTGAACCGATTTTGATGAAATTTGGTATAGAGGTTGATTAGACCTTGAGAAAGGACATAGGCTATGTTTTGGCGCGATAACCGTCGTCTAGGCGGGCGAAGCCACGGGTAAAAGCTAGTTTAAATATACATCATAGTAATTTACCGACGAGTCGGGCGAAAGGAGAGGAAACTCGTAAGGTTTGTTTGGGTGACTTGTTCGGCTGTTGTCTCAGCCTATTCCGGAAGGAAAAACACGTGCCTAAGTTGTAGGTAACAAGCTATTTCCAATAAGAAATGGTCAGTTTGGATGTGGAAGTACCACACTCTCATTTCAAATAAACGAGGAGACCGAGAATAACTCAAAGTACGTTTAAGTTCAGAACGTCCAATTTCCAAAATATCCAGAAGGTGCAAAACGTCCATATCCTCGAATTTCCATATCCCAAAATGTCCATATAATTCATAATTTATATCCCAAAATATCCAAACCCCAGAATGTTCTACTAACTCAAAGATGATAATGAACTCATATCGCGTTTCTCAAGCCCTCTGATTCTCTAGTCTCAAGCGTTCGTAGGCGTTTGTAACCGTTTACTAAAGTTCGGTTTTTAAAACAGAAGATATCGAAGCGTCTAAAACCGATGGTCAGACAATCTTATCTCGAGTCAACACAAGCTTAACGAAGATGCATCTAAAACTGGGTCAGTCGTCTGCGACTATGACACAATGTGTAATCTTCTCAGCCGTTGTGTTTACGATTATGAAAGACTTGACAACTCGTCCCGGCTTTGCCTGTGGCACATTTTGAAAACACGTTGCCATATATAAAATTAGAAACATTTATTGCCGGCGATTTAGATCCATATGCCCGTATTTTTTTAAACCGACTTTCAATATGGAGGTCATCAATTTGATCGGTATTTTTTTAAGTAACTATGTACACCAATTACTTTAAGATTTATTATCCGATTTACGTGTTTTTTTTTAGTTCGACGCGGTATTGTTGCCGTTTGGTCCCAAACAATTTTTATATAGTTTGTTTCAGTAGTTTTCATTTTATGAACATTTTTGTATTATAGTAATTCAAACTTTTAACCGACATATTATTTATGATGTTCCATATTTCCGTCGTTTGTGAACCGATTTCAAAAATTCTTTTTGCTTTGGTTTTATCTCACAGAACAATAAATCTGTATATTTATTTTTTTGTTATATTATAGTTTGAGTTCTTGAAGTTGTTTCTTTTTTAGTTTTCAAATAATGTATGCTAGATTTGTTGATATTTATAAGCGTAGCTATTTAAGGGAGCGGCTTTAGGCAGTAGCGTGATGATTTATCTATAGCCCAAAAAAATTTTTTTTAATTGGACTAATAGTTTTAGAGAACAGCGCGTTCAACCAAACAAACTAACTCTTAAACTTTATAATATTAGTAGATATAGATTGCGAGACCAGTGGTGGTTCTCACCGCCTATTACTTATTTAGTTAGCAGCTGTATGACTAAATAAATATTACAAAAAAAACAGACATATACTTACATAATCGGTTTGGTGGTATTTAAATTTGACACGCTTCTATTAGTTTAACCTATGTACGTAAACAAACATCTTTCATATTATATATTACTATATAGTTGTTGCTCACGAAACTCTCGCAAACAAATCACTGTTAATGTGAGAAAAACCTCGGACTAGGCCCTCTGATCCCGTTCCCGCTGAACCTTATGTTTACCGGGCCCTTCCCCGGCTTCGCTCTTGTAGTTTCGAAGGCTTTTTAAACAAAGAAAAATAACATAAAAAATAAAAAAATCTTTGAAGAAGGTAGATCACGACGGTATTCCCGTCCAATTGAGTAGTCCGACTGCCATAATAACCTCGTATTGTGTTCCCGGCGGTGAGTGGGGTAGCCAGAGCTCACTGAAGAGTTTTTATGCTGTGAGTGGGAAGACCAAAGGCTATTCCTGCTTTATCTTCTATACTGACGGCACAGAAACTCTCTGTATTTGCAGAGTCGGCAGCAAAAGTGTGACTTTCCTGGTGTTACACTCGTCCAAAGGCCACGGTAACCACTATCCATTAGGTGAGATGCGTACTTGTCTGCCACCTCAGTTGTATAAAAAAAAACTTGGATGTCGAGTTTCACCAATTAATTTCTAATTATGGTGTCCGCTTGATAACTGTGTGACATCCGGATAAAAATACATTACATTAATTACTTGGTAGATGTCTTACTTTAATTTGTGTCAAAATAATAATAATAGATAGTAATAATTTGGATGTCACACGATAATCTGCTGATAGATGGCTCCAGGCTGAAGGAGTCAGGATGTTGATAGTGGAAATATTCAATTTCTACTAGAGTGAGCAGACGAAATTGTAATGTTACGTACTTATCACCTAACTTATCCATCAACAATTTAAAGAAAGAGCGATCTTTAGTTTTTAATTGACCAAGAATATAACACACTTCATCTTTAATAATCTACAGCAGGTTGACAAGTTCCTGGAGAAATCTAAATATTTTCGAAACTTTTATGAACATAGCGACATTGATTTAGAGGAGTTAGAAATAGTAGCTTTGAAAAACTGCTCTTGACCTTTTCGATTTAGGTACTAATTTTTTTATCTGTATTAAATATCTCCGATTGCAGATCTAAACGACTTCACCAATCTTATCCGAAATCTTGATATTATATTACATATAGTGTTATTTATATAAAGTTTAGGTTTTATTATAATTTGCCTAAAATTATTATTGTTTTTCAGGGTTCCGTATCCCAAAAAAGTATGTGTAGAAATGATTCGTTTTCCGTCTGCCTCAAGACCCTATTTCCATGACTTGTGTCTTTGTTCTTCGACTATCACCTCCATAATAAAGAATCATATTTATAGCACCTATGGTAAGAGAGAATTACTGAATAGAAATTTTCAATATGAGACACTATTAAGAGTCATACATAATAAACAGCTTTGCTAAGGCAGGCTACACGCGGTGAAACTTCAATACATGTCCGACGATACAAGTCAATCATAATTTGATGGATTAAACATGGATTCACACAATTTTGAAGCGAATGTCAGCAATGAGAGAAACCGAGTTCAATGAGAAGTAAACTCGTTTTACTCGATACGTTTCGTCATCATCATCATCATCATCATCATCAGGCTATATTAGTCCACTGCTGGACATAGCCCTCCCCTAATGAGCGCCATAGCGCCCGGTCTTCAGCTTGCCGCATCCAGCATCTGCCTGCAGTCTTTCTTAGATCGTCATCCCACCTGGTCGGAGGGCGTCCTACACTACGCTTGCCGAGTCGCGGTCTCCACTCAAGAACACGTTTACCCCAACGGTTGTCGGTTCTTCGCGAGATATGGCCAGCCCACTGCCACTTAAGCTTGCTAATCCTTTGAGCTATGTCGATAACTTTGGTTCTCTGTCGGATACGTTCTCTTTGTTACGTTTCGTCAAGTAAAACGAAAACCTAGTTTATTTGAACGAATTTGCAATGGACAAATCCAATCTCAACCACGATAAAGACAAATTAAAAGAAGCCGCATTTCAATGAATTTTGAACAGGTTGGTAAATTAACAAGCACACAAACTGCACAAATTCTCAAATTGTAATATTTACCCAACAATTTGCTGGTAGCGTACCCTATTTGAAATATAATTTCAATTATTGTTCATGATTATATGCTCGTATGTATGTATGCTGCCTTAAACGAATTTTAATTAATATCTGGCTCTTTTTCATAAATCATACAAAAATCACACATCCATCATACTGACGGTTCAGACTATAGCCCGTACCGTCGGCAAAAACGAATGAAAACGTTTTCAATAGCATGCTAGCTTTTAACTACGTGTATAGCTTTTCTATGCACTTAAAACTTTCTAGACAATGTCGCGACTTGACTACATGCAATTGCAGATTTTAACCGACCCGCTGCAAAAAGAGGAGTTTCTCGACCTGTATATTATCTTATTGTTTAGTTACTGGGTAGTTCGTAGGAACAGAGGCTTAGGAATGAACGGTAGAAGAAGAGCTGTAAGAATTCCATCTTTGAAATTCTTGAGTAACAGACATAAAAATTTTAAGTTATTTTTAACATTAATAGCCCCTCTAAACAAGTGGCAATTGATGAATTTATGGGATTGACACACAGTCCTCAACGTGTGTCATACATAAGCGTCAAAATACACATTAAACCCATACAATCACCATTCTAATAGGTTGTTTTTATTTGTAGTCTGTATTAAAATAAAAGTTTTATGTTACCTGCTTCACTATGAAATCAACTCTTATTTACAGTAATAATAAACATTTATCTTTACAACTACATTATCAATAATAATAATTTATTGCTTATGAGAAAGATAATTATGATATCAGTATATTGTTTCCCTACTTAGTGTTCAGTTGAGTGATAGCTGTGAAAATGAACACTTCAGTAAGTTTTTTTTTAATATTTATCAAAATGATTATTCGTTTATAATTACTGTTAAATTATAAATCAAATGTGTTTGTGAGCTTCGATACTTACTGTCAATACTGCAAGTAGGTACACAAGTCACCTAACAATAATTACCGGTACTTATCTTCTATCAGAGCATACCCGTTACCTACCGTAAGTCATCATCAACATTTAGACGTTATCCTGATTGCATCCGAGGCCGAGATGCCCTCGGCCCTCAGGGTCCGCCTTCCGACTCTTCCTCCTCCACTTCGCACGATCTTGGGCGTCCATGGTAGTGAGACCATTTGCACGCATATCACCCTGCACGACGTCTAGCCAGAACTTTTTGGGCCTCCCTCTTCTACCTGGACCCAGCTGGGGCGCCATTACCAGGCATTTGTTACCCACGTAGCCTGGCTGTTGCCGCAAAACGTGGCCACACCAGCGAAGGCGACTTTCTTGCATTTTATCTACGATGTCACATAGTCTAGTATCTACTTGAAATAACCTTTTTATAATGGCGTTTACTCACGGAGGACAGAACATTTCCTTCTCCTTGCGTTTGGCCGACTTCGAACTTGAAATTACGTTCGTAGTCGGCCAAGTTTTTTTTTGCTTTTATACCACTTGGTCTTCAGTCTCAGACAAGCACACGGTCTTCCTAATGGAAAGTGGTTACCATGGTCTATAGACGTATGCAATACCAGGGGTGTCACACTCGCGCAGGCGACCCTGTAGGTTCCCTTCTATTGCTCTTCTTGAAGTACCCCATATTATATTTCGGAGACACGGACCCTTGAAAACCGAACGGGGCAATTGCCTTTGTGTAAACAACGCTTCGAACCTAAGCATATCGAAGTTCACATAAGACCCAAAGCTAAATGAGTCGGTACTGAGTGTTTTCAGCGCTAAGTACCGGTAATCGCTTTCTATCATTCAAAATATAACCACCTACATGTCCTATATGTTGCTTGACTGGCTGCATCAACCAGAATCACCTCCACCAAACTGCAAAATGATCTCTTAATCAGTATTATCAGAGAACCCGTCAGTAGGTTCAACGTACCGAAATATGCAGAATAATTAATGTAATCTTATGCATATGTTTATACCCAGAAACATGTCATTACACTAGAAATATGAGTAAGATATAAAAATACAATACTTAAGGCCACGACCTATGCTACAGTGATGGTCGGGGCGGGCGCGTTTGCGATAAATCGCCAACACGCAATCGCAGTGCGGCGGTGTCGGTGTGGTTATACATTCCAATATCTAAGGTGAAGTTAGTACAAAATTTTGAAAAATACTTCGTATTAAAAACGCTGCCGACAGTTTGTTGATGAAGGCCATCAACAAACCGCGGCGGCGGCGGCGCGGCGGCGGGTTCCCTTGCAAATCGCTCTGATGCCCCGGCGGTTGACTTTCCATCTCGCCAGGAATATCCTGCAACCTCTTTTTAATTTTTAGAGAAGCGTGATAATAAGTGTCTGAATGAAAGTTTAAAGCATTTTGCTATATAGTCAAATCGATTAAGATAGGATAAAGAGAAATTTGAATTGGTTCGGACGGCGTCTGCTAGCTTAGTGGTCAAAGCATTGCCCGTCTAAGACAAAGATCGCGGGTTCAAACCCCGCTTAGACAGATTCAATATTTTTCCTATCTTAATCAATTCGAAGATTGCTACTCAATACTGGAGTCATATTCGCCGCGTCCTCATTATCGCCCTGCCAACCGCTCCGCCTGCTGCCGTTGAAGCCGCAACCTAAAAGCACTTATATCATGTAGTATTTCATGTTCGCGATAACATTGCTGTCAAACGTAGTAAATTGAATTTACAGCTTTGGCATCTTCATTTCTATTACTTATTTTAGATATAGTGGGATATTTCACTTTGTTTATTTTTAGCGTTTTGCTGTAGAATATGAGCATTCAGTCAAAATAAACTTCGTCTACTAGTAAGAAACCATGTTAATTTAGAGCTATCTTCTTAAAGTAGAGGTACTATAGTGTGGCTGCTTGTAGGAAAGTCAGCAAGCAGACCCCGATTTGCGCAGTGAAACCCTCAGAAGCCTATGAAGCAGAATTAGACAGTAACATTAAATTAATACCTTTAATAATAAAAAATAAAATTTAATACAAACTTACATACAGCATATTGTACTGCAATACAATACAAGTCACTTAAAAACAAACCGTGCCTAAATACTTACATACATCTTCAATGAAAATACTTGTACTATTCAACATTATTTATTAATACCCTGACCGGTTTCGCCTTACGGCATTATCAAAGGTTGATACATGTTTTTTTGAAGTGAAAACTTCTTTGGCGGCGTTGGATGGGTAAAAAGTGTTAAACTCGCGTCAGGATCGCTTGACCTTTGAACCGTAACCGACGTCTGACGTCATACAACATTAGTAACAGACTGTCTATTTTGCAACATACGATAAATAGCTTCGTAGCCTAGTGGCTGTAAGTCCTTATGGTTTCAGATAGTAGCGGGTAACCTGGCCTTCTGACACTTGTTATTTTTTCTTTTTGCAATTTATTACTATTTGTGATTATTTTTTCTTTTTGTAATTAATAATTTCTTCTGACAGAAAATTAGCAGAAAATTATTGATAGGTTCTATGATTGGCGCTATATTGTAGGTATGGTATGGTATGTTCTTTTTATCTTTTTCTATGTATATAACGAGGAAACCGTCTTTTTTTTAATAATGTGGAATGGTACAAGTATTTTCATTGAAGATGTGTAGCAAGTTGAACCAAGGGCCATCAATCAACAGTATAAGTACTTACATACACCTCATAAATACGACTATTGTTAAGTTCTATTTACCTCCACTAAACTCTCTTTACCTTTAGGTATGCAAACAAACATACTAACTTATATTATTGGGCGTATAATCCGTTACACTTACAACATGTCCTCGTTCCATTATAGTTTTACGTGACCTTCACTTCACTGCCCTTGTACGTACTGAATGGATTCCATACAAAATTCATTCGCTATTCACAGTTTATGACAATATGAAGAATTGACAACCAATCCGCTGCCACAGGCATTACGATGCTTAATATCCTCAGATTATTGAATGTTTCTGTTTTTGTTAAATTTTTGGGTATCGAACGAAGCCTTACTGCGGCTAACATAATTATAAGTTTACTATGTGCCAAATCCTAATACAAGTAGTGATATTTTTTTCTTTCGGTATCAGTGCTCAGCTGGGCGTGGGCATAACGCTAATGGATAAGATTCGGCATTAATACATCCACGGTACATTAAAGGTGGCGCCAATTCGGTACGGCCACGTGATGCGCAGGGATGACGTTCACATGACTAAGAGTCCGCTTAACAACACTGCCGGGGGAAAGAGAGGCCGAGGCCGTCCCCTTACGACCTGGATAAGCACCATAAATAAGGATATGATAACAATAGGCGCAAGCCGTGAAATGACACAAGACAGGCAAGAATGGCGCAAGTTGATACGTAGAGCCGACCCCAAATGAGAATGAGAGATAGGCTAGTATGAAGAAGAGAAGGTATATCTGCAATTTTCCTTTTCAATTCCAAAGCGCCCGGATAACGACAATACATTACATGATATAGGCACGCCTATTTTCCATTGGAATAGGCTGTGATAGCATATTTCCTCTTGCAACGATCTTGCCTTTCGGTTTATCTAATATATAAAATTCTCGTGTCACAGTTTCCGTTGCCATACTCTTCCGAAACGGCTTGACCGATTATCATGAAATTTTGTGGGCATATCGGGTAGGTCTGAGAATCGGCCAACATCTATTTTTCATACCCCGATTCGCGATAACCGACATCCACGCGGGCGGAGCCACGGGCGACAGCTAGTCTACTTATATAATTGTTTTCATACATGCTCAACGGTTACTCTTGACCTAGTCTTTCCTTAAAACGTCCTAGGGTTTTTATGTGGTAAATCTAAAAGTTTCTTTTTATACAACTGAGGTGGCAGACTAGCACACGGCCCACCTGATGGTAATTGGTTACCGTGGCCTATGAACGTGTGCAACACCAGGGGAGTCGCACTCGTGCTGCCGGCCCTGAGTAAACCTTCACCGTTCTTGAAAAACCCCATATTGTAGTCGCTTGGGAAAACCACAGCGGGAGTTCATTCCACAGCTTGAGAAACTCTCTGTAGTTTCTGTGCCCTCAGTATAGGAGACAAAGCAGGAATAACCTTTGGTTTTCCCATTGACAGTACAAAACCTCTCCAGTGAGCTCTGGCTACCCTACGCACTGCCGGGAATACAACATGGCCCTGGCATTCTGTAGGACGGAGGTACTTCCCCAGTCGGACTGCTCAATTGGACGGAAATACCGTCGTGTCCTACCTTCTACAAGATAGTTGATGTAATATTACCTGCTTAAGATAAAAATTATGTAACTGTAGAAGAAGCGAAAGGCATATGCTAAGACCGTAGCAAGTGGCTAGATGTTCTCTCTGTCTGCCCCAATGGACAAGACATGTTACTATAATATATTATGTATTTATAATGAAAATAGAATGTTAAAAACATGACAAAATATTTGTTTTCTTAATAAGTCTACAGCTATTGTCGAGACCTCTTAAAAAAAACTGAACGAATGAAGTGAGCCAAACTGCTCAACTCGGTAACGCAATATTTTCCTTTTAGTAACACAAACATTCACTCCGAAGAGACGTGCCAGAAAATGTTTTATTTTTATTTTATAATATATCGTCGTCAACTAGCTTAATCAGCCGTCCAGACCGTTCCATAATAATACGTGCCGTTTAGTTAACTGCCTAGGCAGTTAACTTAACGGCGCCATTCAATTAACGGTCTGAATGGTGTTCAGCCATTTAATTAAACGGCTAGGCAAATAGCTTAGATCGATGATGTTTAACTACTTGCCTAGCCATTCAATTAAATTAGAAAAATGACTTATACACACATATGGTTATAAAAAAAACCAGTAACTGCCTAGGGAGTTAATTGAATTGGCTGATTAAGCTAGTTGGCGACGACATTATAAAGGACACGTCAATTTGACTTCACTTCACCTGATGGTAAGCTGAAGTCAAAGTCTTAAGAAAAGAGGGTCACCATTACAAACACAGACCATGTTAATAATAGTGGCACTCAGCTTGACTGCCTCATCAAAACAGGTTGGGTCAAGCGAGGTGTCTCTTACATAATTATACTAATGCAAATGATTGGACTGTTAGAAATAATATGCTGTGACTTTATTGTTATGTTATCTGCGATGCTTCCGTTTATTATATACAGAAATTATTTCTTCAGTTCCTCTCAGTCTGATTTTTTTCTGACTGTATTATCGACCACGCATTCAAATGAAAACTGAACTGAATTGAATTAGAAATGAACCTAAATATAAAATTGAAAGTATCCCCTATACAACGTGTGGGTACTTAATCGGAAATAAATTAAACAAACATCAAACAAATTCTGAATAACAAAACAAATTCTGAATAAACAAAACAAATTTTAAACAACTAAACAAACATCAAAAACTTTAAATTCTCTAAATAAGCCTAGAATCTTACCTAGACTCGTCAAAATAAACATACAAAACAAATTTTCCACAACACATAACATCAAAAGTGTTCATTAACCTTGAACCACGCTAGTTCAAACCACTCTATTACTATGTGGTAATAAGGTCACAAACAGACATGACGTAACTATTATGTAGCCCGTGTTGTGCTAGCTACAAATGTATTTCAGTAGCCCGCGTGGATGTCGGTTATTGCTATAATATCGGTTATCGTTATATGTAAATTGTAGCCTTTATTATTCTGATGTATAAGCTATATTATTGTGAAGTTTCATTCAAATCCATTCAGTAGTTTTTACATGAAGGACTTTATTTTTTTAAAGAATATTAGCAACCGGAATTATCGAAATTACTAATATTCCCTCTAACCCCACAAACTAAGCTAAATTGCTTGTGCTAGAAGTGGGTTCACGTCGGTAGTGTAACGGCCAGGATTCGAACCGGGTACCTCTTGATCGTAAGGCCTACTCCTTAACCACGCCACAGATAACATAATACTAAAGTACAGATACCTCATCCCATACAAAAAAATGAGGCCATCATAACTCGGGCAATTTTACGGGCTAAATTTAAATATTAATATTCGCCACTAGATGTCAACAATATAGCCCGAGGTTCAGCTTACGTTTTACAGTAGTAGCTGCTAGATGGTGGTGTACTATATTTTCAACGATAAGAAATGACAATATAAATAAACATAGGTAGGCACAATATTACTACTATTTATTTAAGAAGATTGACTGTGAATGATGTTAGTATAGACCGCATCTCCAAACTCGCAATCGGGCTTTTTCCACAGCGGATCTTCGCAAGAAAAAAGGGTAATACCCTCGTTTGCAAGATAAGAGGGTTCTTGAGTGTGTTGATAACGAATTAGATGTCATTTTTGGAATCCATAATGGCCACCACGGTGTCCTAGCTAAATTGCAATATGGGTATGGTTTTATGGGTTTTCGAGTATGCTGAGTTCGAATTTGACGTCAGTTTTGGCCTCCAATATGGCCGCCGCGCTGTAGATAGAAAATTGCAATATGGGTATGGTTTAATAGGTTTTTGAGTATGCTGAGTGTGAATTTGATGTCATTTTTGGAATCCAATATGGCCGCCACGGTTTCCTAACTAAATTGCAATATGGGTATGGTCTAATGGGTTTTCGAGTATGCTGAGTTCGAATTTGACGTCAGTTTTGGCCTCCAATATGGCCGCCGCGCTGTAGGTAGAAAATTGCAATATGGGTATGGTTTAATAGGTTTTTGAGTATGCTGAGTGTGAATTTGATGTCATTTTTGGAATTCAATATGGCTGCCACGGTGTCCTAGCTAAATTGCAATATGGGTATGGTCTTATGGGTTTTCGAGTATGCTGAGTTCGAATTTGACGTCAGTTTTGGCCTCCAATATGGCCGCCGCGCTGTCGGTAGAAAATTGCAACATGGGTATGGTTTAATAGGTTTTCGAGTGTGCTGAGTGTGAATTTGATGTCATTTTTGGGATCCAATATAGCTGCCGCGGTGTCCTAGATAAATTACAATATGGGTGTGGTTTAATGAGTTATCGAGTATGCTGAGTTCGAATTTGACGTCATTTTTGGCCTCCAATATGGCCGCCGCGCTGTAGGTAGAAAATTGAAATATGGGCACAGATAACATAATACTAAAGTATAGATACCCCATTCCTTACAAAAAAATTAGACCACCATAACTTGGGCTATTTTGCGCATTATTTTTAAATATTATTTTCACCACTAGATGTCAACGAAATATCCCGAGGTTCAGTCTACATTTCGCAGTAATAGCTTCTAGATGGTGGTGTGCTATAGTTTGTCAAGAAGTATAAATAATTAATCTATATTCTCGTGTCACAATGTTCGTTCCCATACTCCTCCGAAACGGCTCGACCGAAGTCTAAGAATTGGCTACTATTTATTTTACATACCCCAGTCCGCGATAACGGACATCCACGCTGGCGGAGCCGCGGGCAATAGCTAGTAATAATATAAATTACCAAAGAGGTAAAATAATATAGATCGCATCTTCAAACTTGCAATCGGGTACTTCACATTTCTTGTATGCTGAGTATGAATTAGATGTTAATCAAAGTCCAATTTATACAATATTGCAATACGGGTATGGTCTAACTTGTTTTTGAGTAGGTGTGCTGAGTACGAATTTTGTGTCATTTTTGGTGGTTATGTTGAACTCGAACCGATTAAAAACGCACACCTCATGCCAGACTAGGTATATCCAGTCGAGTTCAACATAACTGTTATCACCGGCGGCTGGCGCGGCGGCACGGCGCGGTGGTCGGTGGACATGTCGGACTCGAACTCGAACCGACTAAGCCGTCGCGGATGCACCGCGTATATGTCGAGTACGACATAAGCAATCCCGCCTTACATATGTACTTATGAACGACGTGGGACGTCGGCATACCTAGAATGGGACAAGAATATGTAAATATCGTATGTAGGTATCTATGCACCTATATACACGAATAAATATGACTAGGTTCCTACTCTCGCCATTTTGTTCCGGCACGACGAACGGCTCAAAACAAAGTGCCTCAGCCCCTTGACTTTAACATGAGCGACTGCCGTTTGACCTACTATCCTCAAGAAGCAAAATTGCACTAGAGTCGCAACCATTAATCAGTGGGTGGTACGAATAGCTCAAAATGACTCAGCCCCTTTGACTTTTACATGAGCGACTGCCGTTTGACCTACTATCCTCAAGAAGCAAAATTGCACTACAGTCGCATCCATTAATCAGTGGGTGGTACGAATAGCTCAAAATGACTCAGCCCCTTGACTTTTACATGAGCGACTGCCGTTTGACCTACTATCCTCAAGAAGCAAAATTGCACTACAGTCGCATCCATTAATCAGTGGGTGGTACGAATAGCTCAAAATGACTCAGCCCCTTGACTTTTACATGAGCGACTGCCGTTTGACCTACTATCCTCAAGAAGCAAAATTGCACTAGAGTCGCATCCATTAATCAGTGGGTGGTACGAATAGCTCAAAATGACTCAGCCCCTTGACTTTTACATAAGCGACTGCCGTTTGACCTACTATCCTCAAGAAGCAAAATTGCACCAGACTCGCATCCTTTAATCAGTGGGTGGTACGAATAGCTCAAAATGACTCAGCTCCTTGACTTTTACATGAGCGACTGCCGTTTGACCTACTATCCTCAAGAAGCAAAATGTGCCAGACTCGCATCCGTTAATCAGTGGGTGGTACGAATAGCTCAAAATGACTCAGCCCCTTGACTTTTACATGAGCGACTGCCGTTTGACCTACTATGCTCAAGAAGAAAATTTGCATTAGAGTCGCATGCATTAATCAGTGGGTGTACGAATAGCTCAAAATTCCTCAGTCCCTTGACTTTTACATGAGCGACTGCCGTTTGACCTACTATCCTCAAGAAGCCAATTTGCACCAGAGCCGCATCATCCGTTAATCAGTTGGTGATACGAATAGCTCAAAATGACTCAGCTCCTTGATTTTTACATGAGCGACTGCCGTTTGACCTACTATCCTCAAGAAGCAAAATTGCACTACAGTCGCATCCATTAATCAGTGGGTGGTACGAATAGCTCAAAATGACTCAGCCCCTTGACTTTTACATGAGCGACTGCCGTTTGACCTACTATCCTCAAGAAGCAAAATTGCACTACAGTCGCATCCATTAATCAGTGGGTGTTAGAATAGCTCAAAATTCCTCAGCCCCTTGACTTTTACATGAGCGACTGCCGTTTGACCTACTATCCTCAAGAAGCAAAATTGCACCAGACTCGTATCCGTTAATCAGTGGGTGGTACGAATAGCTCAAAATGACTCAGCCCCTTGACTTTTACATGCGCGACTGCCGTTTGACCTACTATCCTCAAGAAGCAAAATTGCACCAGACTCGCATCCGTTAATCAGTGGGTGGTACGAATAGCTCAAAATGACTCAGCCCCTTGACTTTTACATTAGCGACTGCCGTTTGACCTACTATCCTCAAGAAGAAAGCTTGCGCTAGAGTCCCATCCGTTTATCAGTGGGGGTGTACGAATAACTCAAAATGACTCGGACTCCTTAAATTTTACCTGACCGACTACCGTCTGACCTACGGGTCCTACCCCTACTGTTAGGACAGTAGAAGAGCTAATGGAGCTAATGGAATCTTTCAACAAAAATTCTTTAATTGAGGAATGGTCACCAAGTCACCAATCCTATGAGAGATTTGACATCGGTCTTCGAAGGGCTCCAACTTTCTTTAACGATTGCCATTTCGCATTTGCGATATTCGTGTAGAAGCGAGAAAGTCGTCTCATAGGAGCTCGTTATAGGTAGGTATATCATCCTCGCTCGTATATCGGCTCGTCGCCGTGTGTCGTTGTATGTGCGGTAGGTACTACTACTACTGACTACCTTGATGTAGATACATTTTATTAAGTTCGCTTTATGTACTTAGGTATAAATGTTACCCTATTCCTGTTGAGTAATTGATCTGATATTAAATTTGATAGGTAGGTAGGTAAGTAGGAAGGCGTGTGTCTTTTCAGACGACAATATACCTGCCTGAGATGTCATACTTTCAATTAATAAAGCCGTTTAACTAAAAGGTATTACGTAGATACCTACCTACCTTCTTGTTATTTTCACGGTCACCCATCCGACCCACCGACCTGGCTAATATCGCTTATAACTTCAAATGTTAAGAACGGTCACCCAGGGTTGTGCAAAAGTAGAAAGAATACTAATTTGGATACGGATTCTCAGTCGGGCGTCGGCCACCGGGGGTCTAAGCTCCAAAACCCGGTACTTACCGATTGAAAAAGTAATTTTAAGAGTTCTAACTCCAGTGGAAACTGGAAAAATGCCTGTGGCAAAATTATATAAATTCATTATTTACACTACACCAACTCAGAAAGTACCCCAGTAGATAGGTAGTCTTTAAAAAATGAGGCAGAAAGTAGGTACCTACCGTTATTATTTCAGTAGAAATATGCGAGAAATATTCCAAATATCATTTTTTTTTTCAAATCCGTACTCAGCATGTTTAAAAGCCCTTGTTATTTCTAATAGGTAAGAAGCAGGTACTACCTACCTATCTAGTACTACCTACCTAACCTAGTATTACCTACACAAGGCGCGCGCCACAGGAGCGTTATTTTTCTTAATTTGTTTAAATTGCTTTAAATATTTCAAATTGACTGCTCCCCGCTTAATGGTAAACTGGGGTGCAATCCATAAAATAGTGACCGCCATTACAAAATGCTGTCCCTAGTTTGACAGTTTTGACACCCTCAGAAGGTATTATGCAAGTGCCTTCTAATTTTCCCTTATTTTAATAACCTTATTGATAACTTAGAGCGAAAAAAAATAACAAAATACATTTTGGCGCCAAAAATCCAACGTTTTGCTTTTGTTCACCCAAGTACTAATATGTGAACTAACATGAACAAATATGTACCCTAGAACACTGGGGAGAGTTATTATAATTTTTTAATTTTAAACAAATAATATTATTATGACTTATTCTTTTCGCGTGGGGGTTAAAAATAAATAAGCATTCTAAACGTTTTATAGGATTGTTTAATTTTCATTGACAAAGTGACAACCCTAACACTCAAGTTGGCGGCGTTGTATGTTCGGAACAAAGGGCGATACCTACGAAATTTCGTAGATTATAAAAACAGCGGTTTTCTTCAACAATAAACGTTAAAAAAATACAGAACAGAAGTAACTTTTTAATTGTTAGTTTTAATCATACTCCTAAAATAATTAAAAAAGAAACTAATCAATTGTTAATTGCAGTAAATCTCGTTCGATATGTTTTTTGTTTGAGTAACAGCCGTGAAAATATAGAGAATTGAATAACACGCCATCTATTGTGTGTAACGTAGTGCACAGTATCGGCAGTATCATTATAGTACCGATAAAAGACGGGAAGGGCGCTGCATAATTATAAAAAATTGTCGAAATTAGGTTTCAAAGTTCATTATTATATGTTTATGAGGAACAAATATTAAAGTTTTATGAGAAAATAATATTTATAGGATTCAATTCTTGTTCATTTAGAATTTTATGTTAAATTGATACACATAACGCCATCTAGAATATTTTATTAGTCACTAATAAAATTTGTTCGTAGTGGGGACCCAGTGACCACGCTTAACAAATATCCATTCATTTCTAAATTATATAATATTTGTAGGATAGTATACGTCACCTCAAATGTGCTCAAAACACGCAGTACTCGTTTCTTAGGTGTCTTTTAAAGAGAGCACGGGGTGCTACGGCCGCGTCGGTGGACGAGCTCAAATGTGTCGAGCATAGAATCCACGTGCGGTCTCGCGACCTTGGGATCAAGATACGTGTCCTGAGTTATACCTACTAAAACTTATAATGTAATTATTTACATATGGCAGCACTTATAATTATGATAATAATAACTTTATAGAATATTATTACACATTCTGTACCTAGACACAAATTAACAATAGCTTCCAATATACGGTGCAGAATATTCCTTCAAGAACCAAGCGGTTTGGTGACTCCTTTTTTGTCGCACCATTGAGACCTGGATCTCCTTGCCAGCTCACGTGTTTCCTTCTTCCTACAGTCCCGGGTCCTTTAAGCGGAGTGTGAAAAAGCATCTGATGAGGCCGCCATCTGAGTGCCACCATTGTTAACATGGTACGTGCATGTAATGGTGACCCTCTTTACCATCACACACATTTACCATCAGGCGAGGTGAAGTCAAATAGACGTGTCCTATCTATAAAAAAAGACTGGTTGCACTCCGGGAGTGCCGGCGGAAGTGAAAACTTTTTTCTTTCTTTCTTCGTTTTATACAGAGAAAAAGATAGAAAGAAGATACCATGACATACCTATAATATAGCGCCAATCATAGAATCTATCACTAATTTTCGGCTATTTTTTGTCGGAAGAAATTAATAAATTACAAAAAGAAATAACTTATCACAAAAAGTGTCAAAAGCCCAGGTTCGAACCCGGTACTATCTGAAACCATAAGGATTTACAGTCCAAGCGCTTACCGCTAAGCTACGAAGCTTCTTAGCGTACCTAGCAAAATAAACACTGTAGCTAGGAATGTTGTATGACGTCATGTCGTCCTACAAAGTCGTCGGTTACGGGTCAAAGGTCACCTGATTCTGACGCGAGTTTAACACGTGATCGTGACACGAGTTTAACACTTTTTACCCATCCAACGCCGCTAAAGAAGTTTTCACTTCAATTTTTTTTATATTTTATTATGAAATGGTCTGGTTACCCAAGACTCCCACTTCAATATTCAGAAAAAATAATTAAGCAAGAACAGTAATAAAAGTAAATAACTAAATTTCTGATAACAGTGTTTGTTTACGTTTAATGATAACATTGATAATATGAAACGTTCTGAATCATAATACTTGATAATGATGAAGTAGTGGAAAAAGTGTGTTCGTAATAATTTTGTTCATCTCGATAATGAATACGAAATCATGGGAAGGAGAGCAGGAAACGAATGCGGGGTTTATAAACCAATATATTTAACCTTGAATAAAGAAAATGCACAAGTACAATAATCGATGGGGACTTTTAAAATATTTTTTTATAATGGTGTATTTAAGAAGCCCACCAATATTCAGCTCTTTCGCGAATTTAAGCTAGCTCAAATCTTTTGTTATACTCATCTGCGCTTCTACAGATGATACTATTACCACAGTGCATCGATTTCTGGCTGATCCACTTTCGTCCGCAGGATTTCGCATCGTGGAAAGCAACCTTTAATCTGACCTACCCATCTAGACAAGTAGCAATTCATTCAAGTATTGTGAAATAATATGATGAATGTATGGGATCGACGCGTATTTGATGTTAGTGACGACGACGACGACAAAATACGTGTCAATCCCATACATTCATAATTATTTTCTACAATACGCCAGCCAACGAATTGCCACCTGTCTAAGCGGCTGATATACGTACAATTACGCATCGTGGTCTAAAAACTAACGTCGACACACACCGTCTCGACCATCAAAGTAAGCCTATGTTTCTTAAATCAAATGTTTATGTAACTTTGTAACGTGTGAACTAACACCGGTAGTGTGAGTGGCTCGTGTCGGTGTTACACCACAGCCACTTCAAAAGAAACTTCATTATACATAGTAAACAGTAACGCACAAAAATAATATTAATTACTGTCAGTCAAACTATGGTTGGTTGCGACGTCGCAACGGAGCAGGTCATTGTTAGACATTTGTAGTCAATTAAAAAAATTATATCAATGACATTAATTCTTTTCTACGAATAATCTGCTTCTGCGCGACCACGCAACGCAAACGCAGAAATGGAGCCTTACACTAACGCTTCTGTTCACAAGGTACGTAATACATAAAGATAAGATAGCAAATTATTGCAAGCGATCTATCGCGGTTTGAGGGGTAGCTTGGATCCGTAGTCCAACTGTCCCGTCAACACCCCTTCTACATTATTGGTAGCCTTCCATGCCTACCTTTAGATGATCAGGGGACAGGTATTTTGCACAACTTAAGTCTAAGCAGTGTTTTTAAGCTATTGCATAGCTTCTATCGAGGGCCTTGAGCGCGGGGACCGAATCCAGAAATTCCGTAACGAAAAAACCTCACGCTCCCCACTCCGACGGGTACGGAGGTGTGACTTGAAGGCCGTGCATTGTCTAACATACATATACATACATATACATTATTATTATTATTAAATAATTATGCAAAAATTGATAAAAAATGCTATGCAATAGCTTTACCGCGTCAATCCTCGAGTGCCACAGTCAGTTTTTTTTGTATATAGGACACGTCAATTTGATTTTACCTCGCCTGATGGTAAGCTGAAGGCAAAGTCTCAGGAAAGAGGGCTTTAAGAATTTCAGATTTACTATTGCAGGCATTGATATTTTATTCCGTTTTCTCACTTAACCATTATAATTTGAATGCTGTGTCCACGAAATACAGGAATTACGAGAGTTTTCTCGCAGAAATGGGTAAATATTTAGACAAGTGGGATTGGTAGTAAATGCCCGTTATAGCGTTTTCACATTGTCCGATATCCGAGTTCGGAGAAAGTCAAATGTATGACATAAGTCTCTCTCTTTCACATTGTCCGCACCAATATCGGTTATCGGAGCCAAAACCTTTTTTGGCCCGATATCGGATCTCAAGGAGACTTAAACAGCGAGGTCGAAAATTGCTTTCGAGCAAATGGCCGTATCGGGCCGATTTTATCGGATAAATGTGAAAACAGCACAAGGTGTCGGCTATTGGCGTCAGACACCGATATTGGACATCGGATGAATGTGAAAATGCTCTTAACATATCCATAAAGTGGTAGAGCAATCCCCAATTAAATGTATGGCCCCAATGTGCTAGTGTTACTGCTGAAAATCCAATAACACTTTCTGCGACCTATATATTGATTGCACCCCTCGATCGCACGTAAGCATAACCCCCAAAATGCACAATTACCGTGCCTACTGCATACCTTCTATAGTACTACTCCGTTCTCGTCATAGTGGCTTACCTTAATTATTTCGTATGCTTCCCTTCATTCAATTATGTGGCGTCATGCTAATGACTTAATTAAAACGGTACCGGTGTAGTAGCGTAACGTATTCTAACATAAAACATTCGCGTGAATTTTAGTACCTAGACGAACAGTGGCATATATGCATGGGTAATCTTCATACCAAGACGAGGTATGGGCGATCGTGTTTTTGTTTTTTAGAGCTCCATCCCATTTCCTCTGGATTACGGGCAGAAACACGATAGCTTACTTATAGCATGTCATGGTAAGCCCATTAAACTAGCGAGAATACTCAGGTTCCGTACTAAAGGGCACCGTACCCTACTATTCTAAATTGTCAACTATTATGCCGCATTTTCATAAGACGGTTTCTTGCCGGTATAAGGCCTTTGGCTCCATCATCAGACCAATTCGCACATTTTTAATAGCAGCATTATTTTCATAACATTTTGCATAATTTTGGTTAGTTTATTATGTAATTTAAAGTTTCTGATTCTGATTATTATTTATAGAATTATTTTCGTGAGTTTTTTTTGTGCGTGTATCTCCGATCTCCATACACTTTCGTTATGCCGCAGAATATCGCAATGCGGATTTGGTCTAAATGTTCAAACATTTTCCTTAATGCTCCACAACATGTGTCAAGAAAAAAGCCAGGAAATACTTAGGTACTTACTCAATAATTGAAATACTTCTAATGGGATTGTTAAACTAGTCACTTTTATTTAATTCATGTGTATTATGTACGCCATATTCACATAAAGCCATATTATCATTAAACTAACCGTATAAATGTTATTACATAACATAATCATAGACAAGATAAAATAACTACCTAACTTTTAAACGATGAACACATTCGTTGATCGCATGCTTGACTGAGAAAAAAAACCACTCGCATGAAAAACATAATCATTACATACAATTCAATTAGTTACAATTTGCAATTTAAATTGTAATTGTAATAATAATTGCAGTTTAATGTCATTGAATGCAACTGTTTTATTGCCTGAGAAAGTATTTTGAAGATGGCGGCTTCGATTTCGCGCGTAATTTTCCCGCGTTCCGGTTTTTGTTATAGTAATGTGAAATAGCTTTTTCCTACTTAATCATATTCTGTCCTCCGTGGCTTTTTCCAATACATTGTTTATGAATTGTCACGGGTTATTGACAGGTTGATTGTAATAACTTGAATTGAAAGTTATAACTGATTACGATGACGTTATATTTGCCACATTTGCTGGAGAAATAAAAGCAATTAGTGTATACTAGCTTTTACCCGCGGCTCCGCCCGTGTGGATGTCGGTTAACGCTATAATATCAGTTATCGTTATAAATTGTAGCCTAGGTGTTAGTCTGATGTATAAACTATATTATTGTAAAGATTTTTATATTATTGTAAAATCCATTCAGTAGTTTTACGTGAAAGAGTGACAAACATCCATACATCAATCCAAACTTACAAACTTTCGCGTTTACAATATTAGTAGGATACACTCGGCCAAGGAGATAAGTATACACCTTTACTTATGAATTTGAACGTGTATAATGATCTCCGTGTGTACATTCCTCACTATTTATCTGCAGTGTACCTAGTTACCCTCATTTAGGTGACAGAATCTAATAAAGATAACAATAAAGAATGGCAAACTATACATAAAGCTAAGCGATTCAATGGCTGAATAAACAAAAGGGCAATAGAACAGTCACTCTAATCACCGCTCTGCACTTAATTACTAAAAACAACAAACATGGTTTGTAGATATTTCACGTCCAGAAATCCATTACTCTAATCCTACTATTAGGTATTTGTTTTACAGATATCGCCATAATTTACTTGAAACTCTAATTGTAAATATCGGGTACCTTCTGAGATGCAAGGTGCTTTTTATTAATCGGCTTGTCATTTCTTGTGTGCAGTTTAGGCTGTATTTCACCACTAAAAATCCGTTGAAAAAAAAAACTGAGTTCTCGCAGCTTAATCATAGAATGAAATTTGCTAACGCAATTTAGATCCAATTGAACGCGTTTATATCCATCGGTGAAATTCAGCTTTAGCTTTAGACGTCTCGTCGCCTGCAAGTATGTTTCGTCGCTTTCTATTTGGTGTAAAACATAGTTATATACACGACGGAGCGAGGGAGACGTGCCCGCCTTCTATTTTCGGTATCACATTTTCAGTTTCAGTCGGTCTCGTGCTCCGCGCCGGACGCCATACGGCGCCATTTTACTTCAAAACGCGATTTTTGTTCTCCATTCATTGCTACTTGCAACTGATCGGTTATAAATTCTATTTTTGAAAAAATGACAGTTGATGTAACTCCGACATCTGTTTCTGGTATCAATATAAAAGTGAGTTCCATTTTTAAACTCGATTTAGGAATTTCTGCACATCACTATTTTATTTTAAGTCCTGGATAAGTTGAATTTGTTGTATTGTGACAATAGTGACGTTTTTAGATTCGGTATTCTAGTTAGTAATCTGCAAACAAGGCTTACATAGCGGTACTTTTATTTTAAGTAATGGGTTAAGGTTGTTATGCCCAAACACCGCAATATTACCCCTTTGTTCGTGACGAAGTCAACTTTAGTTATCGTATACTCGACAAAGTTCCAATCCATTGTTACAACACGCAACCTAAAATTCGCCATAAAACAAATAAGCTAAGCTCGTGTTTTCTTTATCTTCACGCTACAATGAAGTACCTACTTTAAACGTTGATAGAAACAGTTTACTCATATTTACTCAAGATAAATCATTTAGTATGTAGTTAAACTTAGATAAGGTTGTATTTTAAAGTTGTTATCTCTCCCTTGCAGAGCTCGCAAAATCGCCTGCTCATCAAGAATGGAAAAATTGTCAACGATGATGGAATGGAAGATGCAGATGTCTACATTGAAGATGGAATTATCAAGTAAGTGATTATGATTATGCTTCAAATAGTGACTTAATCTGTTATTGAAGAAGGTAGAATGAACCTGGAAAAGTAACGAGTAGGTTCTCTGTCAAGGCATATTCAAATCTTTGAAGGAAATGTAAATTAAGTTTAACTTGTTTTTTTTTTTCAAAGATATTACATACAATATAGGTAGAAGTTTTTCAAGCGATATTTCAATGTGGGGCCCTTAGAAGGTTATGTGGGAAGGGCCCTGTGGTCGGCAGCACGAGTATGACATCTCTGGTGTTGAACACGTTCATAGGCCACAGTAACCATAACCCATCAGGTGTACGTGTTTTTGTCTACCACCTAAGTGATATAACGCTTTTTCCAAAAACCTTACTGCTAAAATATTTCCAATAGAATCTATTAAAATCATAAATAATACCAAGAATAACTAATGCTTGTTTAGAAAAGACTACTTGGCGTCTTATTTATCATTTAAGGACTAAATTTTAACCGTTTATAACTGCAGAAGTCGAAGTTAAATCACCAAATACGCGTTTTTATCAAAAAGCTGGTAAGCTATCTTATTGTCCATTGACAGCCTCCATGCGTCCTTCATCCTCCGCCTTAACAAGCGGGTAAAAGAAAGAATTCCCATAACTTAAATCTATACGTGTTTCCGTGTATTGTACTTAAATCCATACAGTGACAGCGAACAGGACTTCGTCTATGTGGTGTATATAACCCACTTTTCCACCTTTTACTTATCCGGGTACATGAGAGAACCGATTTTACATCATGTTTATGTTATAGCATTGAGATAATTAAACTTCAGCTCACTGATATTCTCGTTAGCTAGGGAGTGATCTTATTCAATAAGATTTCTAAACGAAACCCAATTACATCTGCCGAATATTTAGGACCCTAACTAATAAAAAGTTACACAGAGTAAATACAGCCTTTGTATCAAAATTTTCATACAAAATTTTGACATAACCTGTGTTACTTTTTTATTAGGAAGGGCATTTGATTATAAGTCAGGACGAATAATATTACGGCCATTAATACATTCTACAATTTTAATCGACACGTTGTTTACAATACGAGTAAATTGTTTGTGGAATGCATGTTGCTCATGCTTGTTACAAAAAATAAAATGACAAGTTAATAAATGCAATATAAACTGGTGGAAGTACATCCGGTTACTTCATTTTATGCTGAAATGTACAGCAACCAATCGCATTTTTAATTATACTTCTCGTTTAACGTAACTTGAATTACATTAAATTAAAACACTTAAGACTGTTGTTCTGTGTATGTTCATTCTAGTAAAATTTCTAATTCTCCAGCAAAAGGGATGGCGACACAATTATTCCATTAGTGACATAGGCTGTATTACGCTCAAGACTCACTTGAGGTTAATAAAGCCTTGCAGACAATCTTACATTTCAAAAAGCTTCCATATAACTGTCCCCCAGAAAGCAACGTCGTGTACATAAATTTTCGAAAGGAGTACGTAATAAAAACTTCGCTCATATTAAAATGTGGAAATCAACAATGACACAAAGCATTTACACATTATTGCCGAGGCCGGAAAGTGGGCAATTACCGGATGTGTAGAGAGGCGACGACTTCAATAATACTAGGCAGGACAGTACTATTTTCTACCAGGCATGTCAAGTGTCTACTGGAATGAGATTGCACTTTGAATATCACCGTATATGTTTGCAAAAATTAATTTATAACCAAAAAGGGTAACCTCTCGGAGAAGCTTATACCATGGAACATGGCATACATTTTTAAATAATTAAAGAGTGAACAAGTGGGCCCTGTCCCAGTTTCTCAACTGTACCAGAGTGTCCATATCTGTAAATATGAGAAGAATAGAGTAGCCCAAAACCGGAATTACTTAAGGTATTCTCTGTAGGTAGCAACGTTCTATTGGTGAAAGAAGAGATGACCAAATTCAAGCCAAGTACTCTAAAATATGTATTTGTCCTGGTGGTTCATGGTAGGCTTATTCGCCCTCTTAACTTCAATTTTATGTCATATTCTTACTTTATAAATATTTCCACAGTGTGGAAAAGAGTTAGTCCACCATTTAGACCTCCTATATTTTTCATTTACGATCTTTTTATTGAGCACCCACCGCAAACACATAACGGCGCCAATTTTGTGATATTACTTTTAATAGCATTCAACATGCACAGAAGAAACGTGCGAAGTAGTAAAAGCAGTATACATAATCGCGATCAGATTATTTTTCACTTTCGTCATTGTTCAGTTCGATCGATATTATTGTTTTGCACGCAAACGTGAAGAATATTAGTGCTATTATTATTTCTAGATTAGTTTATTTATATAGCTAACTTTGTAATTATATTTCAAGCTTGTAGGTAAGGATATGATAGGTTTGCAACCGGTAAGGCACGATCATGCGACCAATGCAGGAAACTATTAATTAATAATTTTTTTGAGGAAGTAGGGCTATACGTGTACCTGGATCTAATTTATTTATACAACAAAGAAAATGTTATCTAATCTAAAAATACCTACTTACTCTTTTTCTTCAGCCGAGCCACGGAGAACAGAATATCCGAGCGATATGCCCGTTGCATACAAAGCCTACCCTTGAAACCAGGGATTCGCAGTCCTATTTCTTTAGTGATATCGTTAATTTTGGCTTTTACGGTATCAAATGCGGTCTGATCACCTGAAAAGCCTGCACCAAAGCCTGGTTTATTAATCAGCAGGTCCGGCTTGCTGATGATACAGAATATATGA
The DNA here is from genome assembly GCA_949126895.1 of Eilema caniola. Classification (NCBI taxonomy): domain Eukaryota; kingdom Metazoa; phylum Arthropoda; class Insecta; order Lepidoptera; family Erebidae; genus Eilema; species Eilema caniola. The sequence goes on from OX421488.1 coordinate 10,323,332, forward strand.
TTTTTTACATTGATGAATTATTATACATACACCGGCAAAAAAAAAAAAACTTAACAAAATGCATATGTTTTAGATTTCGTAGTGACTTTATGTCGGACTCGAACCGACTAAACCGCACGCCGTCTCTGGGTCGTAGTGCTAGGCCGAAGGTGAGGTTGTCATGCGACATATCCCTCGCACCCCGGCTGACCCAGGGCCATCCCTCTCGGTCTGGCCCTCCTCGGGAGATTTCGTAGTGATAGAGAAACCGTTGAAATTATCAGATTTAATAACGGTTTAAAATTAATTAAATGAATGTTTAATAACGAGTGTTTCCCCCTCATGCCCTGATTAAGGTTTCCATTCGTCTGGGCATGCTGCGAAAAAATTCTAATAAAAATGCATTGTGTTTAGTTAAGTTTCTTTTTATTAAACTTTACTTTACGTGTGGTGTTGCAAATTAAGGTCAAAAAATGTTAATTTAACTGTTGTTTCATGTTTATTTATTATTTGTTTAAAAATAAAGCCAACTATTTAAACTCTCCTTTTTTTATTCCGCTAATTCTGCCGGTGTGTGTATAAGAATACTGTATTACTATTCAATTTTTACTAAACAGTTTGAACGTGTCCATGGTATTAGTGCAAGATAATTTCATAATGTCTATCTAACCTAGTACCGAACCCGTATGGTCTATAAATATAGACTAACGCATCATATCCCGTGGGCTGTCTGGAGCTGTGGGTACTCCTTGCACGGCTTCACACTGTGAATCAGACATCATTTTATCTACCATGTTTATATGATAAACACTTTTACGAGATTGTACGAGATTATACGAGGAAAACTGGAACACTAATTAGCGACTTATTTTCTGCACTTCTTGGTCAACTGGGCCCACAACCTACATTTAGCCTGCAGGCTTAATACAGGTTACGAGCCTCAAGAAGTAACCTTTCGCCAGAACCTTGTTCATCATTCAGTAAGTGCACCGGCTTCACATATAGTGTTGGCTACGGCGCCATATAACTTAGTGAGGCACCAAACATCCGAAGAAATTATACTTCGTATATCTCAGTAAATGATGACCTGATAAAGAGGTGACTGGTACTACATGGCATAAGGCGTGCTAGTCCCTAGGCAACTTTACTTAGTATAATTTAAATCTACCAGTGTGCCCCAACCTTATTCAAATCGTTACGCATACTTTCTCAGAGTAATGATAACCAATAATTACACTGAGTGGTGCTTTTATGTTGCTGGTAATTTATTAAATCATTACACGCTTCGTGGATCTATTACTTACGTTGAGGATACACATACATCGTTCACCGTGTGAGATCGCGAATGCATTTTTTTGCCAAATGTCTTTGAATCGTGTTTCGTTCGTCAATAAACAGGCATACAGGCTTACAGGCGAGGTTAGCTTGGGCTCCTAAGATCTTGGTGGGCACCCCCATTAACCCAATTTCTTAATTCTTAGTACCTATTTAAAACATACCGGTACATTTTTTCTACTAAAATATAACAAAAATATCCTTAGATACCAAAAAGATCAACATTCCTATTTGTACTATTTTCATATTGGTACGGCATCTTGATTTTCAAATGTCGTTAAGTACTTATAGTATTTTCTGTATGTGAAAAATTATGTCTACTGAAAATTGTGTTTTATGTGTTCTGTATAATCTGTTTTTTTTTGTTGGGGCATTAAAATTTCTTTTGCTCAAGAAACATGTACAGTACTACAGTATATACCTAATAACAATTGTACATTTCCATATATTTGGCTCGGTTCCAGTTCCGGATTGAACTAAAGACAATTTGCTAGGAAAAGTATATCCGCAACTTACCCGCACTGTTACCGTCGAGTCACGGTAATACTATGATACAGTATTATAACTTCATATAAACGGACGAATTGCGAACCATGCCAATGCGCTCTATCTCCATAATCTCCATATGCGCTCGGCACGCAACCAGTCGCGAATGTGCCGCAGAGGCCAATGGACGATATGTTGGTTTTTGACAGTACTAAAAATATTTAAAATGTTAAGTAAAGTATATTGTGCTTCTTTTGGTTGCATGAATTCGTCAATAACGCACTCATATAACTATACATTTGCCGATTATTTTGTGAAATATATAGAAAAATAGAAAAAAATATTACAAAATTCATTTAAAACCCAATATATGAATTGTAAAGCGGCTGCAGGTATAAATAACCAATAACCAATTAAAAGACATTCCTTTTTCTCCTCCTTGTCCATGTAGCCAAATCAATTTTTAATTAAGCTTTAGGTGCATTCAAACGCGGGTTTTTTTTAATTTTAAATTTAATAACAGCATTTCGTACGTCTCAATCGAGGCGCAAATAGTTTTCGATCGCAAATTTATAATACCGATTTGTTATTAACTCAAAAATAAACATGGTTTTTAATTAAATCTAGCACTCAAAAACAACATACATTTTGATTGAACACTTACTATTCCTTCAACAAAATATTTAATTTGTTTAAATAAAAAAAAATAGGTTTACATTCACAAAACTAGATATAAAGCTAAAGTAGGCAGATGTAATTAAATAATGTAGGATGGCAGCCCTATGTACGTAAACATGCGATATGTTTACGTACCGCGCGATTATAGGCACTTATTTCATAAATACGGCCGAGTTACAGTACTGTATAATAGTATTACCGTGGCCGAGTGCCGGCTACGCGGCTGTCGCTTACAAACCAAGCGTGATATATCTATCCTTGTCTTATCTCTCAGCTCGTAACTTATTGATCTGTATCATCTAGAGATTTAACTGTACATTTTAGGTTATAAGAGTAGATATCAGTTTTATTTTCTAGACTTCATGCGTATTCCAGCTTCTTCATCATAGCGTTAATCCCAGTAGCATCAGAAGCTGTCAATTTGGAGTCTGGAGTCCGCTTTTACCAGTCTAACTGCGGATTTGGCTAAACTTCGACATTTTCCGTGAAGCGACTGCCATCTGACCTCCACAACCCAAAGGCTATGCATTGCAGTTAGATCCGTTGTTGGATTTTTGAGGGCTTCAACTACCCGTAACGACTGCCATAGATGCTTTTATGGCAACCGGGACCGACGGCTTAACGTGCTCTCCGAGGCACGACCAGACCAATGCAAATACACATATTCATCAAACAAATTCATGCATACAAATATTTGCACTGAGCGGGGATCGACCCCGCGCCTTCTACGCAGCAGCCGCGTTCACTACCGCTACGCCACGGAGGCTGTGTATTTCAGCTTATTGGAGTGATTTCATAACGTGTGATTTCAATTCGATTAATAAATAAAACCGTAATAATACCAAATTTATTATTATGTATTTATCAGAAGAGGCCTATGTGACTGGCTTGACCACTATTTTTTCTTGCTTTTCCGCGTTCCTATTTTCCGAAGTCGCAAACGTTCGCTTTTAAATTTCAACCTTGCCTATTCAAAATATAAATATCGTTGTAAAATGTTTCCGGTTACTATAAGACCTTATACGTAAACTAATATTCATCCACACAGTGAGACAACAAACCCAGTTCGCAAGTAACAAAATTATATCACACAACGTCTGCAGATTTCTCTGCACGGCCCACAAATTCCATTTAAAAATACAACCTCAACACAATAAAATCATAGCTATCAGTTACTCACACGCTTTTTCCTCATAATTTTCACTTCCTCATTCATAAATAACCATAAAAAAATAGTTACGAGCCGTACGTATCCCACACGATAGCAAGCCGCCCACCACATTGGTGTCCAGCGAACCGGGTCAGCAGCACAGTCAAGTTTAACTACTTGTGAGTGGCTGGGTAGAAAACAATAGATACAGTACAATATCTTATTAGGTAGGTATTAGAGCGTTTTCCCACTCATCCGATATCCGATATCGGTGTCGGATGCAGATAGCCTTGTGCTGTTTTCACATTTATCCGATAAAATCTGCCCGATACGGCTATTTACTCGAAATCACAGACTAGTTAGGGATGCTAGGACTAAAAAAAAAGTTGCAAGCCATTTTCGACCTTATTGACATGACATGGTATCGAGGTTTTTTTTCGTGATCAGCGTCATCAATTAAACCGAAAAGACATGTAACTCAGAAATTGATTGCAGTCGCAGCTTTAGTCTCTTTGTGTTCCGATATCGAGCCAAAACAGAAGTGTTGGCTCCGATAACCGGTATCGGGCCGGACAATGTAAAGAGAGATACATATCTCATACATTTGACTTCCTCCCATATCGGATGTCGGATTTCGCATGAGTGTGAAAACGCTCATAGGCTACATCGATCTGAGAAGTAACATCTAGCTAGAGTGAGTGCCGTGATCATAGCGGCTGCAAAGTAACTGAAACGTCAGGAACATACATACATATACTCACGCCTGTGAATCTCCGATGGGTGGTGTATAAACACCCTCATTTCGCAAACTGATTTTCGTGCCCACGTAATAGGGTTTTTTTTTACGTGCTGGAAATCCCCACGGATATGCCCCCCCTCCCTCCCCCCTTCGGAGGGATATGTCGCATGACAACCTCACCTTCGGCCTAGCACTACGACCCACAGACGACGTGCGGTTTAGTCGGTTCGAGTCCTACATAACTTTCCCCACCGGCTCCGGAGCGGGGAGGGGGGTATCCGTGGGGATTTCCCGTAAGGAGGTGGCCGTATTCTACTCCACCGGGAATACGACGGTATTCCCGTCCAATTGAGCAGTCCGACTGGGGAAGTACCTCCGCTCTACAGAATACTGCGGTCATAATAACCTCGTGTGTGTTCCCGGCGGTGAATAGGATAGCCAGAGCTCACTGGAGAGGTTTTGTGCTGTCAGTGGGAAGACCAAAAATTGTTCTTGCTTTGTCTTCTACACTGACGGCATAGAAACTCTTTAAATTTACAAACGCACACGTTGCACACGTCCATAGGTAACCACCGGTAACCACTTACCATCAGGTGGGCCGTGTGCTTGTCTGCCACCTCAGTTGTATAAAAAAAAGACGGGTTGCTTTCTGGGAGTGCTGGCAGAAGTGAAAACATTTTCTTTTTTGTTTCTTCGTTATATACATAGAAAAAGATAAAAAAGAACATACCATATGGTATGGTATGTTCTTTTTTATCTTTTTCTATTTTCTATTTTTAATTTAATTTAATATAGCGCTATTCCTAGAACCTATTACTTATTTTCTGCTAATTTTCTGTCAGAAGAAATTAATGAATTATAAAAAGAAAAAATAATCACAAAAAATAATAAATTACAAAAAGAAAAAATATCATAAAAAGTAATAAATTACAAAAAGAAAAATTAATCACCAAAAGAAAAAAATTATAATAAGAAAAAACAATCACAAAAAATCCCTGAAGGCCGCCAGGTGGTTTGAACCCGATACTATTTGAAACTATAAGGACTTACAGTCGACGTGCTTACCGTTTAAGCTACGAGGCTGTCTATTGTTAGTTGCAAAATACATAGTCTTTACCTAATCTTGTATGACGTCAGTCGTCGGTTACGGTTCAAAGGTCAACTAATCCTGACGCTTCCTCAACATTTTACACCCACCCAACGCCGCTAAAGAAGTTTTCACTTCAAAAAACTCATATAAATGGCTGTTTGTTATTCAATCACGCCAGAACAGCTGAACGGATCTGGGCGATACGAGAACCTCTCACGGGTTTTAATTCCTACCACTTATTAATTACATTGGTCTCACTGCCAGCGAAGCGCAAGACGGTGACCATATGCAAAATGGAGGAGAAAATGCAATAAGGTAGACCCCAGGTTAAACGCCTTGAAAATTGCCATGAATGTAACTACCTTTTATAAATTGTATTTAACAGTTCAAAAATAAAATTACCTCTTTATCGATACAACACACATTGTGTGTGCTGTGCTATTCACGCGCGACGTCGCGTGTATATTTTGCGCGTTAGAAAACAAAATGCATTGTAACCGTCTCGGTCACTCCGGGCGCGTGTTCGCACAGATTGCACAATAGCAATGGGGTCAAGCACCTGTGCGCTCCAATTAGTGACGTCTTTATCACGGCGTACGTAGGGCTATTGTCAATCGTAATACAATTTTCACAAAAAAATGCGCTTTGCTGCGAATTGTTACGCGTTCCGTGTTAGAAAAGTGAAAATAACGATTTTCTTTCTTTTACTCTTTTGTCTTAATTCAAATGAAGAGAGAAAAATATAAGGTGAAAACATAATAATATGATACTACTCCATAGTGGGCATTAGACTGTCCTACTGAATTACGAAGTACAAAATAGCGATGAATTTTAACCCTAAAGTACGGAATCGCGATGGGTGCTAAAGCATTCCGTGAGACGTCTCTATAATTCCATACGTGTGTTTAGTTCAATAACAACAGACGAGTTTCCCGGGCCATTTGATGAGCTAATGAGGACGAAAATAGTTTTTTCTCAAACATGCTTGGAAATGTGAACATTATTTTGACAAACTTAGATAAATCGAAATTGCTGTACATGCGAGCAGCGGCTGGCAAAAGTTGTATGAAATCTGTCGTGTTTTAGCGGCCAAATAAATAAATTACTATGTAAACTCATATCTGTCGTGTAATTTGAAAATGGAACCATCTTTTACTCGGAACCATGGCAACCAAAGAGGTAACTTGTCCAAGGCATTATTTAAATACAGAACTGGCTTGCAAATAGAATGCGGTTTATTAAGAAAAATAAAAAACAAATGAACATTTCGCCGCGTGAAAAATTACTGTTGTTCGTTGTTCGTCATTGATTTTGAAAAGTAAGTAACTAAAAAGTTGTGCCTAGATACCTACTTAGTTTTAATTTCCGCGCATTGTTTGAGAAAAGCACTATACAAGCCTTGGCCACAACTGAGCGTTGCCGGACTCCGTAATGCGTGCCTCGGCTGCGCCTCGGCCCGCATACTTCACGATCGTCCGGCAACATTACACTTGGTGGCCGCGGCGGTAATGTACTATTGAGTTCGACAATTGCGATACGAATAGATTATGAAGCTTTTTGTATAAAACTGGGTTGTAAAAAACAAGCAGTACGTAGTTTAATCCTAAAAGACTCGCAAATCTTAGGACTTGGACCTTCGACTAAAGCAATAAAAAAGACTCGAGAAATGACTGGAATCAAAATTCGGCCATTTTATCTGTGAGTAAAATGCCAAGATGATCGTCTTCGCGATGAGCGGTACTGCAAGCTGGGTACACCTACTTATTCTGAAGGACAAGGCTCTGACGCAGTTCCTGAAGGGGTTGGGCTGACCAATAGAAGCGCTGTAAGTCAACCAAGAAGTAAGGGCTAGTAAGTGAAGCCCGGACTCCAAGGTCCTCCGAGGATCCGGGCCTTAAACTCAGATGTTACTGCGAACAACGCTAATCGCATAAAATACACAAATCCTCAGTAAACATTTCTACTTACAATGTTTTTGGCCATAGTGTAGCATTACGAAAATCCCGAATATGTATTTTTCTTTTTACGACGAACAACAAAGAACCCTACGTTATTATATTGACATATATATCGGAAACCAATCTACCGTATAAATGCGTTCAACGTGGAAACTCGTAAATATCTATTTCCTCCATATTACGCCGTTTTTCGGAGCATATCAGCACTGTAATATCAGTGTTTTGCTGGTGTATCTATGAAGTTTGTATTATACGGGACAGCTGTTTGTGTGTTTGTAAAACAGTACCTTTTTCAAGGGCAATGTAATAGAACAACTATTACATGTCCTTGAAAAAGGTACTGTTTCATTAGGGATCAAACAGCACCTTTGATTGACCTAATTTCGATTTATCCATCTCGAAATAGGTATTGCCTGCATCGTCGTTGATTGTTTAGTAGTGAAATATCGTAGTAAAAACTAAAGAACACTCCGGGAGTGCCGGCAGAAGTGAAAACTTTTTCTTTCTTTCTTTCTTCGATATATGTTATACAGAGAAAAAGATAAAAAGAAGATACCATACCATACCATACCTATAATATAGCGCCAATCATAGAACCTATCACTAATTTTCTGTCAGAAGAAATTAATGAATAACAAAAAGAAAAAATAATCACAAAAAGTGTCAGAAGCCCAGGTTCGAACCCGGTACTATCTGAAACCATAAGGACTTACAGTCGAAGTGCTTACTGCTAAGCTACGAAGATTCTTAGCGTACCTAACAAAATAAACAATCTGTAGCTAATGTTGTATGACGTCAGTCGTCGGTGACGGTTCAAAGGTCAAGTGATCCTGATGCGAGTATAACACTTTACCCATCCAACGCCGCTAAAGAAATTTTCACTTCAAAATTTTAGAATAACATTGAGAGACTGACTTGTGGCCACCCTACATCAATAGCCCAGGCATAATACACGCCATTACGACTTTCATTAGAGAATTACTCGCTATTTTTTATCCCACTAAAGCAAAACATTATGGGCACGCTATTCTTGCGAATAGGCCTATCGTGACCAGCCATGGCGTGGTACCTGCTATTCAAAACTTATGGAATATTACATCAGTTGGAGAAAGCACGCGGGGCATTCGGCCTAAAGATGTCCGCCCGATATGACCTTTAGATCTTGATTATTTCAAGCATTTGAGGTATTGAAGGTTAACTTGGGAATGTAAGTCGTGCAAGTTAAATAAGCTATGAAAATTTACTGGAATGGTTTGTTATTAGACGAGTTTTGATTTCATTTTGACGGAAATCTGTTTTTATCACCGTATTGTGGTTGGTATACCTATGGACGTATGCCACTAGAGGTATGGCTCTAGGAACATTTACTATAAAACCGAATAAACGATTAAAAAAGGCGAAATGACATACTGGTACGTGGACTAAACAAAAAGGGTCTGTTCAGGTAGCATTTTTGCTGTTTGGATATCACTTAGACGTGCGAGTCAGTTGAGTTGGTCGGGTTTAATCCAGCTACCATGGCGTTCCAATGTGATAATATCATGCAACACCGATTGGGCCACGATATGTGACTGTTTGATTTGTCTTGAAGACTATAGAGCAGGGATGGGCAAAGTACGGCCCGCGGGTCAGCTCCGGCCCGCGAATCCACTTAATCCGGCCCGCCGACGGAATTTCGGCATGAATAGTAGGTATATGGGCCGTGATAATTTATTTTACGGGCCAGAAGTATAAAATAGATTGCGGTGTCACAGTAGCTGCTTGAGAGTCGCCTCTACCTCGTACTGCTCGCGAACGAGTACCTAGGTATGAGACGCCGAGGTGGATGCTCACGGCAATAGTGCGTTGCGCGGACGTGCCACCGCCTCCCTCTGTAAGCAAATAATATTTTTGAAGGAGGCGGCGGCGGAGCGGAGGAATGGAGGCTACTCGGGCCTCGGAGATTGCAGAAGGACCTCCGTCACCCATGAGCGTGGGCTTGTGGGTGACATGTGGAGTCGCCTGTCACTCTAGTATACTCACCCCTGCTGTAGAGTATTGATAACGGCAGCTTGTTTTAGGTTTGGACAAAAAAATCTCAACTTTGGATTGCTAGTTACTTTAAATTTTATTTACTAGGTACTTGTTTACTTTAATAGTAGAGTCGCTGTGTCCCGGGTAGCCTATTTTTGTAAAATATAAATATATATTTTTTGGTAATCAGAAGTCAATTGTTAATATATTTTTAGGTAGCCATAATGCGTAGCATTAGTAAACCGTCTAACAGAATCCAAACATAGCATACACAAAAATGAGAGGCTACCCATCTTCGAAATTGCTGATATATTATACTTGGCGCCTTGTTGGGAAGCCGGAATCAAATATATTACTTCGTCATAATGAATCCCCTAACGCGTACACGCACCCTACGGTCACCCTCTCCTTACAAACTGTCTACAATAAGACAGCGACGCCCAGACGTCTAGACATTACCACAACACCATAGCTTGGTAAGCAGAGGTGTATTGTTACCAGCTGTTCTTAGGTTCCATTTACCTATTGCCGTTAACCGAATATTTGGGTACAGCTCCGAGCATACTGTGAGTTTTGCGACAGACAGTGTCTACGTCTTGAGACTGCAAGTACCACATGCACTAATATTGTAGGATTCGGCCAAGTATCTAAGTCCATCCTACATGCTTGACTGTAGGCCAGGTTCTATAGCTCAAAGCATACCTGGTATTCGATGTAGGTGGTTGTTTGGATCCGGCCATATCGGTACATGAGTTACTATATTAAATTTATGAAGCGAGGGTCGAATGGGTAATCCGGTAATCGACCTAGACATACTACGTAACGTGGCTGGGACAGACTGGATGCGCATTAGGAGAGGGCTATGTCCAGCAGTGGACTTCAGTAGGCTAATTGATTGATTGATACACACGTCAATCAGATCGAAGTCATTATAAAGAAAGGACGTGTCAAATTCAAATTTCAAATTCAAATTTAATTTATTTTTCAAGAGTATGGTAGATAGAAAGGTGTTACAATATAATAAAGTTCATACATATTCTGCCACATGATGGCATGCAAAATACATATTTTGTCAATTTCAATTTACATTTATTATCATTAACATTATTAAAAACTTTATTGATTTAATTACATATATTTAATTGTCATTCTATAGATTTGTCATTTAGATATTAATTTATGTCATAGTAATTTTTATATAATAACATTCTAGTTAATATCCTTTTAAATAATCGGATAGGTAATTCAGCAATGTCATTAGGTAAGTGATTAAATATTTTTACACACATGCAATACACACTTCGTTTAGACAATTCTAAACTTACCATAGGCAGACATAGCTTATTCTTATGCCGAGTACGACTATTTTGTCTATCACTGAACTTCTCAAATAGTTCTTTATGTTTTTTTACAAAGACACAAATATCCAAGATATAGAGACTTGGTAGAGGCAGTATTTTAAGTTTTTTAAACAGTGGCTTACAACTATCGAGAAAGTCTGCTCCACACATAGCACGGATACATTTTTTTTGTGCTTTGAAGACTCGATCGACATCTACGGAATTACCCCAAATTATGAGACATATCCTAGTATAGAAGACACGTATGCATGATAGGCTGTCATAGCTGCCTCAAGATTTACTGTTTGTCTCATTTTTTTCAGTACAAAAACGAATCTGTCCATTTTGTGCAGTACTTTCTCTACATGTGGTTCCCAGCTACAAAACTGATCTCAGGTTATGCCTAGAAATACACACTCATTTGTATTGGAGAGCTTACAGTTGTCGAAACATATTTGAAGGTTGGGGGGTTAGAGTTTACTGTTTGGAAATGAACTATCTTTGTCTTGGCCATATTTATTTTTAAATTATTATGCTTCAGCCAGTTTGTAATGTCATAAAGTGCATTGTATATCTCCTTATTAAAATCTGTTTTATTGTCACCCTTAATTATTAGTGTCGTATCGTCTGCAAATAAGATACATTTTTTGTTAGTGGCATCAGGGAGGTCATTAATGTAAGTCAGAAAGAGTAAAGGTGCCAGTATACTCCCTTGAGGAGTGCCATAATTGTTTTGTTTATATTCAGATCTAAATACTTTCTGATCAAATCTACAAATTCTTGAAATTTCCACACTTTGTTATCTCTCCGTAAGGTAACTTCTGATCCACTCATTCGCGATTCCACGAATGTCGTAGCAAGAAAGTTTATTTAATAGGGTCTCATGATGGACAAAATCAAGAGTACCCGAAACCGGTGAGCTTGGATGAAAATTATCATGAAAGCATAAGAAGCAAAGATGTATCCCAGGATCCTAGCAAGTGGAAATGTGATATCTGCCTACCCCTCTAGTACGTGACTGTACCTATGTGTTACAACATTTTCCGCATGATCGCACTTACTACTATCGCAGCGCTACCTGGCACTGACTATCGACATCTACACCTAATCATTCACATGCACTTTCATCTAAAATATGTTTATTCGTATCCAATCGTTTAAACATTTCACACGAGTTCACACAAAAAATTGGCAGTTCAGTAAATTTCATTTTCACTTCTCATGCTCTGAAAGTGCTTATTTGTGCAGGATATAGGCTGCACAAAATCGAATTTTGTGCACAAGGGCATTAACGTATCTACTCATAAATGTATCTATATTAAGGCAAAGAAAATGAGCCATACAGCCTAACACAATAAGAAGTTCATAGATAGAATTTGTTATTTTATAACATTCACTTTAATTTATTTTGCCTTATGTGTTTTTTAAGACTTAAAACAATTTCCTTCAGTATCCAAAACTGTTCTAATTTTACTTTGAATTTTAATTAAAGAAATGTTATACTACTGTTTTATTTCCTCGCAATCGAAGTGAAAAGCAGAGTTTATAACTCGTCCACAAAACCATTTTTATCCTCGACATTACTATCAGCCCTCGCCTCCGGCTCGGGCTGCTAAAAGTCTCGGATAAAAATGGTTCGTTTTGTGCACTTGTTGTAAAATCTACTATTCGTACGATACGTGAATCTACTGTTGAGTAAAATAGCATTTACGAATGCATTGTAGGTAGGTATTGCTCAGGACATATATATATATCATAGACTTAATATTTGCTCTGGACGTGCAGTACCTACACGTTTCTTAGGTATCTTTTGAGGATAGTATGTGGTGCTACGGCCGCGTCAGGGTCTCGCTTGCCTCACGACTCAGGTCCAAGATCCGTAGCCCTAGGTAAACCTAATTCACGTAAGCATTTTTTTTGTAATATTGAGTATGTTTACCTCATAAGTGTATTGTAATATGAGCTTGTACTTACTTGTTCTTTTAGGTGTATAATGTCAACACAATCTAATCATCAATTCACTTGAATTAGAATTGATAACTAAGTTTATTGCCAATCAGCCAATGACGGTGCGCTAATATTATGCTAGTTAATAGTATGGTAATTATATTATGTAGGTAGTAACAAAATACGGTCAAGTTTAAATGAAAAATGGTGTTTATTAAGGATGCAGCTAACCTCATCTGCCAGCTAACATCTGCTGATAGACGGACGAGGATCTGGTGCAGTCTTTCTTCTCGGAGTAGGAGGTCAGGCGGCTGTCCCTCCCATAGTAGCCGTATAAGTGAAATTAAAAGAAGGAGTAAGCAGCGGAACCCAGGTGAAAGCCCCTTAACCAGAAACAACGTCTTAGAAATGATGATTGACATTTTTATAACACGGAACATTCCTACTTCCAATTCAAGAACACCATTTCTCAACAGCTGTAAGGTTGCCTAAATGAATACTTTGAGTTGGTTTCCTATCAACCAATTAGCCTTTGGCAGTCCACTGCTGGACATAGCCCTTTCCCAATGCGCGCCATTGATCCCAATCCTCCGTATTCCGCGTCCAGTCTTTTGGTTCCATATATTAACTAAAAATCAGACTTAATTTTTTTTTCACGTTCATATGGAATATAAGTAGGGTTAGAAGATAGGTAGGCAGTTTAATAAATACTAGAAAATGTGTTCACCCTGATGTTCATAAGTAGGTAGACATCGTTCAGCACTTGTCTTACTAGATTTTCCGCTAACAGGTTAGAAGTAGGAACTAACAACACCTGCCCTCACACAATAGACTGTACCGAGTTAACCCACTTTTGTATTGTTTTCTTACCGTTACTACGTGCTTTAGTTTACAAATAGACATAATATAAACATTAGGTGTATGAGACACGAGTCTTTGGAGCAGAAGAAACTTATTTTGTCCTCTAATTGTCTACCTGTATGTTATTTACTCTGTACACGTTCACGTATACTTAAGTTAAATGGTTGTTTTTATTTAAATACAAGTTTCTATTTCTTCCTAGCTGTTCCACCCGCGGCTCCACCCGCCTAACTTACATACAAACTTTCATCCCCTATTTCCTCTCCTTTTTCAAAATAAAAGGTAGCCTATATCCGTTGACATCTTCATCATTCATAAACTTTCATCCCTTAACCCTATCCCCCCCCCCTCTTTCTACCCCTATGCCCGTTCCCAAGCTCTACTCTATTTCTGTACCAAATTGTATCAAGATCGGTTCAGTGGTTTAGGCGTGAAAGCGTAACATACAGACAGACAGACAGAGCTACGAGTACTTTCGCATTTATAATTATAAGTATGGATTTCATAGAGCATTTTTGTAAAAGAAATTCCTATTATTTTTAAAGATAAAAGTACTTAACCTATTATAACATCAGCTAGCCTAGTGGTATGGGTAATGGACTGCTGAGACGAGGTCTCGGGTTCGATCCCAGGTTTTCCATGGCACACACCAATGACTTTTCGATATTTTTCGAAGTTATGTGTGTATTTATCGCAGGTTTATAAGTGCCCAGTTAATGGCAATAGGCCCGCCACCTATTACATTGGGACCTAAACATAAACCGGCGAAATGTGGGTGCTAGCACCTCTGCCTACCCCTTCGGGGATAAAGGCGTGAGTTTATGCTATTAAAATAACTGAAAGTACCTTCAAAATTATTAGCCAAGATGTAGGGCATAGGGTGACCCTTGCATTTTCCTTCGACGGAATCTGTGTGACATAGTGTTTCTTGAACCAAAATACCTATCTGGTAATCGAACACAGGTCTACACGATCGCAAACATATACTCAATCTTGTCCTATAAACAATTCAGTGAGTCAAGGAAATGTCCCTAACATTGTAACAGATACCAAAGTGGTAATAATAATACCTCGTAGGAAGTACTAGTGGGTTAATATTAAAAACAAAACCTCATAAACATAAATAACGCCAGATGCAGTCAATGTGTAGTCATAGTGCGAAACCATTACGTCATCTTGCTCCTTATTTGATGTATATCTTGTATATATGTCGCCGCCAACTACCTTAATCAGCCAATCGTCCAATTAACTATTTAGGCAGTTAACTAAACGGCGCAATTCAATTAACGGCCTGAATGATATTCAGCCGTCTCGTTTGTTGCATCATTTTTTTTTTACCTGGCTGACTAATGCTTAGGCCAATTGTTAGATGTAATACTACCTCGAAATAAGATAGAAAATCACACACATACATAATATATACATACATATAAATACATACATACTTACATCAGTAAGTCCCCGAGGAAGTAGACAGAGGTATATTCACAGGAAATTAATGATAGGTTTATTGTGACAGCTGCGCAATTCGACTTGGATAGGTTAGGTTAGAAGGCTGAATGGCGCCGTTCAATTAAAGGCCTGAATGGTGTTTATTCATTTAATTAAACGGCTAGGCAAATAGCTTGGCTCGATGATGTTTAACTACTTTTTTTTTTCATTTAATTAAACAGTTAAAAAAATAACTTATTTCTGCATGGTTATAAAAAAAACACGAATCTAGCCTACTACTTTTCTGTGAATACATCTCTGTCTTCTGCCACCTCGGGGATTTACAGGTGTAAGTATATATATGTATGTATGTATGAACGGCTGAATATTATTCAGGCCGTTAATTGAATGGCGCCGTTTAGTTAACTGTCTAGGCAATTAATTGGACGGCTGATTAGCTAGTTGGCGGCGACATTACATATACAGGGTGTAATTATGTAGTTTGTGTGTGTAGTTCTTCAAATCTTGATTTAGGAGACGTTTGTTGTTTTTTTTTTACTTGAAATATGTTTTTTGTATCTATCTACATAAACTAATGGGAATGAGGCGTAACGTTATGCATGTAGAACTTAATTTGATGATAATATTTTATAATTTATGTCCCTTTCTAAAGGAATACTCAGACCAACTGAGCTACCTGAAAAAGTCCTGGGTGTTGGAAATTCTCTATTCTATCCAAAACTTAACTTGCCATACTTTACTTATGAAACAAACTTAACATATTAGTCTTTCGGACCAAGTACTTTATAGACGTCCATTTTTTACAATACCGCTTAGTTGAAGAACTACCATCAGATAACGAGCGGTGCCCATAAACGCTTGCAAACTATTCAATCCTCAGGCTCTTTTCAATTCAATAATAGTTTCTTGATATATCACTTTTTATAATATTCTTATTGTAATCTTTATAAGGTGACGATACTTCGTGTGCCACATAAATTGAACTACCTTCTATAATGGTTAGCTGTGGACAGATGGGGATATGATCGATACACGTCATCACAATATAGTGACGTCATTTGTATATGTCAAGAGTGTCTAATAGGAAAGATTATAGTTTGACAGTTGATAGATTTGGTCACACTTCACATGTGTACGATTCTTCATCACTTTAAGAGGAAGCATTTTAAAAACAAACATGTAATCTAAACAGATGTGATCGGACACTTTCGGACTCTTTTTACACGAATATTAGATACGCATTGCAATGTTACTTTACAATTCCATTCACTTAATGTGGCGGAGTAGTGAAAGAACAATGTTTAAAAAAAATATCTAACGTCATTAATGTATTGGTGTAAGACTAGCGGCCATTTTTGTATTAGTAGTTAATAAGCTACACTTTACCTTTATCTGTCGTCTCCACGTGAAAAACAACTGGAACTTAAGACAGTATTAGAATAACACAATACAAAAACTGGTCATAAATATCGATATTTAGTACCAGTTTTTGTATTGCGATATAAGCAATTTCCTAAGTGCGATGAACCGATGTGGTATGGAGAATAATTTATCCAATAATACTTTGAATTTTGTTTTCTTTTTTTTACGTATTCACGCCTATAAATAGGTAGCCTCTGCGATCTTACCTACACAGGTGTATCCTCATTATTCAAAAAATAAACACCCAGGAGAGACTCTCTAACCTGCGACACTTCATTTCTAATCTCCAGCTACCGCTACCAGAACCTATCGTGGGTAGCTGAAATTCTCGTGTTAGTTAGCGTGTTAATTGCTTAAAAATGTCATTCAATTACGAGACAAATAAATTGCAACCCAAACCCTTACCCAACGTTTAATCGAATTTGGCAATTTTAGGGTTGTGAGAGTATTTACCGCAATATGACTAATCGAATGGGGTGAATAAATTCATACTGTCTACAGCTGACGTCATCACCAACCCCATAGCGTTCATTTCAGATTTATTACAAGGGGGTTTAGTGTCTCGCCTGCCAAAACTACATAGACTGGGAATACCAAGTACCGACCCTTATGAGTTCAATAACCCCAAGCATTAGGCATTTAAGTACTTACTCCTTTTCGTGTTTTGTTTTTTGTTTTTTTTAGTCTGGTTTATCCTTTATGTATTTTTTCTTGTTAAGGCCAGGTTGCAGTGCGACAGTCATCTAGAGATGACTGCGAGAGAGCGTTGAATGCATCGATATAGAGGATGTTTAAGATTTTTCAAGTTTTTAAAAACTCCTGATCTCCTTGTGAAGAAGCCCATTGGTATTGTAGTCGCTTCGTAAACCCACAGCAGTAAAATCATTCAACAGCTAAAAAAGTCACTCTTCAAGTTGAAAAAAAAAACATTTTCAATTTTATTTATTAAAATTATGTCACAACGGAATTATGGAATTTAAACGCAGAAATAGTTTATTAGATCTATAATAATTCTAATTTATGTCTCTGCCGTGCCCATTACTCACGTTCACAATATTAGTAGGTCAGCCTAGTCGGCACTCCCGTGTCCACTTAATTTCACTAATTACATTACCTCCAATTATACCGACAGCCGTGTGAATTGAAATGCTTGATGTCATATTAGGTATAGAACAAAAAATTAAAAGGCTGGCTTATCATCATTTTGTAAGGCTATAAAATTGGGAGGCGAGGAGGTTGTTACTCAGCCAATCAATCCATTAAGCTATTGCAGTCCACTGCTGGGCATAGGCCTCTCCCAATGTGCGCTTCTGCTTCCGATCCTCTGCCTTCCGCATCCAGTCTGTCCCAACCACCTTTTTCATGTCATCGGTCTCAATTTCCAAAAAGAATTTATGAAATTAGTTAATAAACAAAGGAAATATGGAACAACAAAAATAATATGTCCGCTAAAAGTTAAAATGAAAATAATACAAAAATGTTCATAAAATGAAAAATATTACAACTCAAACTATATAATTTTTTTATAGGAACAAATGGTAACTATTCCGCATCGAAGTAATAAAAAATCACGTAAATCGGATGATAAATCTCGGAGTAATCGTTGTACTTATAAAAAGATACCAATCGAATTGAGAACCTCTCTCTTTTAGGAATTCGAATAAATAGAAGCTGTTTAAAAAATAAATTATCAATAACAATAACCATTCATACTTTAATTTACCATATTATTCTAATTTAAAACACATAGTAAAAAAACAAGATCGCTTCCTCAGTCCCCATATCCCTTTGTATGCTTGAATCTTTAAAACTACGCAATAGATTTTGATGCGGTTTTTTAATAGATATAATTATTCAAGAGGAAGGTGTTTAATATAGTAGAGGGTGCAGCGGGAACGGGATCTGACGCCACGCAGGCGGAAAAATAATGGCGGTACGAAGTTCGCTGGGTCAGCTAGTTTAAAAAAACAGCCCAAAAAAATTCAAATCAATGAACGTTATAAATAATCTCGTACGCACCTGTCAATTCTATTCACCATTACATAGGCTCCACTATTGTACAATGATGATTAAGTACACTGATTTATTTGCGTACTGAATCATCATTGTAATGAGTTGTATAGCCTCGTCCTTGCTTGTTGTTTATTCGGATTCCCCTTGTAACTTGCTGAGACAAACACTATTCGCATAAATCACTTGATTTTATCTCAAACCAGATTATACTTTCGGAATAGTAATATTGATTTTGTATTTTAATAACCAGATACCCAAATCTAGATCTAATTTATGTCTGCTTATATAACGCAAGATTTTGAAATGAATGGGTTAGCAGTTATCACTGGTTTTAGATAAAACTAATTAACGCAAGGTTTAAAGCTATGAAACAAATATCTAGATACAGCTGGCTGGTAAAAAGTTTTATTCTTCGTTAACAAATCCGACTTTTGTTACTAAGCTCAATCATTAGGGCACGCCGTCATTGCGGCGGTAAGGCCCATCATGGGGGAGTGGCTAGAGAGGCCACATGGGAGCCTCTCGTACCGTCAGACGCAGATGATAACCGGGCACGGTTACTTCGGGCGGTATCTGCATCTGATGGGTATTGAGCCAACGCCCGAGTGCCATCACTGCGACGCGAGCGTGGACTCGGGGCTGCACACGCTCACCGAGTGTCCGGCGTTTGAGACGCCGAGGCGGGAGCTTGTGCAGGCCCTGGGGGTGAGAGTGCTCACGCTCTCCACCCTGCTCGCGGCGATGGTCCGCTGCGCGGATGCGTGGGCGGCCAGCGCCTCTTTCTGCGAGCAGGTCATGCTCGCGAAGGAGACAGCAGAGCGGGCGCGGCGCGGTGAGCGAGAAAGACTCGCTGACATCGCTGCTCGCGCCCGAAGGCGGCTCGGGCGTCGGAGGGCGCTTACAGACCTCCGCCCCCCATGAGCGCGGGCCTGAGGGTGACGGGTGGAGCCACCCGTCACCCTAGCAGAAGCAGGCCACGGCGGCGGCGCGCATCGTAGGACGATGCGCGCCTCCCCACACCGGGGTTGAGTCGGGGACGGCGTGGTCCCCACCTCCCGAGGAGGGCCAGACCGAAAGGGATGGCCCTGGGTCAGCCGGGGTGCGAGGGATATGCCGCAAGGCAGCCTCACCTTCGGCCTAGCACCACGACCCACAGACGGCGTGCGGTTTAGTCGGTTCGAGTCCGACATAACCCACCCCTCCGGCTCCGGAGGGGCGGGTATCCGTGGGGATTTCCCGCACGTAAAAAGAAAAAAAAAAAAAAAAAAAAAAAAAAAAAAGCTCAATCATTGGGTTTTGATCTTGCGTTTATTAATTTTTGAAATACGTTTGTATTTATATACATACTAGCTGACCCGGAACATTTCGTACCGCCTCAGAATCAATAAAAAAAAAGTTGCGGTTTCCCGTATTTTCTCACCGTTTAAACCTTCCCTAGACCTCCACGAACATATCAAGATCAAGATAAGATAAAACCGTTCA
Organism: Eilema caniola; assembly: GCA_949126895.1. Taxonomy (NCBI): domain Eukaryota; kingdom Metazoa; phylum Arthropoda; class Insecta; order Lepidoptera; family Erebidae; genus Eilema; species Eilema caniola. The sequence goes on from OX421488.1 coordinate 10,343,277, forward strand.
GCCGTTCTCGAGTTTCCGCAAGACTTATGAACAGTACTTGATTTTTATGTATATAGATAACTAGCTTTTGCCCGCGGCTCCGCCCGCGTGAATGTCGGTTATCGCGACCAAACAGCCTATATCCTTTCTCAAGATCTAATCTGCCCCTATACCAAATTTCATCAAACTCTGTGCCTTAGGCGTGAAAGCGTAATATATAGACACACAGACAGACAGAGTTACTTCCGCATTTATAATATTAGTATGGAAGTATGGATACGGATAATGTATATGGAAGAAAATCTAGGACTTGTATCAAATGCTACAGATTTTAGTATGGCTATCGGAACGTATCCGAGGCACAGAGGAGTCTCACTGTTTTAAGAATGGTCATTCATCCGAAGACCGATCCTGGTTTTGGATAGTATTAAGCACATCTTGTTTACTTAGCGTGCTAACATATCGGATTATCGGGTATCATTTGACGGAGGGGCTCATCCCACCATTAAAAAAAATCTTTGTAACTTCAAAATATTGTATTCGCCTACAATCTACATCCTCATATCCGATGATTAGTACTTACCGTAAGGAGAGAAGCTACAGTACGTACTAACTTTGGTTTTTACTACCAAACTCCCATTAAACCATAAATCAGTACTTACGTACTGCTGAATTTTACTACTTACGTACTGCTTAGTATGGGCCGGTCATAAATAAACAGCTATTTTAATAGTTACCTGTCAAATCATCTAAAATACCACGATCGTATATTGAACCCGAACTACTTGCAATGGTGACGAATGAGTGGTGGGAACAATTTATTGGGATGAATTGCCCTTATCCGGCTAACTGTAGTGTTTATTATAACTTTCATCGTAGTAATAAATAAATTAGTTAGTTGCTACTCAATCACACGAAAATGGATGGGACAGATCTGGTGAAATTTGGCACTAAACAGAGATTAGATAATAGGCACAGATAAACCATAACCTTGACAAAATATGATTCATATAAGTATTTTTAACCGACTTTCAAAAAGGAGGAGGTTCTCAATTCGATCGGTATTTTTTTATTTTCATAGTATAAGATGTGATTTTCTCGAAACATCATTACGATATACTAGACACAAACTAAGACTAACTTAAAATAAGAGCTCTTGAATGCGGAAGCGAATATGTTCATTATAATACTTAACTTTTATTAACATCCTATGGAATGGATGGCAGTTTCTCAAAATGAAAATCTGTACAAAATTCAACCCCAATCTAATCTCAATCTAATATGAAAACGGTCCTCTTCTAACGCAATTTACGCTGACATCCTAATAGTTTTTTTACATTTGGGAGATTGAGATTAGATCGAGGCTGAATTGTAACGCATTTTTATAACAAGAAGTAACCCCCAGGTTCGAATACGAGATGACCGAATGTTTTCAAGAAAAATCTGTTCAAACATATGGTTTCTTAATTCCCTCCATATAGTTTACACATCACACAATCAATGCAATCGCATACAAACATTATGTTACGTCATTAAACTGCTAATGTTAGTAAACATAAAATGGTGCCAACGGTTACGTTATCACAAACAAATTCTTTCCAGCCATTTCATCTCAGACGATGATATCTTCAAACATTTTCAGGCGGGTATTTCAGAACAATAACTATTGAAAGGACTCATACTGTTTTGTACCTTAAGCAGCTATCTCAAGGTTGAAATTTGTATGCATCGATATTAATCGGTTTATGGAATACGTGCCACACGAATGTTATCCTTATGTTCTTTACTTTAGAGTTGAACTTGCATTGTAAATAAGGTTAATGTAGTTACTACCAACATAACAATGGCTAGTAGTGTTCCAATTATGAAATAAAGTATGATGTGAACACCCGCGTAAATTGTATTTTTAATCTATGACATAGTTACGTAATTAATATTTTCACATAACAATAGAGGTTGATCACAATGATCACTGTCTATAAACAAGTATTTCCATGGAGGTGTTTATGTGTATTTATCTATAAAAATAAACACAGAATAATCGAGGGTATTTTAAAGAAAGGTTATGTCACGAATACGAGAAGCCGGCGAGCATGTATGAAAACAACGATAGCGAGTAGAGATAAACCTGGAAGGAAAGAAACAGGTGGAAACATGCTGTCTCTATCTCCCCAGTGGGAATGAGGTGTGATTATATGTGTGTATGTCCAGTCGACAAAGGAGATACGGCCACACTGTTTCATATAAAAAGTTTAACATATGTAAAGGGGCGCCACACTGTTTCATATAAAGTTGTACATATGTAAAGGTGCAATCATATCTTTTTTGTCGACTGTACTTATGTGAAGTGCAGCTCACTTGAAGATCGTTCACTTGGAAAACAAGTCCCTATCGATCTATTGAAATAAAAGAATGAAAGGCATTTTAAAAGCAATATAAGATATAACGACATTCTGGCTTCGAATGTTACAACGCCCCGCAACATTCTTTTCATAACAAACAATGAAACATAAACTGCAAAAAGTTCAAAAACATAAAAACAGTTACAATTCACCTTTCACGATTTCTATAACTTAAACGCTTGTCAAACGTAAAAACGCTAATTACAGTAGATAATTTACAATTATGCTAATGCTACAAGGTGTGCAAGCTGCACATTGTAGCTACTCGACATAAATGTAGCTATAATAAGCATTTTTTACCCCAGAAAATAAGCTATAATCAGGCATTGAACTAATCGCGGTAGCTTGATGGTTAAGGAGTCGGGGTTACGATCTAGAGGTCCCGGATTCGAAAACTGGCCAACAACAGTAAGCAATTTTGTCTTAGCTGGAGGAGTTGGGAAGAATATTTATATTTAATATCGGATACTAGTATTCTTAAAAAAGCATATTATTCTACTGTAATGAAAGCCTAGGGGGCAATGGGGGGTGGAATGGGTAGGAGAAAGCGGAACACGACGGTATTTCCGTCCAATTGAGCAGTCTGACTTTGGAAGTACCTCCACCCTACAGAATACCGCGGGCATAATAACCTCGTGTTGAGTTCCCGGCGGTGAGTAGGGTAGCTAGAGATCGCTGGAGAGTTTTTGTGCTATCAGTGGGTTCTACACTGACGGCACAGACACTCTGTGTTTACAGAGTCTGCAGCACGAGGGTCATTTGCCACGGTAACCACTTTTTATAAGGTGGGTCGTCTGCTTGTCTGCTACCTGGTATAAAAAAACGGCCTACAGTCAACAGTCCAACAGATAATATTACTCTATAGATTCGTAAAACCAAGAAATCCCTGATCGTGTCCAGCTCTAATTGTAATATTTTTGGGGAACAAATAGTAAACCATTATCGAATGCCGACCACTCTCCTACATAATGATGTCTAATGAATTGTAAAATTGCATGTCATAAAGCGGTATATATCGTGCAATAGTCACGAACCACGCCACGTTTGACAGCACCAAGCTTGACTGCCAGCTATTTATGCAACAAAATATATAAAACTACATTTCGTCGTCACGAACAATCCCTTACGTTACTTCAATTCTGACAGCCAGTAATTTATCAGCTAAATATATATTTTTACCCTGATGAAGTTCAATCCTGCATCGCATTTACTATACAAGTACACAGCATAGGACATCCTATCATCCTGTGTTTATTAAACAATTTTTTTTTCTTTTATCAATCCTGCAGCCACAGGATGCCAAACGTGATCACCAAGTTTGATTAGATAAGTATACCTCTTCATGTTGGAGAAGCCTCGTTCCTCTATAGTGGTAATACCATATATCTAACATTATCTACTGAAGACAAACCGTACTGTTTCGTAACGACACCACATCCCAATTTGACCCTTTCACCGTCTACCTTCTACCTTTACCAGGAATAAGTGGTTCTGTTTCTTCGCTCATAAATTGATGATAATGCTTTACGGTGAAGAAATAGAACACCACTTATCCTTATCTAAATAAAATTCCCGCCAATACAAAAACTGTTGAAGCTCGTTAAGGAAATGTCAAATTTGAACATTTGAATTAGGAACACAGACGCGTTCTGCTGTCCATTCGAATGCGTGCGCGCGCGCCGGAAGCTACTAATGCGGTAATGAGCCGGCATCCGCGTCACCCATACTGGGTGGCAGTGTATGTCTTTATTTACGATAAATTATTATGTATCATATAAATATGTTAGTATATACACTTCATTTATTACATTTGGTTTGATCAGCCAGAATTCTTGGGCCCTACTGTTGTTTGGGAATAGTACCTGCCTATCTTAAAAAGTATTTTATGTCTCTAAGAAAATACAAGAAACAAGAGGAAGTCCTAAAGGACTGAGTGCTGTGCTATTACACTTCCGAAAAAGGACATGAAGTAGTTGATAAAATGGCCCACACGGGTCATGTTATGTTATATGGAGGTACACGGAGAAAAAATTCTAGTTACGTTAACCTGAATATAGTTAATTTAAACAGAAAACATTGTACTATATGTGAAAGCTATCTTTATTGTTCAGTTTACATAAACAATCTAGTGAAATCTTTACAATATATCTGGTATTGTCAAACATATTTTTATTTCTCTTAACACACTTTTATATGGTGTGTACACGCAACTTTTTGTACACATTACTTGTTTTTATTTTAATTATAACAGAAAGGTATTGCTTGTTTAAATATATTTTTTGTGAAGTTTACCAGATTATTTGTAGCTACTAAAATAATTGCAGTGGACATTACATAACTGAATGTAAGCGTCACTAGTTCTTTTTTAGTAGTACTAAAACATTTTTTACTTATAAACATAAGTAATTTACCCAATTCAATATAATACCGTAAAGTTCAATATAATATATTGTTGTCTAAGTAATATTTTATTTTGAAATTTACTATAAATATCGTAAAGTTTAATATGATATATTGTTTTCTGAGTCATATTTTGTTTTTTAAGTTACTATAAATATCGTAAAGATTAATATAATATATTGTTGGCTAAGTAATATTTTTTTTTTAAAGCTACTTTATTTACAAGGTTATTTTTGAATATTCCACCAAATTTTTTCACAAGATTATTGCCATACATCTGATTTTCCTACTCGAAGAGTTAGTTTTACATGAAAAAAGACTTTTCATACAAAATCAACGAACTATGAATTTTTTATGAAAAATCGATTTTTTCTTTATTTAAAAAACTAACTGTTCAAGTAGGTAAATCACATGTTTGGCAATAAAAAATCTTGTGAAAAAATTTGGTGGAGCATCCAAAAAAGACCTTGTATACCTAGTGTACATTTTTATTATCTTATGGAAAAGGATTACTGAAATGCAGGTTTGTATGTCATTAAAACAACAGTATAATGATTATGTTTTATTTCAATCTGACATCTGAAATAACAAATTAAAAACAACCAAATTAAACAACAACAAAATTAAAAACCTATAGTAGTTTGGTTATAACAAATTAAAAACTTAGATCGCTAGAGACTTCCGGGACTTTCCCCATTAAATCAAAGTATTTAACTAAGACCTATCTTTAAAATGAAAAAAAGAAAGATTCAAAAGTTATTAAGCCTCATTGGCAATCTTAATGTTATTGAACTTATACAGATTTACTGGTAATCAATGTAATCTTTCAAATGGAGTGCCTGAAACTTACAACTTTTGCAAAAAAGTAGTGTGTAGTACAATTCGTCTCATCGCATAATGTCCTTTTCTCGAAATGTCCTTTTTCATAATGTCCTTTCCCAAAATGTCCTTTTCTCAAAATGTCCTTTTCGCGAAATGTCCCTCCAAAAAACTACAGGATTACAGTCTTTATACTAAACATTACTCGCCTAGCCATTTAATTAAACAGTTAGAAAAATGACTTATTTCTGCATGGTTATAAAAAAAATATCCACGAAGGCTTAATGCGGGAGCTACGCTCCGCTCCGCTCCCGCATTAGCCTTCTAACCTAACCTAACCAAGTCGGATTGCGCAGCTATCACAATAGAAAGACTGTAATCCTGTAGTGCACATATTTTGAGAAAGGAACATTTTGAGAAAGGGACATTTTGAGAAAAGGACATGTCCGGAAAAGGACATTTTGAGAAAAGGACATTATACGATGAGACCGTACAATTATACCAAGTATAAATAAAATCAAAAAATCTCTTAGTCATAATCAAATCTCTTGAAAAAAAAACAATTCAAAAATTATTAAGCCACATTGGCAATCTTAATGTTATTGAACTTATACAGATTTACTGGTAATCAATGTAATCTTTCAAATGGAGTGCCTGAAACTTACAACTTTTGCAAAAAAAACATAGGTCACAAAACATACAAAAGTCGATTAACTGTTCTGTTATCTAGTATGGAAAGTTAATTTTAAAAAAGTTTTAGTTTTTTTAATTTTCTTTCTTTGGAAAAGTTGTTCAGTTTCACTTGCGCTTTCACCTCCTAAAAGGATTCCCTTGGATTACCAGTCACTCTGTATTATCCAACATGTTAGTGAAAGTATGACAAGCATAAATTTAATCAATATTTTAATCTCTTAGAAATAACAAAAAAAAACAATTCTAATATTATTCAGTCACATTGGCAATCTTAAAGTTACATAATTTATGTTCAATTAATTAATTCTTTTATTAAATTTGCATCCAGGCAACTTAATGTTTCTAAAGTGATTTTGTTATCTTAAAAAAAAAAACAAATGTTATTTGGTCGGTGGGTCCTCTTCGGGGTACTAATCAAACTTTGGTTTGTAGTAGTAAGTAGGAGCCCGTGGAGTGCACTTGAGACCTGGCTTAGAGTGCACTTTTTTTAGCCCCCATAAGTGCACCCCAACCTGAGACCTGCTTTTTTATTTTGGTTGTAGTTGCAGGGCTTTTTTACGCCACATTTACTCTCAAGTACACTCAAATCTCAGCTCAAACTCATACACAAATGGGTTTGATTTGATAGCCCATGTCCTACAAACTTGCCTGCAAAGGTGGATTTGTACTGGGACAGTTCCCATGACTCCAGTAGGTCTTCCACGGTTGTTTCAATAATATCATTGTCATGTTCCATTTTCAAAATTTTGGTAAGAAAAGAACACAGTAACACACACCACAGGTTACTTGTATAACTGGAGAGTGGAGAACACACTCGAACCACAATTACAAAACAAAATTTGAATTTTGATCGTCGCTCACGCAGCACAACGCACGAACACACACAGATCACGAATGATGCAATGCCAAAATGGCGGCGGCGCGGCGGAGCGAGGACTGAAGCGCAGGGAGTTATGGTACTTACAAAAATAAATTTCGTTTCAAGTTACTTACTTATGCTAGTGTTAACAATATTTTTAGTAGCGTTTAAAATATTATTTCGTTACAATAAATATATTTTTTTGTTGCGCACACGTTTAAGATTTTGTTAGCAATACGCAAAGATTTTTTATTGTAACAATGTTTATAGTTCTGTATAAGTGAATCTGGTAAACAGTACTATATGATTCTAGTATCTTTAACAAATCTAAATAATGTTGTGTCTACTTTCTTTTTTTGTACTGTACCATATTTATTGTAGGGATTAATAACGAATTATGTGCAGCTAACAATCACGAAAGTATTATGTACTATTTTTAGATTTATATATTACCAAAAATGTATAGCTGTAATTACATTATTAAAATGCATCAATAACTAGTTTTAGGTATTTGTAACTATAATATAATAACCAGAAAATTTTAGTAATAATAAAAAAACAGCTTTGTGGCTTTTGCGATAATTCTAGTAAACATTACTTAAATCTGGTTTAAGTAACCAGGATATTTTTTACAATACATTCTGGTAATATAGTTATAATTTTTTCTTTCCGTGTAGGACACGACGGTATTACCGCCCAATTGAGCAGTCCGACTGGGGAAGTACCTCCGCCCTACAGAATACCGCGGCCATAATAACCTCGTGTTGTGTGTCCGGCGGTGAGTAGGGTACCCGGAGCTCACTGGAGAGTTTTTTGCGACCAGCGGGCAGACCAAAGCGTATTCCTGTGTTTACAGGGTCGGCAGCACGAGTGTGACTCCCCTGGTGTTGCACACGTCCATAGGCCACAGTAACTACTTTAGAATCTTTCTTATACAGGACATAACGTGCAGGGTTTAGATGTCACCCGCATCCGGTGCAGAACATTCCTTCAAGAACCAACCGGTTCGGTGACTCTTTCCTTTGTCGCACCATTAAGACCTGGAACTACTTGCCAGCTCACGTGTTTCCTTCTTCCTTCAGTCCCGGGTCCTTAAGCGGGGCATAAATAAGCATCTGATGGTCGTCAAGTTGAGTGTCACCATTGTTAACATGGTACGTGTATGTAATGGTGACCCTCTTTCCTGAGACTTTGTCTTCAGCTTACCATCAGGCGAGGTGAAGGCAATTTGACGTGTCCTATATGAAAAAAACAATACTGGCCAGACGGGTTGGTACAGGGTTTCATTTCGAGTTCTTCTCTGCGTATTATTTGGTTTCGGTAGTCGCCCTTCGGATGAGATGGGGTGATGATACTTTTATTCTTTCTCCGTCACCACACGGATTGGTTAGTTTTATAATTAGTAACTATATAGATTGGTTTAGAGATATATTGTAACTTGACAGAGAATTAAGGCTAAGCTGTCAGTTAACTCTGAGTACTCCGACCACCCAAGACGAATCGGCCGAGAGATTGCAAGTCGAGAAATCTGTCCTGAATTCAATCTCGATGTGTTTATATCCCGTCGATGTATGTTTACAGTCATTACGACGGTAATTCTTAGTATGATAATTATTTCCAGCCTAGCCCCGTCATCGCTCGTGGTCATTTATAAGCTTAAATAACCTTTTAATATGTTGTTAATGGTTTTAAGGAATGGTAGGTATAGCTGTAGCATAGATAATTGTTTTTTTAGCTTATCTGGAATTATAGGCAAAGTCAAATTCTAATTGAAAATTTTTCAAAACCTACAACTTTTTACGATAATTAGCGCACTATCACGTACTTATTCGTATTTATTCATAAACAATTTAGGGGATACCCGAACGGAGATGCAACGAAAGCTACTTATTAGTAAGACATTTGATTATAAAAGATCAGCTATTGTTATGATTACTTATGCAAATCCCACGGGATCATGGAAACATCATCTGCCTGCCCGTCGGTGCAACATGTCATTCACCTTCATACATTCCTGTCTGATATCATCTATTCAGTCATGTAAATTGCAAATAAATTTGAAATAGCGTCCAAAATCTTGACCAATTCAATGACAATATTCAATATCTATATTCTATATCTCCATCTCGCTTACACTTAGACCATGTTAAAGTACACTTTCAAAAAACTAAATCTCAAATGGAAGTCATTAAATTTGCTTTCTTGAACTCCTTTTCTTTAGAAGTCATAAATCAACCGACAGCCCCGACACATATTTTTATTAGATAGTTATAAATTAAAGAGTCCCGAACCAAAATAGTTCCCGCATCAATTTAACACCGGGTCAATAGATTCTTAACCTCAATGAACGCAATTTAGTTAACTTTTTAAATTAGATTGCTTTATATTAGATATTATTTAAAAGTTTGCATTTAAATCTGTAGATTGGACTGAGTCAGCAGTTGTTACAAAGGGTTTTTAGCTTTTGTGGCATTTTGGGAAAAAAATCTGCTGTTTTACGAGGAACGCTAGAGGTAAACGTTTTTTTAATCTTGGGTCATAAATGACTAGTATGGTCAAAAACCTATTCGTTAATAATATGCCTATTTTTTTTTCTTGTTGCCAAAATCAAGTAATTGGATATATTAAATAAATATAATAAATATTCTGCAGCGTCTTCGTTATTTCGTTACAGTCAAAGTCAAGTAAAGTCCGTCATAGTCAAGTCAAAGTCCTAGTCACAGTCCTAGTCATAGCCCAGTAAAGTAGTGGAATTTTAAAAGAGGCTTCTAAGGAGATTCTTTCACCAACACAAGGAGACACAATTCACAGTAATATACCACTTTCCTCATACTGTGTACGTTGTCCAAGACGTTATGTCTAATCCACCATTTTTAACACATAAAACTCGGATTTACACCACTCTCAGAAAATAAAATACCACCGCGATGTACCTCCATCTAATTGGCTGGAGAATCTCCTCCTAAATAATTTCTTATTAGACACAAAAATATTCCTAATATTTCAAATGGTTAAATTCGATTGCTTCATCCCATCCTCCTAGCCTTTTCCCAACTAAATTGGGGTAACCTTTCAGTGCAACTGCGATGCGGCTGAACTTCGACTTATTCGTGAAGCGACTACCATATAACCTCAACAACCCCTTGGCGGGCTTTTAAGGGCTCCAACTACCCGTACTCTATAACTCCAACAGTGGTGTCCTTTAAATAATTAAAAGGAGTAGGCAATGACAATTAGAGGCGGTAGATTCCAAAATTAATTTTTGAATTGCATTGAGAATGAAAATTAGAAATTTGAATTAGTTAGGGCGAGGTCTGGTAGTTTAGTGGTCAAAGCATTGCCCTTGTAAGGCAAAGATCGCGGGTTCAAGCCCCGCCTAGACCAATTCAATTTTTTCTCTTGAATATTTTGCATGAAAAATGCTTTTTTAAAGATTTAATTCAAATTTATCCTTCTTTCTTACAGACAAGTGGGCCGCAACCTCATCATTCCTGGAGGCACCAGGACCATTGACGCCACTGGCAAGCTGGTCATGCCGGGAGGAGTGGACCCTCACACGCACTTCGAGCTTGAGATGATGGGTGCTAAGGCGGCTGATGACTTCTATAAGGGAACCAGAGCGGCCGTGGCTGGAGGCACCACTACTGTCAGTAAGTCATCGAATCAAAATATGAAATGGATTATATTTAAGTAGCTGTTACCCGCGCTTCCGCCTGCGTGGAGTTCTGATCCCGGTCCCACAACCCAGGGCAAACTAATCGCGGGATAAAAAGATCCGTTCATCCCGATTAAAATGGTAATAATTGAATCGGTCTAGATGGGGATTGAACCCGTGATTGTTGCTTTACAGGAGTAATGCTTCGACCTCTAAGCTAACAGACTGCGCCCGAACCAATCATAAATTCTTCCTTATATTTGTCTTTGAGGCGACAGTGGAGCGTCAACCGAAATTCTTACAAACTATCGGAACCAATTAATAATTTTTCAGTAATTTTTAAACATAGATTTTTGATATTCCGCCTAAACAAACATCAAAATAAAATCTAATTAGCCGTTAGAGCATGATTGAATTAACATTAACACATCCTCACACACTTCCACATTTATATTATTAGTAGAATAGGATTAAATAATGTGTACCTATTTTATGTATAAATGGCAAATCATCAATCACTTAATAAGTTCAAAATATCGTGGTCCTTGTTTATGAGTAATATAGCCAGATTTCCGTTGGTATAGGGGTTTCACCTTCCACCCTTGTCCTCTCTGTCTTGATCAGACCAACACACATTTTACACGAGTTTTATTTTTGATTAGTGAAGTACTTTCTTTGTAATAGTTTAGTTATTTATTTTATTATTCCTCGCTTTCCAGTCGATTTCGTGCTACCGCAGAAGAACCAGTCTTTGCTAGAGGCATATGCTAACTGGAGAGACAAGGCTGACAATAAGGTAACCTTTATCACTAGATGTTTCTGTTATACTAAACCCGTTCACGAGACACTCTAGTACCTATGTCTGTACCAAATTTCTCCAAGATCCGCTCAGCAGTTTTTGCGTAAGAGGTTAACAAACAACCATTGATCCATCCCAACCGTCTTAACAAACTTGGACATTTATAGATAATATTGGTACGGGTAACCCCTTTTATTGCCGGAGTTTCGAACCTGTGGTACTAGTAGTTGATGCGGTGATAATAGAAGTAGGGACTAGTAGATTTTTATTATTCGAACGTTTTTAAGTGCCGTTTGTTGATCTATACAGAATAAATGATTTTTGACTTTGAATAATATCTACCCGGCTATGAAGCCGGTACTTACCCGTACCTAGTGAACCTTTGGAATGTTAAGATTGACTTCTCTTTTATTTCACACCAATGGCAATTATAACGTAAATTTCCTCTATATCCTCAAGGTATGCTGCGACTACGGCCTCCACGTAGGAGTCACGTGGTGGTCCCCTTCGGTGAAGAAAGAGATGCAACAGCTGGTGACAGAGCAGTACGGAGTCAACTCATTCAAGATGTTCATGGCGTATAAGGACGCGTGGATGCTGAACGACTATGACCTGTATTGCGCTATGGAGACATGTGCGGAACTAAAAGCTCTGCCTCAGGTGAGGGAGTTACTCTTAAATCCATGCTGACAATACTTCCCTACTTAATCAGGGTTTAACAATCTTAATGCCCAGTTAAAAGTTGATCATATTATACACAACTAGCTTTACGTCCGCGTAGATAAAATACTGTAAAAAATATAAACCTTCCTCTTGAATCACTGTAGGTATCTACAAAAAAAACGCGACTTACGACGAAAATTGGACGGACAGACAGCGCGAAGCACGGAGGACAGAATATGATTTTCCTTCTCCATGGCGCGAAGCGACTTTGTTTTATACTATGTTACCTTCTACCTACGAATAATGAGCCTTCTACAATAATTATTTAACTATTGTACAACGTAACTAGAGATTTCTTACTTCACAAGACACAGTAAGGCAGAGTTCTATGTCTTACATCCGTGTAATCACAGGCCCCTGATTCTGCTAATTTTATGACATAACAACACCACTGTCGTACCAATGACGTTGCATAAAATGACATTAAATTTTAGACTTTATAGCTGAGTGTTAAAGTCCAAAATGAAAAGAGAAAGAGTTTATCACTTTTTTCATTCACTGTACAAGATTGTCAGTTAATTTTAGACTTTAAAATTGTTACAGTAATGTCTTAAGTTAAATGGCATTGGTTTCAGTGTCTGTGGTACCGCAGTGGATTTGCTATGATAAAAATAATAGCAGAATCAGGGCCCAGGTGATCAGTAGATCTACAGTAAAATGTATCTCCAAAACCGTGTTGGTCTCAGTAATCATTTCTGAATTCACTGTAGAAACTAACAACACTGTTGTAGTTATCTCGTTTCTGCAGCACAATAGAAGACATTATTGCACTGGGAGCGATCAGGGGTGGGTTGTTCGACTAAAACCGATTTGATAATACAGAATTTGTATTTTATATAATTTTAGAATTAAGGTGACATGACATATATTATTGTTTTTAAATCAATAAAACAGTTTGATTTACTAATAATCTTTGATCTGCTTAATACCATGGTCTTAAGATCATTGTGAATTTTAAGGTCAAGATCGTTCAGACGCTGACTGTACAATAATATCTATTTATTTATCTATCTATTAATTTGCCTTGAGCCAGTCAATCAGTTCTAATCAAAATGGTGATATTTTCCTTACAGGTCCATGCAGAAAACGGTGACATCATAGCCCGCAACACTGAGAAGCTACTCGCAGCTGGGGTGACAGGCCCCGAAGGTCACCAGCTCTCTCGTGATGAGGAGGTCGAAGGGGAGGCGGTGAATAGAGCGTGTGTCATTGCTAACCAGGTTTGTATGTATTATCTATGTAGAGTGAAAATGATTCTTTCTAACTTTCAATCAGAGTCGTTTGTTAACCAGCACTTGTACCTGTTCTAGAAGTCTTGGTACTCAAAACCCAAAAATTAACACCTATTTTTCTCTCTAAAATAATAATGAATGTGACCTGGAAATTTTACTCTAATATTAAATACCTAATAAATAAATAGGGCTGATCAACTTCAACATCAGATAGACATGCAGCCCAAACTCAGCCCCGGATGCATGGCTCGAGTCAACAATAGTGCCCGGAATACGGCAATACACCCCCTATTACGTGGGACCGAATACAGATTGGTGAAATGTGGGTGTTAATTCACCTCTGCCTAACCCTCCAGGGTAAAGGCGTGATTATATGTATGTATGTAAATAAATATAGATAGAATAGAACTAGGCTAGACCATAAGCATACCTTTTTTTGTATACCACTTATGTGGCAGAGAAGTACACGGCCCACCTGATGGAAAGTGGTTACCGTGGCCTATGGACGCGTACAACACCAGCGGAGTCACACTCGTGCTGCCGACCCTGTAAACACCGAGAGTTTCTGTGCCGTAAGTGTAGAAGACAAAGCAGGAATAGCCTTTGGTCTTCTCACTGACAACTCAAAGACTCTCCAGTGAGCTCTGGCTACCCTACTCACCGCCGGGAACATAACACAAGGTTATTATGGCCGCGGTATTATGTAGGGCGGAGGTATTTCCCCAGTTGGACTGCTGAATTGGACGGACATACCGTCGTGTCCCACCGCCTTTAAATTTCTAACTTGTGTATGTTATTAGGGATCTAGATTGCGGATAAACGTACTTAGATAATTTTTTTTCTCTTTGTTAACATACATTATATATTATACACAAACCAATACAAGTTCATGCATATAAATATTTGCACTCAGACGTAATCGAACCCGCGCTCTCTACGTAGCAGTCGAACGCTAACACTAACGACTGCTGAAATATTGCGGTCCATTTTTCATTTCCGTAAGTACTCTGTGACGCGTGTTCCCCTTGAGGCAAGGTTATGAACCTTCGCAAGCACTATGACCCATTTTTTGGTAATTGTGTGAAATACTCTCGACCGAGATCCACTTTCCAATGAGACTTGGCATTTTAATTTAGCTCGTTAAAAATGGAGCTGTATCTTTGAAATGGGAATTTTAAATAAAGAGTGTTCCATGTTCCACTAGGATCGTATAACTGTTTTGGTCCCATTAAATAAACAAATATAATAAAAACTTAAACTTTTATTTTATTTTATGGGAAACTATGGATGAAACTATGGTACAGAATCATGGGTGAAAGTGTAAGACATGATGTGTAAATGTATCCACTAAGATCTTCAGGGCCCGACCTTACTTACTTACCTACTTACTTCCAGCGGGGAACGCCGTACACCGGACGGGTTGTCTACCCTTTTACGGAGGCCATTTCACCCAATTCCCCTATTCGTCCCATTTGGAGGCCAAGAGGTGTCCGGCAATCACGGCGTTCCGTCGAACCTACTTGTTTCTTTGCAGAATCTTACGATCTGTTCTACCTTCAGATCCTCGAGGTCTTGTGCTTCTAGGGTGTCCGTCCCCATGTTTTCCCATCTTATCATTGAGTACATGGGGCATTTGGCCAGTAGGTGGAGACTGGTCTCCTCTTCCTCCATGCACTCTGGGCATTTGGTGTCCGTTTTCACCCCTATAAGTGTCAGGTGCCTATTCAGTCGGCAATGTCCCGTTATCACTTCTACGACCAGCCTCATGTTTCCTCTAGAGAGTTTTAACAGTCGGCTTGTTTCTTTGTGTCCATGCTTTTCATGAAGATCTTCGACTGTATGACTGGCGAGGATTTTTGCTACTATGCTTCGGCGACTCCCTTTGTTATTTTGTGGGCAGTGGGTAGTCTGAGCTCAGGGCTGACATGATTTTCATCAGCTCTTTTTCTAGCCAGTTTGCCCGCCCGACCTTAACTGCAAGTCTGTACACCTGCAGAGTGGCGAAAAGAACTCTGTTGCAGGCTTCCCTTTCGGGTTTATTAGATCTGACTTCAGAAGGTCCCATAAAAGCCATAAAAATTATTATTCAAAGCCGATAAAATAAAACTCGATAGAATAAAAGTTACCTGCTTTAGATTCGACTATGATTAGCGAATGAAAAAGACTTAGTATGTGGCTTTAATATATTTTATTTCTGTTTCGTAGGCGAAATCACCGTTATACATCGTCCACATGATGTCAAAGAGTGCTGTCCGCATGCTACAACTGGCGCGGACCCGCCAGCGGACCGCGCTGTTCGGAGAGACCTTGGCGGCTACTGTTGGGACTGATGGTGAGTGTTAAAAGCCATAAAGAGTGGAAGACCTTACCTGGTGGGAAAGTTCTTTAAATACTGGAGTTAGCGATATATAGTCCACATAATGTCAAAGAGAGTTGTCTGTACGTACGCACTATTCGGAGAAACCTTAGCGGCTACGGTTGGCGACTGACAGTGAGTATTTATAGCTTGATAGACGAATAGTGGTGACGGGGAAAGAATGCAAGTATAACTACCTCTTCTCATCCGATGGGTGTCGTTAGAGGCGACTATGATAAAAATGTGCAGACGATATCACTGCGTGAGAAGGAAAACTCGAAATAAAACCCTGTACCAACTCGATTGGTCAGCGTGGAAACAATAGGTCCAGAGTCTCCCTCATTTGGAAGAGGTCTATGTATAGTAGTGGACCGCGATAGGGTAATTTATGAGTCATATGGATGAGATAAAAGTTGATTAAGATAGGAAAAAGTGAATGCCCAGGTGGGACTCGAACCCACGATCTTTCCCTTACAGGGGGAATGCTCTGACCACTGAGCCACTGGGCCACACCTGAAGCTAACCAAATTCTCCTATACTACCGTCTTAGTGCAACGGTGGGAGGTATCTACCGACATTCATACGAAATATCGGAAACAATGAATGATTAAAAGTTGTTTGATACAATAGTACAATTAAATTATGGAAGTAGAAGAGGCGAGAGAGGTATGCCGGGATCGTAGGAACTACAAACATTGTTTTAACTTTTTACAATCCCCGTACGACCATATGTCATGTGGTTATCAGGGTGTTTTTGGGGTTCAATCAATTATCAAACGAACGGTTAGGCCGCGTATATCGTTTTGATATCGTACTGATCGCTGCGGTGTATAGACATTGCCATATAAACGACACGATGTTAAAACTGCAGACGCGCGAGCGGATAGTTCCGTGGCACGGATATGCGCCATGCGGACGGCTGCGGAGCTGTACGAACCCCTTCCCTAAGAAGCTCCCTAAGTTTAATACAGATCGATCTGTACGGAGCGATCTGTACTGCCGCTCCACGCGACACTAAAACCAGCCTAAAGTATAGGTTTATCTCCTCTTATACTGTTGATTGATGGCACTTGGTGGAACTTGCTGGGTGGAATATGAGACCATTACCATAAATCAAGTCATGTTTGAAGTATTGATGATCAATACTTCAAACATGACTTGATTTATGGTAATGGTCTCATATTGTGATTCTCCCTAAATATTGAGAAAATTTATAAAGTGGTATCTCACTATTTTTGTCTACCCACACAGTCAATATATTACTCTAATTGACATCTGATACCCAAAAAACATGTATCAACCTTTGATAATGCCGTAAGGCGAAACCGGTCAGGATTTTAATAAATAATGTGGAATAATAGAAGTGATTTCATTGAAGATGTTTATCTCTTCTCTTTTGCAGGCAGCCACCATCGCAACTCGTGCTATCGCCACGCCGCTGCTCACGTTCTTAGCCCGCCGCTGCGCCCCGACCCGTCCACGCCGCAGGCGCTCATTGAAGCACTCGCCGAGTGAGTACAGCACACAACCACACACACACTCACACTACTCCTTACGGTTCATTCAGACCACATGGAAAATGCATTTAGACAGGGCTGAAAATAGTATGCAGTAGCATGATAAGACTAGCACATCGTTGCTTGCCGTTTTAAGTTTTGTGTTACTGAAATAAAGTTGATATTTAATTACTACTTAAAACTGTTTGAGCATTTCCCCGCCTGATTTGAATTGACCCTTATACACCAAACTATCATATGCGTCAACGTTAAAGACTGTGTGGCGACACCATATTAATCCAGTGCCATCTACTATCCTATGCGTCAACCTTGAAGACTATGTGGCGACACCATATTAATCCAGTGCCATCTAGCGACAACAAATTGTACTCTTTCGATACAACTACTGCTCTTCATTCTAGCATTAATCCCAGTCGCATCCGAAGCTATCACCTTGGAGTCTGGGGTCTGCTTTTACCTGTCCAACTGCGGATTTGACTAAACTTCGACATTTTCTGTGAAGCGACTGCCGTCTGACCTCCACAATCCAAAGGTGATGTCAAAGCATTGCAGTTAGACCAGTTGTTGGACTTTTGAGGGTTCCCAACTACCCGTAACGACAGCCATAGATGTTTGTATGGCAACCGGGACCGATGGCTTAACGTGCTCTCCGAGGCACGACCAGACCAATTTACTACTCCTCTGAAGCAGCTAAATCTGGTTGACTAGTATAAATGGTTCAGTGACAGTAATCTCTTATGATGGTTTTGCCTTAAGCAAATAGTATCTACCTAAGCTATTGTCTCCGGCACCCAAAAAAGAATAAAATACATAAAATAAGATACAAGTGTATGTGTTTTAAAAACTCACCTATCGAAACTGTTAAAGTACGAACCACTATTCTAAGAATGGGAGTTTTCGCGGACTTAGTAAAAGATTTAACAGTTGGATTTATCCAGCTTTGTATATCATTATTGATCTTGATATTTACATTCTTATTTCTTCTTCTTAAATACTAGTATTTACTAATAAATATGCAGTGAGGTATCGCCAGTCCTTAGGTTTTTGCTGACTGACGATTCCACTGTTATGGCAGCAGACGTGATTTCTTTCTTGTTTCATAATTATTTATATAATTCAATTTCCTTATAGGAATCACGTCCCGCATATTCATGACCGCCGTAGTTCTCTAGCCACTACTTTTTGGACTGTACTTCAGCTTACCACCAGAAATTTGCTCAAGCAACAGATCAATTCTTTAATAAAACTTCATAAAGAAATCTCCTCCCCCAGTGACCATATCCAGGTGATAGCCAGTGACAACTGCACATTCCACGAGAAGGACAAAGAACTCGGCAAGAACGACTTCTCCAAGATACCCAACGGCGTGAACGGCGTCGAGGACCGCATGGCCATCTTGTGGCAGAAGGGAGTCAATTCTGGTGAACTATAGCTTTAATTTCTTTATTAGAGTAGTAACAGAGGAAGATGCCGAAAATTGACACAACAGTACCTTAAAATTGGTATAATTAAATTATTTTTTGGTACAAATATTGCGATTATTATTTATTATTATTATGCGATAAAGGTTATTTTAAAAGTTACCACTACAACTATTGTTTCTTTTCATATACCTATGTTTAAAAATGATAATCAAATAAATAAAATCAAAGCAAAGGTTACGTGCATTTGAAAAACTACTACTGTAATATATACTGCCTATTGTATTATCTCTTGTAATCTAATGTTGGTGTACAATAAAGAGTTATCTATCTATCTATCTACCTATCTGAGTGAATTTTAAAATTTCTACCTAGTCGGCTAGTAGTAGCTAGCTCTTAACAAGCTAAATCGTCCCGACTTTGCATCATTGCATGGAATAATTTAGTACAATATATGTTTTCTCAAACATGCTTGGAAATGTGATAATTATTTTGACAACCTTCTTCGAGATAAATCGAAATTGCTGTACATGCGAGCAGCGGCCAGCAAAAGTTGTATGAAAATCCATATCTGTCGTGTTTTAGCGGCCAAATAAATTACTATGTAAACTCATATCTGTCGTGTAATTTGAAAATGGAACCATCTTGTACTCCGAACCATGGCAACCAAGGAGGTAACTTGTCCAAGGCATTATTTAAATATAGAACTGGCTTGCAAATAGAATACTGTTTATCAAGAAAAATAAAAACCAATGAACATTTCGCCGCGTGAAAAATTACTGTTGTTCGTTGTTCGTCATTGATTTTGAAAAGTAGGTAATAAAAAAGTTCTGCCTAGATACTAGTTAGTTTTAATTTCCGCGCATCACGATCATACTTCACGATCGTCCGGCAACACTGCACTTGGCGGCCGCGGCAGCAATGTACTATATGACCCAATCGCAGCTTTACAAGTACAATAAACAACGAAGTACTGTCTCCACTCTTCACGATAGTTTAACCAATCAAAGTGATGTCGCAATCGTATAAACGCACGCTTAAAACACAAACAAACATTAATAAATCAAATATATTTACATCGTAGGCATCATGGACCCATGTCGCTTCGTGGCGGTAACTAGCACGAACGCAGCCAAGATCTTCAACATCTGGCCACAAAAGGGCCGCGTTGCCGTCAACAGCGATGCGGACATCGTGGTCTGGGACCCGCGCCTCGAGCGGACCATCTCCGCTGCCACGCACAAGCAGGCCGTTGATTTTAACATCTTTGAGGTACGTAGACGATTGTGCTGGGTATATAAGACCCTATTGACCTGTTCGAAATCCAAGGTAATCTACTAAGTATTGTGTAGCGCCTTCCCAGAGATGAGAACAGTACTGCTCCTCTAGACAAGTGGCATAAGTTGCCGGCGTTTGGTGGAATATAATGACGAATGTATGGGATTTGTATGGGATTTGACGTATTTGACATGCGTTAACGACTGTCACATACGTCAAATCGCATACATTCGTCTGCATTGCGATTAGTTCACTAGGAAGTTACGAATTCGAATATTCTTTGTGTTTGGGGCACAGAAATTTTCACTGCCAAACCCTTTCGTATATTACAATGGTCAAGTTTTGTAACACCTGCTACATATACTTAATATTTATTGCAGGGTCAGCAAGTGGTGGGCAGTCCACAGTACGTGATTGTGAACGGGCGTGTCTGCCTCGACGATGGTCAACTGAGGGTGGTCGAAGGTATGTTACTGTTTCGATTTCTCAATGATTTATTGGTAAGGTAATGTTTTGTTGCTAAACTAGCCTAGCTGAGACTAGCTACCGTTTGCGTGACCCAAAAGAATCTATTCTTATTGAATTAAAACCACGGATTTTAACGCATTCTATCGTAATTTAGTTTTTATTATTTAAATCGATTAAGATAGGAAAAATATTGAATCGGTCTAGGCGGGATTTGAACCCGCGATCAGTGCCTTACAGGGACAATGCTTTGACCACTAAGCTACCAGATCTCGCCCGAACCAATTCAAATTTCTCCTTCTATATCTGTCTTTGAGGCGACAGTGGAGCATCTATCGACATTCTTACGAACCATCGGAACCAATGAATGATTTTACAATATTTTAATGAATGATATTCGCGTAAACTTATGAAAATATCATGTAAAATTTAGGCCTAAAACATTAAATCCTTTTTGCATGAATCTTCTTCTCTTATAAACTTTCGTCTATTTATTTCCCTGTCTGTTTTAATTAGGTGATCTTTGAAACAGCTGGGCTGATTTTGACGCGAATTTCACTGTCACATAATTAATATCATAAGGCGTAACGTTAATGTTACTTTTATTTTTGCAAAAAGATCCAGATCTAATTCCACGCGGTCCAATACGCGGGCAGAGCTAATGTGTACAAAATAATACACATATAAATTACTCACTTGAATATATGCCCTAATCGTCTCTTACATTTTGTACCTATTATCTCCTCCTCTCGGGTATATATATTGCACCGAAGTCGAAACCAGGACCTGACGCGCGGTAATAATCCATGACGCTCAAGTCATACTGTTCTAAACTATTTTATACCTAAATTAGTTAACAATGTATGTTTTTTAATTTCAATAAAGTTTTTATTTATTTATTTTTATTTAGGCTTGGTGAATTTGAGCTCGTTAACCGCCATAGTACCCCGAATTATCCTCAAAAGAAACCCACGAAACGTGTCAAGATATAACTCGTGCTGTACTTCCGCAGGGTTCGGTCGTTTCCTGAAGACTCCGGCGAACAGCCCGCAGGTGTACGGCGAGGAGGCCGCCAGCCCCGGCGCGCCCGAGCCAGAGCTGCTGCGCCTCGTGATGCCGCACAAGGCCACCAACGGGACACCTTCCCCTGGTAACGCTACGGCTCTATTAGAAGGACAAAAATCTATTAAAAATTAAGTCTCAACCTAATCTCAATCACTCAAATGTCAAAATATTCTGAGTAAATTTTCAAGGACAGAAAATTAACAACGTGAACGTTTTTGACATTCGGGAAATTGATTCGGGAAATTCATCTTAGCGTTAATCCCAGTCGCTTCCGAACCTTTCACCTCGGAGTCTAGGGTCCGCTTTTTCACGTCTAACTGCGAGTTTGGCTGAATTTCGATATCTTCCTTTGAAGCGACTGCCATCTGAACTTCACAGTCCATGGGCAATAACGAAGTATTGTAGTTAGACAATTTATTCGACTTTTAGGGCTCCAGCTACCATTAACGACTGCCACAGATGTTCGTATGGCAACCGGGACCGACGGCTTAACACACGATCTCCGAAACACGATCAGACCAATGCAAATACCCATTATGTATATAAATATTTGCACTGAGCGAGGATCGAACCCGCGCTTAGGGCATAGCAGCCGCATTGACTACCTCCACGCCACAGAGGCTGTCTATGCAATGCTTACTTTGTGTCTAGATAACACAGTGTAAAATCTTATACTCAAGCTTTGAATATAACCCGGAACCGCTTGAAAGAAATGTCAATTCAATTGCATTGATTGACTAATTGAAATGAAATAGTAACTAGCAACTTCCATATTGAGAAACCTTGAATCATGGTCTAAAATCGCCATTTCCCTTGCAGATTTCGCCGCCATGAGCAAGAGCGTCGAGGGTCTATCGGTATCTGGCTGCAGCACGCCCACGGGCCGCAAGATGCGCGAGGCGGGCCAGAGGAATCTGCAGACTTCCACCTTCTCCATCAGTAGTGAGTATACATCACTATCATAGAACAATACATACATATAATCACGCCTGTGAATCCCTGAAGAGGTAGCAGAGGCTTATTAACACCCACTTTTCATCAAAGATTTTCGGTCCCACGTAATAAGGGGCGAGCCTATTGCCGTCATGTGGGCTCTTAGTTATAGGCTGTATGTTTGTGTCAGATGGAGAATAGCCATATCGCTTAGTCGCTTTCTACGACACCGAAAGGAAGACATGGGGTGGACATAGAACAAAGACCCTGGAATTCACCCGGCCCTCTAAGCAAATGGATCATGACTAGACTTCTTTCTGAAGGATTTCCGTAATTAAAACAGTCGCAGTTAAGTATGAACCCAGGCACGCTCAAGTTGTGGAATGAACTCGCTGCTGTGCTGTGTGCCCAAGCGACTAAAATATGGGGTTCTTCAAGAACGGCGTTACAAGGTTTCTTCAGGGACGACAGCGCGCGTGTAACGCCCCTGGTGTTGCATACATACCTTCCAATGGATGGGGACCGTGTGCTTGTCTGCCATGTAAGCTGTATAAAAATGGCAGTCTCGCAAACGCCCGAACTACGATAATTTCCGTAACAAAAACCCACCAGTGCCCCGAGCACGAAAAATATTCGAATTCTTCAATGAAAATACTTGTACTATTTTATTCCACATTATTTATTAATACATCTGATATCCAAAAAACATGTATCAACCTTTGATAATGCCGTAAGGCGAAACCGGTCAGGATATTAATAAATAATGTGGAATAGTACAAGTATTTTCATTGAAGATGTGTAGCAAGTTCCAACAAGTGCCATCAATCAACAGTATAAGCAATATTCGAAGTCGTAACGTAAATGTATCGAGAGAACGAAACATAGCGATTGGCCGCCTGCCTACTGTAAACTTTATTTTTAACTTAATACTTAATTTTTCGATAGGTTTACGTTACGAATTCGAATGTTTTTCGTGCTCGAGGCACTGACCTTTACAACTCACTTGTGAAATCGAAGTTTTGTAGAACAGGTGCTTGAAATTTTCAGGGCTCTAAATTTAATTTCTATGTGGCGACAATTTAGCTTTACTCTTTAAGAGAGCTTCACTTATTCCTATGACCATATATTGAATAGATATATTAATGTTAACAAAATGCATCACAAAAAAGGCTTGATTTACGCCGTTGTAGTGCCTTGTGCCACCTTACTGTGTCTATAGACTTTGTATCACAGAAATATATTAGGATAGAACAGCAATACGCAGTGATCACCTGCATGTCATGGGTAATGACTTTTTCACTGTATTATTTACAATGACAATGACATTGACAAACCAAGGCATGATACTGTTACTTTTAGAGACCAGTGCACTCAAACAGATAGGATTATTAAATATGTGGATAATGAATCAACTCCAAAGAAGTCAAGGGATTTTTTTCGTTCACAATAGAATTAACATTCTTCACCAAAATTTAGATGGTTTAGCGTCCAAATGGAAGTCTCTAGTCGTGCACCTCGATTCCCTTGAAGCCGATATTGGAAATTGTATAAATGTTCTATGCATTACTGAACACAATATGATCGATTCCGACAAAGACTTACTAAAATTAGAAAATTATCATCTTGGATCGATATATTGTAGGAAAAGCAGACGTGGCGGGTCTTGTATCTTAATCCGGAATACGGTAAAATGGAATCCTTTAAAAGAAATAAATTCCTATTCAGTTGAAAAAATTATAGAATGTTCGGGAGTAATTTTGATAGAACATAATATTGTTATTATATGCGTTTATAGACCTCCGAGGACCAGATCAGAAGATATAGATGTATTCTTCACCAATTTCAATTCTTTACTCCATAAATACTGCTATAATAAGGCGAGAGTAGTTATCTGCGGGGACTATAACATAAACATACTTGATGATAGTGACGAATCGAGTAGATTTAAGGATATGTTGTGTGGATTTAACATGAAGCTAGGCATAAACGAACCCACACGGCTGTCAAGCGGAAGATGCTTAGATAACATTTTATTTAATGTGCGTGGAAGTAAGGCTGAAGTTATCGATTTGAAACTGTCAGATCACACAGCGCAGCTACTGACATGTCCGGTAAAATCATATAGCCAACTTGTAACTTGGTACATTGATAAACGGGACTATAGTAAAGAAAACCAAAAAAGATTCAAAGGTTTTATAAATTCCCTAAGTTTTAATGAAGTCTTTACATCTAAGGATCCTAATCTAGCTTTTACTAGCTTTTATGAGGACTTCAAATTCCTGTATGACCTCTGTTTCCCTATAAAACAGGTCAAACGTTCCAAAATTTCCCGCCCGAAATGGTTAACAAAAGGTATCAGACTCTGTTGTAAGCGCAAGCGCCAACTTTTGTGGGAATATAGAAAGAAAAATACTGCAAATACAAGAAATCGCTTCACGGAGCTATCGGTAAGACTAAATCGTATCATAAAGTTAACTCAAAGGTCGCAAAATGATAACTTCATCCAAACGGCTCTCAATAAGTCAAAAGCAACTTGGGCTGTTATCCGCGGTAATCAGAATAATACACCAAATAATCAAATTGACCACATAAAAGTAGACGGCAACATTATAGAAGAACCTTTACAAATTTCAAATTGTTTTAATACTTTTTTCACTGATCCAACCCGCCAAAGTTTATCAATTGACCACAAAACACCAATGACATACGAATTAAATTCTATATTTATGACGCCCACTGTGCCTAATGACATACATAAAATTATATTAGGTTTGAAGAACACAAATAGTACTGGATACGATGGTATATCAACTAAAATAATAAAGCTTGTTTCCGTTGCACTATCCCATATATTGAGTCACATAATAAATTTATGTATAACAAATGGTGTTTTCCCTGATCAATTAAAATTGACCATAGTCAAACCATTGTTCAAGAAAAATGAAAGAGACAGTATGCATAATTATCGCCCTGTAGCACTCGTGCCTGTTATTTCAAAAATTTTTGAGAAGGTAACTGTATCTACAACTACTTTGAAGATCGTAATTTATTTTGTACCGAGCAAGTAGGATTTAGGAAAAATAAATCTATCGATATGGCAATCTATAAGTTTTTGTCCATGGTACTAACAAACTTAGATAGTGGATATCAAGTCTGTGCGTTGTTCATGGATCTAACAAAGGCCTTTGATTGTGTTGACCATAAAGTTTTATTAAGAAAATTATACGCCTATGGAGTCAGAGGAAATGTCTACGACTTAATAGCATCATATCTGAGCAATAGGACCCAAGTCACTCAAATTACAAAGATATGTAACACGTCGAAGAAAGTCGTTGAATATACATCAACGTGTAGAAATGTAACATTTGGTGTTCCTCAAGGCAGTGTTCTTGGTCCACTATTGTTTATTATTTATATAAATGACCTACCTAAAGTAACTCATTATGACACAGTTCTATTTGCAGATGACAGTACAATTGTTTTTACTGGGAATAATAAAGTGCACTTAGAACGAGAAGTGAATATGACATTAAATAATATAATTAATTGGTTGACATTAAACAATTTAAATATTAATATTGATAAGACAAATCTTATGACATTTAGAAACAGAGTGAATAAAATTGAAAATATCGACATAAATTATCTTAATAAAAAAATTGTAGAGGTTAGCACCACAAAGTTTTTGGGTCTGAACATTGATAACAACTTACGTTGGAAAAACCATATAGAATCACTGTGTAAGAAGGTTCATTCATTTTCATATGCACTTTACATGCTGGGAAAATCAGCTAGCCAAGCAACCGTTCTGACGGCTTATAATGGTTATGTTGCACCTCTCTTGAGATATGGTATCATGTTCTGGGGCAACTCATCCGATAATGAAGACGCATTCGTGGCACAAAAGAGGTGTATAAGGTCTATATGCCACTTAAAACCTACAGACAGCTGTAAGCCTTACTTTTCGCAATTAAAGGTATTAACACTACCATGTATATATATTCTGGAGGTGCTGCTATTTGTAAGGAAAAACATGCATCTGTTTACTAAATTAAATAGTAAAAGAAAAAAATTCACTTTAAGCATCCCATCAAACAAATCGACATTGATGAATAGTAGCTTTCTATGTATGGCTCCTAGAATTTATAATAAATTACCAAGAAAAATTCAAGAAATATCAGAACTAAATATTTTTAAAAAAGAAATTAAGATTATTTTGTTAAATAGGTGCTATTACACAGTAAATGATTATTTAAATGACAACACACCGGAGGTTAAGTAAATTTCAGTTATGACTTTGACATTGTTATTTTATATTGTGTTTAATTTTATGAATGTAGGACATTGTTACTTTGTATTATGTTTTAATCTTATTAATGTCTGACATTGTTATTAGATGAGATTTTCTGTAATTTTAATTGACTAATTTAATGTAAACACGGACATCTAGAATTTTGACAGCATATAATAATCTACACTTTCCCCTAATTCTAATAAATATGTAATTAATTATTAAATGCCCATTTATACTGTTAATTCTCTAATATGAGAATATTGCATGTCAATTTGGCTGAAATATGGTGAATCTAATGCATAAACTGTAATAACTATGTACCCATATATCGCAATAAAATGAATTTGAATTTGAAATTTGAATTTGAAATAAATACTCACGAGAGATAAGAAATGCCTTTATTTTTAGAATTTACTTCTCTTTTTTATTCTACAATTGGGAGTAGCACATATGACATATTCACGGTATTTTATCGGTACTATTAAACTAGCCTGTAGCTAGTTTAATAGTACCGAGTAAGCGTTCGAAAGTTCCTGTCTCATATGACAGGAATTGACCAAATAGTTGCCACGTTTTTCCTGCTAGCATGGCCGTTCTATCCTAATATATTTCTGTGGTTTGTATAATCTAAGCTCACACTGTATTGACTTATATTCCTCCATTGCAGAAGAGGTAGAGGGTCTCGACACGAAGACCTCCGTTCGCGTGAGGAATCCGCCTGGCGGCAAGTCCTCCGGCCTGTGGTAAGCGGTCACCTGCACCGGCGGCTTGCGGCATTGACACGGCTACTTCTACTTGTGGAACATATATAGCCAATATACTCCAACATTACATTGTCATATAGTTGGCATGTTGGAACAAATGTTGGCGTAGTTTGGTCAATATTAATTACAGTTCTTTATCTTATTTATATTTTATTTAAATACTATATTTAATTTACTTAAAATGTATTAACACTGTTTTATATAATCCAATTTACGATTGCATTCTTTGAATTTTTTTTGACTCTAAAATTATGGAATAATTTCCATGTTTATCCAGAAGGCTTTAAAAGAGCATAAATAGGTTGTTACAAAGTATGTTATTATAATTATATTCACAAGTAGAAGGTCCTATGGCTTGGGGCGGCTAAGAACCAATTAAGCAAAATTAACCCAAAGCTTATAGCATAGTATGTTAGACTGTTAAGTTAGACATGACATAATAACACGGTTTTATTATTAATAATACCACCTGACAACTGTAATAGGGCATGACAATTGAATTTGGTGTAACGAAGCGGTTGTCAGTTTGTCAATACCCACCTTTGACAAAAACCACGAATTATGCACATCGACTTTGATTTTTTGCTACCTACCTACACAAAGAAATGCCATACCTCTAAGAGTAGAATATACTACTTCCGGGCTGTTTGGCCGTGGTCCATATAAAACTTGCGTTCCACACGTTTTGTCGATCACTGCGGTCGACAAGTCGAAGAGAAGTCGCCGACGAGGAGAGGTCTACGCCCTCCTCGCCACCCGGACCTGCGCCATTGAATGTCGACCGCAGTGATCGCAAGTTTCATATGGACCATGGCCAAATAGCCCGGAAGCAGTATATTCTACATGCAACGCCGGTCGTGAAAGCCTAAAGACTTCTACTCTCTAAGAGTAGTGATGGTGATAAGATAGGATAGTGATGGTATATCACAGACTACATTGAGGTTCTTGGTTTTGCGGCCAATTCAAACTAGAGAGAAACGTGAAACACAGATCATAAGCTTCGTTAAAAATGCTAAAAAATCACGTTATTAATGGACGGCCCCTAACAGGTTTTCCTATGTGAGGCATGTTAGATAGGTGCAGAGAAGGTAGGCAAAAAATATTGTGTCGTATTAAAGTTGTCAAGTAATACGTTATTTATTAAAATTCAGTTGGAGTAGACTGATCGGTATCGCATGTATGGTTTAGTGAATTTTGATACTAGCGTAGACATCGTCTACGAGTTGTTTATTGGCTGATTATGCTTGTGTACTGATTGAATCGTATATTTGTATGAATATGCAACTATATAACAAGAAGTAGTACCATCTATATACCAACAGAGGGAGCTGAATTGACAAGTTAGTTTCAAAATCGCCTAATAGATGGCGTTGTTGGCAACTATATCAAAAATGAACATTAGGATTACTAGAATTTATTTGACTTTGACTTCTCTTGCATATTTATTCAAATATTATACTGGTTAAGTTAATGTTTTCAATGGTTATATTATTGTTGTAGTTTTTAACAACCACATTTTAGGAACTTTTCTAAGATCAAGTGGGAATTATTTTCCTTGACATTTTATACAATCATTAGGTGAGCAACAACGGTAGAACTTCCAAAATAATTTTTCATATAAATTAGCCAAAAAGTTGTAACTATGCATTTATATTTGCGTAAAACTGCGGAATTAAAAGTTGACGTTGCATTTTGGGACTTGCAAGTAATGCTGATTGTGGATTGTTTGTATGATATTCTATGAAAGCGTAGGTATCGAATGATTAAAATAATCATTAACATTTCAAAATAATCATCCTAAAAAAACATTTTTGTAATTTTGTTAATCAACTATCAACTTAACATTAAAATTCATCATTTTAATATAAGAGTAGGTAAAGTGCGAATGAAGCCGAGTACGGCGGTTGTATGTGGCTTCTTGTGATGTCTGTTTATTATAAGTTATATAATAAAGTCTTAATTGTTTGTAAACACCTCTCACCTGTACTGTCACTTAGGTATACCTATATAAAAGTAGTAGGGTCGAAATTGAATAACATGATTTTTTTTGGTCTTTGAATCGTATAGCTCTAATTACTGATCGTAAATTTCTTCACTGAGAAAAGTTAAAAAATATATTAAGAAGACAAAAACAATAGAAAATTAAATAATTAAAAAATGGTTCTAGACTATTGCCCTGCTAGCTGCGTTTGATCCATTTTATATTACAACTAAATTTATAAATTTAATTTCGACCCTACTGCACGATATTACCGTTTCGGAAAATCCAAGTTAAGTTAATTAAAAACACAGAAATCTAAGCTACCAATTACATTTTAAATATCATGTAAATGGCAACACTGCTTTATCGAAGTGCATTTCGAATGTAAAGTTCTAGAATGTATGTATTCTAAATTAAAATTTAATTCTAAACTCATCAATCATCATAGTCATCATTTTAATTTAAAATTGCCAATGATACGTACAATTGAACTTACACACGCAGTTTAGTTCTTTTAGTTTTAAATTTCATTTAGCAGTTTGTTATCTTAATTTATCAAATAAAGTGTTTATTCACATACAATTTGAACATAAAACTATTAACTTGGATATTCTGTAAACGGCTCTGTTTTTATAAAAACCCTCAAATAAAACCAAGAAAGGCACGAAATTGGTCAGTATAGGGGCCAAAATGTTTAAAGAACGCAGTACAAAAAGTTAATGTGTAATTTTTTCATACTCCTAGTCTTGCAACCTGTGTCACAATTTTTATAGCGTTTTACATTATTTCTGAATGTATATTCTCTATTATGCATTGTCACAAATAAACAATGTAATCTCATCATGTGTTTTTTTTATCTGACTGCAAAGTGCCTAGATAAACAAAACTTTGTCGCACGGAAAGAACTTTCCTATTTCTGAGTTATTTCATCCGATGCGTGAAATATATCTATCATCACCATTTCAGGTTCGACAGCAACAAGAATGGTGCAGCAATTGACACGTGATTCGCATAACATTGTTTAGGAATATTAATTTATTATATAAAAATGAATCGCTAAATGTGTTGCTAAGCGCAAATCTCGAGACCAGCTGAACCGATTGCGCTAATTCTTTTTTTAGAATATTCCTTGCAGTACAAGGATGGTTCTTACGCAGAAAAAAATGTGCAGAGATTCCGGGATGGCAAAACAATTGAGTGACGCATAATGGCGTAGGGGTGCTACGGGGTTGGAGTATGCCACGAGCGAAGCCGAGGCGGGTCAGCTATACTATATAAAACATATATATTAGGTCTACGTATGAAATTGGCGTTTAAACGAACTGACCATTTTAATCTCAAATCCAGCGTTTGGTTTGGAATTCTAAATTCAAGTTCATTTCAATTTTAAGCTTGTCTATTTGTGTTATAATAAATGTGATAATTCATTTGTTTTCGAGCTATTTAATTTTGCATTGACATCGTTCTTTGCACAATATGGAAAACTTTAAATATCGCATTATTATTTTTCGAATACGAGTTTCATCGCGGCACTAGTGCTACAGAAACAGCTCGAAGGATTAATGATGTGTACGGAGAAGCCACTGTCAAAGAAAACACTACGTTTTTGGTTCCAACGCTTTCGTTCTGGAAATTTTGACCTCCAGAATAAACCTCGTGGACGGCCAGAGACCGTAGTTGGATTTGAAAGTGATCGTGGAAGCGTATCCATCTCAAACCACGTCAGAGTTACCTGCAGGTTTCGGTCTAAATGATAAAACCATTTTGAATAATTTGAAACAATTTGGAAAAGTGAAAACGTTTCAAAAATGGGTACCACATGAACTAAGTCAAGCAAACCTACAAACACGCGTCGACTGTGTCAGTGGTTAAACCCTAGAGAATATGAAACACCAATTTCGTATATAAGGACCTAATACATATCTCCTACCTCTGAAATAGAACACAGGAGCCCGTCATCTACATTTCATTTCTTTACAAACTTGACAAGGTTCCTCTACTGTCATAAAACTTGTAAAAAAAACATGCATACGAAATAAATAATGAATTTTTGCTGTGGCGTGTATCAATCCAATAGTTTAGCTGGGCAAATCTTGGCGAACTTGG
The DNA here is from genome assembly GCA_949126895.1 of Eilema caniola. Taxonomy (NCBI): domain Eukaryota; kingdom Metazoa; phylum Arthropoda; class Insecta; order Lepidoptera; family Erebidae; genus Eilema; species Eilema caniola. Next base: position 10,375,018 of record OX421488.1, read on the forward strand.
GGGTACCTGTAATGACGGTATGTAGGTAGATCGATCACAAGAGATGAGCCGTCCCACGAGCGCCATCTCTATTAGCGACCCAATAGTCTCGCTTTGAACTTCATAGCAACAAGCCGCGTACAGCAATTTATGCTCGTGAACGTACGTATCCTGAATTCTGAGCAGTCGGAGTGGCCACCAGCAACAAAAAAACTCAAGATGCAGCATCCGGTAAGTGATTTATTTGCTCTTGAACCTGTTGTTGCATGAACCCCATTGTTCTACGGGATTGTACATCATAAACGAATTGATACGCACTCCACATATTCTTCGTCACAGTTCTCAACCCGCAGCGGGAGCTTGGCTACTTACAAGCCAGCTTCTCCAACATTCATATTCTAGTACCAAAATGATCTAAAAATGTATTTGACATAGGCTTTGGTTGAACTGGTTTATTGATTTATTTACGAAAATATATCCGTAATTGAGAAATACGTGAAATAAAACATCGCAACTACAATTTCAAAGTTGTTTATTAAAATAATATTCGTTCAACTGAACACAAGACACGGGACCAGACCTAATAAATTGAGTTTTTCTAATTTGACAAATTTTCTCTACAAAAAAATATAACTGGCCGTTACAGCCGCCTGTCTTTACCCTCTTAACAATAAAAACAACCTATAAAATCTATCAACATAAAAGACAAGACAAGCCGCGCTCCAACGCATGTTTCGCCTCCAAACCTATAGAAAGATAGTAAACATTAAACAAAAACATATACACAAAATGTGTATTCAACACTTCACCTTCTCGACTGTTTGTAACATTAATTGTTGAGTTCTGGGTTAAACAGGCGTTAGAGACACGACTTCAAGGTATTCTGTGACAATACCTGCCGCAGTTTGTAGATAAATTTGGCACAGACATTATGATAAACTGCTAATATTCCCTGGCAATTTTTTAGTTCTAGATGGTTTTGGCACCGGACAAATAAACAAAAGATATGTTTCGAAACTAAAAGGAAATCAAATCCATCATTCTTTATATAAAACTCAAAAATATACCTTATGAATTAATTTAAGAAAAATCTAATTTAATATTTAGAAAACTATACAGTACCCATTTTCTTTAGTATTGCACAAATTCAGATTTCATGCAAAATCGTACGAATGATCAATATTATAATTTCAATGTTTCCTCTCTTATCTGGTCAGAATGTAAATGAAATAGATGATCGTTATATTATTTTTGATATTGTCAGTTGATAAAGTAGAATTTTGTGTCGCCTATTAAAAATATCCGATTTAATTTTAAAATTTTAGAATCACAAGAGCACAATTTATAGAATCAATGAGATGTGGTGGTATTTCAACAACGTTAAAATTCTTAATAATAACAATAAAAAGTAATTAACAAAAAAAATCATATGTTGGACAAAACAAACCATCCGAGAACAATCCGAGGGTACTAATCGCTTTTAATAATAATATAAATGCAATATTTTTATACCAAAAATGTCCTATATATTCGTGAATTACAAATTTATTTACAAATTTGACTCCTATCGGGGTTGCCAATTATAAAACATCTTGTGTCTTCGTATGTACCAAACGTTTTTCAGCTTCGAGTCAGTATTTAACTAATATTTTTTCTTTTAAACTTCTTTTTATATAATAATAATAATGTATACATATGTAAGTAGCATAGTACACTTAAACACTAATATGACACAGTTAGATTATAGCTATATTTTTACATCATGTATGTACTTACACATATACAGTGTTAGTGTTGTACCGACATGCCCTTGCTCAACTTTATTTCATGCGACAACATCCGCCATCTTCTGGCAGTAACTACAGTCCTAACCTCAATGGTATTAGTTAATTCAGTAAAATATAGATAGCGTGCTTCTCAAATATAGATTTAGTTGATGACATAATTTATTTATATCATAGCAATCAATACATTTTGAATATAGTTTTAGCATGCATAAAGAAAATTAATGGTAAAAAATACCTTTGATGATATAGTCTTTACATGCATAAACACGAATTTATGGTAAAAAAAATATCTTTGATATGTCAAACTGCTATTGTTTAATGAGCAAAGTCAGCCTATGGCTACTGATCTGACCACCAGTTATTTAGCTGTAAGGAATGCCTTAGTTACAACGAAATACTTTAGACTGCCCACTTTCTCTAAGATATACAGCCATATCTTTAAAAAAGTAACCCACTCAGCCCTTGATATTGTGTATTAAACGCAACCTAGGGAAAAATCATTGAAATTTAAAATCATTTTTTGCTAAAATAATTCCATAATAAAATAGTTCCTCCATACTTAAAACACATCTAGCTATCGTTATTATAAATGACGTAACGGATTAGATAGTAATTTTGAAAAATTTATGACAAAACATTATAGAGTCCTACATATAATATTTGAGTCCTTTATATATTTTTTATGAGAAGGGCGTACGGCACAACACCTTATAATATACTTCACTCATACAACGTGTCTAGTCTAATCTACGACAGTCTAACAAGTTCCGTACAACGGAAAAACAAGTTCCCTTCGTTTCGCCTTAACATTAACTTTATACAGAGCTTCGTACGAAGGGAAAACATTTTATAACTAAATTCAAAATCTTTAACGCTACATGGAACCTTTTATCTGGTGCAGGCCGTTCGTAAGAAAAATGTAAGAACCAGGCCTTTTTGTAGCTAACGAGAAAGCATAACAGGGACACAGATACATTTTCATCCTACAAAGGACTGCCTTTAGTACATTTTACATTGAAACAGATTGTCTAAAAGTATCAAGTATATTTGTATGTTAAAATCTGAGCTGCATTAGAAAAAAAGTGCATCAATACAAAGTGTACATTCTAGTAAAGATGACGTCATGGCTTAGCGTATGCTGAGTATGTGTCTGCTATTTCACAGTGTTCTATCTTTAAACCATTAAAAATAATTTGAAAATTTAATTCGAATGCTTAAACGTCAAGCAAGAGGCCTGTTTGAACAAAAATGTTCATAAATAAGAGAGCAGTAGAGGTGGTAATTGTTCGTCACATTATTATGAACGTGCGTGCACACATTTTTGCTTCGATGTATAAACATTAAATACAATGTGTCAATATTTTTGCAAAATCTTGTATTTTTTTTTGCTTAGAAATTGGAATCAATGTTAAGGATTATGTTTAGAAATACGGTTGACTATAGATATAGGTGGATAGCGTCCCACACTTTTAGTAACCAAATATCAAATAAATGTATAAGAATCTACAAAGTCTGTTTTTTATTCTTTTGTAGTGCAAACTGAATATTACTTCGGCTGATTTGAATAATATTATAGGGGACTTATCGCGGTCATATTGGTGGTGGTTAGGCAGTGGGCCTTACGATCGAGAGATACCGGTATTTTTTAAAGTATACCAGTAATTTCCGTTACTAATATTAAAAAAAAATTAAACTATGGTTGGGTTACATAATAAGTTAGGCCAGTGTTATTTGATTGAAAAGTCACCATCATTATTTTGTTTTCAGGCAAGGCCATACAGTTATATTCGATACGGAATCTTTTCACAAAAATATATGAATCCGGGAATAGAACCCGTTCATGCAGTCACGCGGACACGATAGTCTAGATCTTACAAATATTACCGCGAATAAGTCCCAATTTGTGTTTTAATACATACTATTTCCAAAAGTTCAAACACCAATTACATGAGTTTTAGTTGTGGCAATACTGAATGGAATGGCCATCTTATTATAAGTAAATGACTGTATTATTTTGAGTAGAGGTTATGATATACACTCCATTCAATATTTCCACATTTCTGATATTGCTGACGATTAAACTTTATTGTTGAACTATTAGAAGATCTAGCGACATAAATTTGTTTAATTCGAACATGGCACATGTCATGTGACTAGTATTACCAGGTGTTCATATTTGGGCATTAAAAGCATGGGTTTTATGTAAAATGCACTATAAATGACTCGATTCCGGCTCACAATTTTGAGATCAATTCGACTGAAGCGGACTACTTACAATGTATCGGTAGAATTAGGCTGCACGAATAGCCACTCAGACTTGTGTCCCTCTACGGTAATACCGCGCACTTGGTGGATATATTAAGTTAAACACTTAGGCCCGTTTACATGAAAAAGGGTATAATATGACTACAGTTTCAAGTTCTTCGTTTTTAAGGTTATTTGTACACAAAAGAGCCGGTATTCTCGTAGTAGACACGTGTCACAAGCCGAACAGAGGTAGGTTAAGTCGCCACCGCGGACTTTATCAAACCGTCCGGAGGCGATAATCGGTAATTCGTAACGTTCATATCACAACCAACACGACCCGCCTCTCGCCAGCTGCGTCCTATCCAACACACTAATATATCCGCTCCCGGTTTCGCCTTTAAAAGTCTCTCGTACGAAATTTGGAACGGATAGATTGTTATAAACGTCCTGACGTGTGTTTGTTGGGGACACGGCCACGGGAACCGGCACTATGAGACGGAGATGACTTCGTGGGATGGCCGGGGGGCGGCGCGAGGCCACGTCTGGGAAGTCAGCTGCCCCACGGACAGAGGGTTGTTGGCGTCCCGTGGGTTTGTGCCTACGGGGTGGCGGGGGGCAGCCGGGGGTTCCGACGCGGGGGAGGCGAGGGACGACAGCGCGCTGAGGCCGCCGGGGCTCGATGCTGAGTTCAACGGCGTGTCGGCGTCGTCGTCCGACGCGTCGGACAACTCCTCGAGCTTGACGTCCTCCTCAGAGCAGGGCGACTGCGGTGTCGCCATCGCTAGGGGGACGGAGCCCGAGGCCGCCGCCAGGGCTTCCATGTAGCGTACGCACTTTTTCTTCCGCCTAGAAAGTAGATGGTTCACGTTAAAGTTATTTTTTTGGATGTGAAGTTGGGTTGAGATACTGTTTCGTAATTTTATGTAATTGGAAAGTACAATTAGTACTTTGGAACAAAGTACTAATTGGATATCCCTTACACCCATTTTGATAAATCGGTTAATTAGACATCTAAGTCGTTCATTCAATGCCGCGGGAACTAGTGAAGCTCGTGACACTGCGTCCCGAAACGAAAGATTAGGTTTGAAGGGCGTGGCGGAGGTTACTGCGACACCCTTCGTATTATTTTGGCTATTACACGAAGAGATGTTCTTCAGCTATTTCATTAGGTTTAATAAACGGCCTAGATGTTCATTTAACTGACAAATGTAACCAACTCGTTATAAGTGTAACATATCTATGGTTCAGAAAGCGATAACGAGAAACTCCAGTATGTTATATAAGAGTAAGGGCAAAATTTCGAAACAGTCCTCCTTAGACAAAGCTAATCTATCCTACTAAACATCGAACACATAAATCATGTTAACAGAAACATGCTAGAACACTGTTAAAAGAAACTGAAAACACTTGAAGTCATCGAACACTCATGCTGAAACAAATCTGTTAAGGTATGCTTAAATTATAACTTAAATAAGCAAATCTACCTACAACGACAAATAACGACATTCCGCACTAAATATTAACAGTCAGGCCTCTTCCTAAATTAAAAATAAATTTTGTGAGTGGATTCTGTTGGTCAGCGATGTCAGACTAATCTGACCAACAGGACTAGTGTCAAATCAAATCACTATTGACAAATATACTATATTATACAAAAAAGATCAGTCATCAAACTTACCAAAATTTAGGTCAATAGTGAAATCATCTGACTAGTAGCACTATTTATTCACGTTGGTCAGAATAATCGCACTATTTATCTGACTAACGGGAATATCCGTTTGTATATGCAATAACTTAATACAAATAATCTAAGAACTAACGTTTACACTGCAGATTAAAAAAATCACACGCTGCTAAGACTGAACATTATTGGCAAATAATAGACGTAACTAGGAACTATTTTATCCAGTGTGTAATGTATGATATCAATAAACAATTTGTCAAGACGAAATATGTAAGTAGCTTGTAAGTAATTTTTGAATCAAAAGAGGCCCAGATTGGGAGGCTCGCTAGTATTCTCTAAATGTCCTATTCTATCTGTATATAATTATACTGAATCCTTAAAGTCTTATACCCTTACTCCTAACAAAAATGTGCTATTAAGTGTAGTCAATAAAACATATATTGTGACTAGTTTGATTCAATACATACATTCGACTAAATGTAACTTACAATTGGATTCTGTAAATCGGGTTATTGAGGACTTCTATATTAAAAACTCGCGGATTGAGAGAGCATGAGTATAGAGAGACCTAGTTACGTCGTCGTGCACACACTCAGTCCACATGTAACACCGATAGTGACCAACCGTGAGTCCGGGGCCGGCGGGCGCGGGCCGGCACTAGAGGTTGACGTACGTGGGCTCCTGCGGGCTCACCAGCGGCGCCGGCTCCGGCCGCAGCAGGCCCAGCCCGCCCGCCACCAGCACGCTAGTTGACTCGGGGCTGCGGCCCGTACCCGCGGGGCGATACGGGGCGCAAAGGTTACGGGATAGATATTCACCAAACAAAAGGTTAGATGAGGGTAAGGTAAGTTTTGAGTCGAATGGCGTGTGGTGGGACGAACGCGATACGGGAAGGTAATAGGATGGATATTCAAAAAAGAAACGGATATATAATGAAAATAGGAAAATAGAGTAAAGGAAGTTTTGAGTCAAATGGCGTGTGGTGGAACGTAAATAAATAAACGAGAAAAAGTAATAAGAGACACGTCACCAATAGTGCCAGCGGTTCCGGGATCCATGAGAAGCGGCAATCATGAGTGGAAAAAACATTGTGTATAAGTAAACATGAAGTTTGAACAGCATACGTACCGCGGGGCGCATTCAGAAAATGTGTCAAGATTTTTTTGAAAGCCTTCGACAAATGATTGCCCGATCTCTGGCCTAAGTATCTACGTCCTCCTATGGCGGCTAATTCCAAACTTCGGCTACTTTCAAAAAAATCTATTCTGTTATCTATAAGTGATTTATTTCTTTGTGAAAAGACACATTTTCTGAATTATCCGCTTCGCCGTACGCCGATAATCCTTAATTTACTAGTTTGTCAATTATATATAACATAAAAACAATAATACAACAACTACAGAAATTTAATTGTTCTTAAATAAAATGGCAAAGTAGTGACCGGGCTACTCTTGGCGTCCGAGGACGAGCCAAGTCTTTCCACATAGAAACAATACGAGCTTAAGCCACAGTGCCGAGGTCTGTCGGCTAGTGACGCGGGAATTTTGTACAAGCGAAAACAAAATAAGTAAGGAAGCTTAGACACCCACCTGCAAGGTTTGCACCATTGGTTCTGTTGGTCGAGGCCGTACCTCGCTCGACACTTCTTCAAATTATTTCCTGAAAGTACACACACGAACGAGTTTAGAACACATCCTTCCTGTCCGCACTAAAGTCATTCAAACACTACCTGTTCCAAAATGTATGCAAAATAACATTCTATCATCACAAATTATTACAACAAATATGATATCGAGTAAATTTCTTTTGTCGTTAAAATCATAATGCAAGGCGGCGTTACCGAGGTGCGAAACAAATTTACCGGAAATCATATTTAAAGCGACTTAAACAAATCTACTCTACTGACTACCAAAAAGCATCTCACATGCAATCCCCTTACCTATGTTAGTAGCATGCAGGTCGGGACGGGACAAATGAAAGGTAACAACGGAAAAGACATTGGTTTTAAAAAAAATAACATACTACACGCATAAACGTCCAAAAATAAATACTAAAAAAATCTACGCTTTCCGAAAAATAAACAACAAATAAACATGTCGACTATAAGCAAATTGAAGCAGAATAGGTTCTCCGGAATCAAAATAAATATTCGTGACTTTATTTGGCCAGTATCATTACACCGCAGACACAAGAAGCATCGGCAGCTGTGTTTAGCGGTCCTGGACGGGCTATCTGTCCTCGCCTACTGCGGCTCGCGCCGAGGAAGGCTGTCCCAGCCTGTCCACTGTAACTACTGTCCCTGCAAGCAATTACTCAAGTGTTCAAATATTGACTGCGCTAACATGCACGCGCCCGCACTCCGGCACACAGGAGCAGAACGGAAAGCACAAAACCGGGACAACCTTCGAAGGACCACTTGCATCAGGGATCTCTCTCATAATATAGCGCTTTAAATGAAATAAATAAATGCGATAAATATTAAATAAACAAAAATACTTGTATATGTCTACAACCTCGTACCCCTTCAACCAAGACAATATTACTATGTTGTCGGTCGATCCGTTCGGAGCGGAGTTCAAAGCAATTGAACTCTCGCGGGAGAGGACCGTAGGAGCCGGAGGGGAATAGTAGCGGGCGGGTGGGGAGGAGGGGGGGTGTTGGAGCAGCCGACGTCTCCGGATTAATCCTTCGTTAATTGACCTCATTTTTTTAATGAGCCGAAGCGCGCATAGCATTCAAACGACGGCCGCTCCGGGACATGTGCGCGACTTGTGACCGATTTATTCGATTTAGTATTTGCGCCAGCTCAGCTGACTCGGCCACGCTCGGGTGAGGATGGGGGGAGGGGAGGGGGGGGGGACAGGACGCTCGTCGACGGAGTGAAAGGCAGTACCTCCATCGGTTGTCTCCTGTTTTCGTTTCCTCTTCTTGCCCCTTTGCGTATTAGCCCTAGACGACCAATCGGGATACAGTTGCATGTGTAGCTGGCGTTCACGGCGCGCCAGCTCGTAATACTTGGCTTGCTCCTCGCGGCCGAGCGCATGCCACTGTACCGTGTCAACACACGCCGCAATATGGAAAGAAAAGAGAGAAATGCACTTCGACGGTGGACCACGACCGACTGGCGCAAGTCCGCGCGACCCTAACGCAGGTGCTAGAAAAACAGCCGACCGCGAGCGGCGCTACTCGGATACGGTTAGAAAAATTTTGATCCTACTGAATGAGAATGGCCAATTGTGAAGTTCCTCACAGAACCTATTCTGCGCGTATCTTCGCGTCTCGTCTAGACATATAACAAACCAATATAGTTTCCGGTCGGGGTGTGGGGTGTACGGTACACGCTCACTGCACGACTACAGTACACAGAACATCGACAGGGGCGCGCCGGGGCGAGCTGGGCGCGCGCCCCGGCGGCCCCTCGACTCGTTAGCACCGCTTTTCTAGCACAGGCACCGCCGTGTCGACGCGCACACACACACATACACGCGCACACACGCGGACACACACAGGGACTCGGGTCTGGGTCGGTTACGGATGCTTCGTTAGTGGGTTCAAGCCGGTCTGTTATCACGGGGCTCCGACTAGCAAGCAAGTCTCCGTGTTAGTGAAGGGTGTGGGACTCCGGGACGGACGGGGTGAAGCGAGTGTAAGCGTCCATGGCCAAGGCCCAGCCCCCGACGTGGCGCTTGCAGTACCTCCCAGTTCAGCGGGACTGCGGTCCTTTTTCCGCTTTTTCTTTTTGGACCCGTAACCGTAGTTGTCTCGCGCGCTCCACCCGGGGTAAAGCTGCATATGAAGTTGTCTCTCCTGTCTCGCTTTCTCATAGTACTTTGCTTGTTCCTCGCGACTCAACGAATGCCACTGCGTATTATGATACGAGGATATCGGGTTACCAGTCGCAACATATGACCACGACAAGACTTTTTATATTATTGCTACTCTTGTTAGGAATGAGATTGCATTCTAGGAACTTGCAACGTTCGGTTCTCGGTAGTGTTCGGTAACGGTCAGCCGTTTTGTTCATATGTTATATTTCTATCAGATGCCTGATATGATATAGTGTTACCGCGGAGTTTTTTAGGCGATTACAATTATGCTCAACGAATCGTATTCCTTACAAGATTAACAAATCTGAATAGAAATTTAGAAGAGGTTATATGCAGACAAGTAATATTTTACCTACACAACGTGTCTTATAGCTGAGAGGATAGTCATATTGTGCTGTTATATGTGGGGTTCAAAGCCTCGCACACATTGGGGGGGATCGAAATCGAAATGTGGGTGTAAATAACTTCTGCCTCGCCTCATAGGGGATAAGCTTGAGTATATTATTACGGAGGTTTGTTATCTAGACGACGTTATGTAAGCAAGCTCACACAATCCCAATATTGTCTACTGTCGACTGCTGTGCAAAAGGAAATTATTATCAACACATTAAGGGTGGGTCCTTTCGAACTTTAGTTACGATCTTGTATTTAAATGTCTCTTAGCAGACGAAAGAATGACAATATATCGCATAAATGTTCTTTTGGTAACTCAAAATAAACTTCTAATTTTGAAAAATTAAAGAATTTCAAAGTCAAGCTATCAAAATCTTTTTTAAACAAAGCACTAAAACTGGAGCATAATTTCATGATTTGATACGAGTCATTTCGGCTGAAGTAATTTTTGAACATTTTAAAGTGAAAACTTACAAAACAGTTTATTTTTCATGTTATTTCCCTTCTAATCTAATTCAAACTAATATTATAATAACAACGCATGATTAGAGTTTACCTTTTATTTATTTTTTTCAAATAGACTTGTCAAAATCTGGTTTGTACCGGACAAAGAACATACAACTTTTATCAATATACTACTTTGAACAAAACCGCAGATCGATGTTAATTTATTCCATATATTCATTAAATAACTTGGAGTGCTTTGAAATAAACTATGATATTATTACTGGCGATATCTATGCAGTTCAGATTACTATTATTTATTCAGAGATAAGCCCATCATTACGAGCGTCATGATAGTATCCACGGAGTGTGGAATCATGGCATTTTAAATCAATAGGCCCCATAACAGTCGCGTGTAATGATTTGTATAAATCAATGTATTTTACCAGATTTGATGTACATAATTTTTAAAATTTTATGTGAAAATGGACAATGATCAATGTGTAGTTTCTTGTAACTGTCATACAGATAACATTACAAAAAAGAGCTTTTTGCCTTTGCAGATAGGTATCAAAGATCATTATTTAGTTTCTGCGTCCCGTTCCAAATTCAAAATTTATTCCTGCCTCCTCAGGAACCATGACAATTTTTGTGCAGTTTGTCTAGTAATATTCATAGGAGTCTGTATATTTTTACATCTCAATTTGCAACGCAATTGGCTACTGACACTACTATTTTGCATGATGTGTATTACGTTGCGTGATAGTTCGAGTGACACTAATTTCCATATTAATAATGTTTTAAAGCATTCCCTATTGATTTTAGACGTCTGTATTTAGGATGACAATTTTTATGGAATTCATTCGACAGTATACAACATAAGGATCGTGGTTCAGCGATGTCGGACATTTAGCAAAATAAATGAGGTACGTGATAATAATCATCTATGGTTTAGTTTTCGGCAATGGCAATATTCGCAGGGATATTTAAAAATCGAAACGTACTAGCATTTTTTTTCTGTTTCGAAATAGGAATTACAAAAAAACAAATAAGCATAAAACATGACGAATTTCAAATTTCAAATATCGAATTCTTTTTTTACGAATTCAGAATAATGCATTTCTCTTTTCTTTTTAATTTTATTTTCTTTCTTGGTTTCAATAGGGACAAGATTTCAAAGAAGTAAGGCTTATAATATGGAACTTAAACATGTTAAATTCTGAAAGAAGTCAAACTCACCCGTCTGCCCAATATCTGGTTGATGGCCGCCGATTCCTTGAGGGTGCATTCTGCTACTACCTTGGCCCTCATTTCTTTCATATACAGCATGAAGGCGTTTAGTGGTTTCTTTATATGAGGTTTTTTGTTTTGTTCCTTATTGTTCGAATTCGCTGAATTCTCGGCTGGCTTGTCGCTTGACGAGCTGCTGCTGCCTTTCTCGAGTGACCTGGAAGATATAGGTATTTTTTAAAATATTTGTTATATTATTGGATGAGACTCAACTAATTTACTTACTTACTAAGATCTACTAATATATGAAGCTGTACAATCGAATTACCACTTGATACATGGGCACATTTAAAGCTCACTTTTTCGCATATAAATATGTTTCGATCTCAAGTAACAAGGGGCGAACCCATTGCCGTATTACTTCATAGGGTTCAGGCCGAAACGGTCAACGGGTGATCTTCTGGCGTATGTTACCCATCTTTGGGGTGAGGCTATGGACAAGCACGGCGAGTCACTGGCAATTGGTCTTGACATCGCCAAAGCTTTCGATAGAGTCTGGCACAAATCGCTTCTTTCCAAGCTACCAGCCTTCGGTCTGCCCCCTAGACTATGCAACTGGGTTGCTAGCTTCTTGCAGGATCGCCGTATTCGCGTCCTTTGTGATGGACGCGCCTCGGAGTTCTTGCAGGTAAATGCTGGTGTGCCGCAGGGGTCCGTCCTGTCCCCTACTCTCTTTCTTCTGCATATCAATGACATGCTGTCTACCGGCAGCATTCATTGCTATGCAGATGATAGCACTTTGCACGGGAGTTATCATGGACGTCCTGCGGATAAGCAGTCGGATATCGCAGATAAAAGGCAGCTTCTTGTCACTGAGCTTGACCGGATCCTGAACAACATTTCCCAATGGGGCTCTGAGAACCTGGTCGAGTTCAATGCCAAGAAGACACAGGCATGTGCGTTCACAGCAAAGGTATCTTCTTTCCTTCCCCTTCCCACTCTTCAGAGCACTCCACTGCCACTGCAGGACAACCTGTCTATCCTCGGTATGGATGTTCGCTGCAAACTTAATAACAAAAACTACATCGAGAGTATCATCAAAACAGCCTCGCGTAAACTCGGAGTCTTGAACAGAGTGAGACGGTTTTTCACGCCGGAGCAGCGGTGTCTTCTATACAAGACCCAAATTCGGTCCTGCGTGGAATACTGCTCGCATCTCTGGGATGGCTCCGCAAAGTACTTATTAGATGCTCTCGACAGGTTGCAGCGACGTGCGGTCCGCATTATTGGGAATCCCGAGGTCACAAGCACCCTTGAGCCTTTGCAGATGCGTAGAGATGTTGCATCCTTGGCAGTATTTTACCGTCTCTACCATGGTGAATGTTCTGATGAGCTCTTCCAACTGGTCCCGCCCTCTCCTTTCCTACATAGGACAACACGAGCAGGGCTTAGATGTCACCCGTATACGGTGCAGAATATTCCCTCAAGAACCAAGCGGTTTGGTGACTCCTTTCTTTGTCGCACCATTAAGACCTGGAACTCCTTGCCAGCTCACGTGTTTCCTTCTTCCTACAGTCCCGGGTCCTTTAAGCGGGGCGTGAAAAAGCATCTGATGAGGCCGTCAAGCTGAGTGCCACCATTGTTAACATGGTACGTGTTTGTAATGGTGACCCTCTTTTCTGAGACTTTGCCTTCAGCTTACCATCAGGCGAGGTGAAGTCAAATTGACGTGTCCTATATAAAAAAAAAAAAAAAAAAAAAAAAAAATAGTCGCAGTCGGATGTAGAAGAGCCCTAACCTTATTGCTATATACATTTCATATAATATAAGTACATAAAAATATTTTAGTCTGTGGCATGTGATAATTTAAAACTTCCAAAACATCCTGTACCAGTATAATTAAATTCTAAAAAAAATAAAATTATAATACAGTTGTCAACAAAAGTGTTATAAAATTAATGTTACAAATACGTTGTCACAATAAAATGTTCGTCAACATTTATCTACTTCTCCACTAGTGGGATCAATATGTTAATCCGAGTTTAGGTGTTAACGACACCAGAGAGACAGACGACAATAAACAGAGTGCGTCCGGTTCGAAATAGACGCGCGTTTCCGGCGGCGCGCGCCATACACATACACACTTGTATGAACTATGGACGTAAGGATCGTTGGTGATTTTAGATTCGTATGTAGATTTGAATTCGTTAGAAATTTGTCTGCGAGCTGCAGAAGATTTTTAACTAGGTTCAACTACATAAAATATGAAACATACATACACATGAAATTCTAGGTGTGAAGACCACTATGCTAATAGATTTTTAAGGTTGTAGGTCCTATATTACCAAAATAACCCACATAATAACCCAATCTTTTCAAATTCTAATTACAGATCATTTAATACCGACGAGTATGTCTAAGTTTCCCTACAATATATTTTGTCGGTAGAATACTTTTATCTTAAAACATACAAAGAAAGACTTGTCTCCATAAAACCATCACTGACTGACCTTTGTAATCTCTTTAAAAAACGGACGCGTAGTTCATAAAGATATCGCGAACATATGACTCATAACTCATAACTACATAAAAATAACTGTCACCATTAACTACATATATCACTGCCGAAAATGACTAACCATTTAGGCTTTCAACGAACAGTTTTGACCATAAGAAACCATCAAAACTTCCCAAAATATTAAAAGAGTTAAAACTAGTCTGTAATAGTTCTAAATATTAAAAAACAAAAGTAAAAGTCTTAAAAAACGACTTCCTGCAAACGGTGGTATTCTAAATCAGTATAAATAGAATCAATAAACTACATTGTCAGTGACACATAAGTTGTTGGTTTATATGTCCAATATAAAAGTTTTATACACCAAATTAGTTCTGAATATAACCAAACTAGCTGGAATATACGACTTCCTATGGACGGTTTAAAAATGGGGAAAGATATAAAAAGAGAAAGAAAATCTGGGCACAATGAGCTCGCGCCCAAACGAGGTATTCGGCAGCGCGCGCGCAATAATTATGTGCTATGTACAGTCGCAGCGACAAGCGTTCGTTTGGAATAAAATATAATATTATGATAATATATTTTGTTTATAAGTACTTACTAATAAAGCTGGTCTATTTTTTATTTATAACACCAGCTCGAGTATGTTTTTTATAAAAAGTTTGTGTTGAACACGGGTACTGTTTCGATCAGCTGCTAGCTAGTAAAATTATTTATTACTGTGCTCCTAGTACTAATCAATGTGATCTAGGCGTTACAACTGTAATACTAAATGAAAAATGTACAGTCGTCAGCGATATTTATGTTCTTATTGGTAGTAAAGGTACATGAATGTATTACCACTATTAAAAATGACAATAGCATTACACGGTAAGTATGTAATCTATTTTTTTATTATCACTACATAGTATAAAACAAAGTCGCTTTCTCTGTCCCTATATCCCTTTGTATGCTCAAATCTTTAAAACTACGCAACGGATTTTGATGCGGTTTTTTTTAATAGATAGAGTGATTCAAGAGGAAGGTTTATATGTATAATACATGTTTAATATAGTAGAGGGTGCAGCGGGAACGGGATCTGACGCCACGCGGGCGGAAAAATATTGGCGGTACGAAGTTCGCCGGGTCAGCTAGTTACTTATAAATAACAAATTTAATTAATTAATATGTTTACGAAGTTATGTTAATGCCTGAAATTAAATATCGAGACTTCTAAATATAAAATCGACATTAAGTCTGCCTATTGGATACTATTTCAAATTTGATCTAAAATTAATACACACACGTCATATGGAAAAGCTAATGAAGTCCAAAATGAGCTACGATGGTTTGACCGGAAATATCTTGCCCATAAAATGGACCACAAGATATGAAATGTTATGGATAAAATATTAGAGAACGAGAAAGTAATGGTTTTATGCTGAGGGCTATAAAATGAACACCGTTTATTGATAAACAAATATTACTTAAATTCATCACTATAACTTGTATTTAGTCCATATAGCTTTCAGAACAGACATCATCATGTTTCGAAAGGACCTCGTTAGTATGAAAACTAAGCAAAATCTTGACAGCATTATGCCAAAAAGCGATTAATGATTAGGTATATTTTATCTGTGGCATGTCTTTTCACTTAATGGTCACTTGGAAAAGAAATGCTATTAGTGCTGAACATTCGTGCGAACATATCAACATCGCCCACATATCCTTTATCGAACAAAGACATCTTGAATACTTTGTTAGCGACAGTACCTCGGTGACGCGCCCCGTTAGCCGGTCCTCTCATATATCATCTTAATTAAATTTCTCCGCCACCGACTTATTTACATGATTGTACCTGGACTTTTATGTACATTGGGCTGTGGTCACATTGCTAGCGATAACGGATTATCTGATGATATGGCACATACACACGGCATGCATACACATGGCATGATTGCCATAGTCCTTTTATAGGTCTTCAGTGATATCTATTGAGGATTTTTACAAGCCTAGGGCTATCTATACGCGGAAGGCGGAAATATTATATCACATTTCTTTCTCTATCTATATACGGTGAATCAGTATTATGATTTACAGTGTAGGATGATAACGATAACTTCTAAAGTGTGGCGATAGTATGTTTGACTGCTATGTTAAAAGTCACGGGTTCGACTCCCGTTCAGTGGAAATATTTGTATGTAATATATTGTGATGGCTTTATCTATTAGGGATGCCGAAGCCGATACTAAGCGGGGTTATGAAGCTAAAGAAGCGAAAGTGGACTCCTTGGTTTTAAAGCTTAGTGGAAGCTTTCTTTAGACGCCATCGAGAACATAGCGTTTGTCGCTAAACTGATGTTGACGAAACTTTATAGTAGGTACATGATATCTGAGTACTTTTCCGCTAATCGCTAACACAGAGACCGAACACTAATTATGTATTTTGACTGATGCAAGTTTGTATTCAAACCCTGGTAACGCGCGTATCGCATCAGATTACTCATTACCTGTTAAGAAATCGAATGAATTTATGTAAAACCACTGTTTTAATGTATTGATAAATGAGTATACCGTCAAATATATATGAGATTTGCTGGAAGAAAAGCCTAAAAGAAGACTATATTGGGCACACATAGACGATTTATAATATCGATTATAGAGACGATTTAATATTATCGTGTTCTCGGTTCAAATAGTTTCCAACACTAAACTAGCATTAGTTTCCCAAGTGTTGGGGGTGTAGGGTCTCTTCAAGATTATCAGGGCCCAAGCTAACCTCAGTTGCTGATTGACGAAATAGGCTCTGACGGTGGCTTTTCTTGCGAGATTGTGAGGTAAGGAGGACAACACTGCTCTTAAAATCCAAATAAAACAATAGAAAAGTGAATGCTGACAATGTCTCCATCGAATGGTAATCATGTAGTCTATGGAAAAACTATCCCTAATAGGATAGTAGTTTTTATACTACTGAGGTGGCAGACAAGCACACGGCCCACCTGATGAAAAGTGGTTACAGTGGCCTATGGACGCGTGCAACACCAAGGGAGTCACACTCGTGCTGCCGACCCTGTAAACACAGAGAGTTTCTGTGCAGTCAGTATAGAAGTCTTCCCACTGACAGCACAAAAACTCTCCAGTGAGCCGTCTCCGTGATACTGTCGTGTCCTACCTCTCCTAAAAATTAGGTACATGGAACCGAAAAACATAGTACGCGATAAAGTGGGTGTTATCACTTCTCTACCTTCCCTGTGTACGTCCAAGCGTGAGTATATAATATAGCGATTTTTTATACCCGCCACGCGTACCTTCATAATTACTAAAATAACGATAGGAATATAATTCTTTATTTTCTAATTAACATAATAATGGTTTTAAAACTACATTTCTAAATAATAACATTATACTAAGTAACTTAAACATAATACTAAAGAAAACTAAAAGTTAAAATGCGTCGTGGAATTCATCCGCATCGCATGCCTCTTGTGGAAGTGTTCCCAGAAGACTGGCAGCATTGCCACGTTGTATGGCAATGCTTAATCTCTGACCTAAAAATAGGCCAGACTTCTGGTCACGAGAAGCGTCGACCATACGCTTCGCAATCTCCCTGAAGAGATTGCGGGCGCTCGGACCCCAAGGCCCAAACGTTTCGACTCCAAACGGCACAAATTCATAATCTCCAATGAGATTGGAATATTTGCGCCGCTTAAGAGCCTCTGCAGAAGCTGCAGCAGCACCAGCACAGCCAGCCGTGCCAGGTAAATGGGTAGGGGCAATGGTGTCGACGCAAGTTGCGTCCCACACCAGAGTCCTACCCATTTTCCAAGGCATTAATGACATACCATCCGGTCTCTTGCCATCGTCGCGCGCCAAACCGTTTGGTTCAAGCACAGCTGGCACACCGGCGGTGACAAGAGCACGGCGGATTATGTCGTTGAGGCTGGCGTGCCGTGGAATTCGCCCAGTGCTCCTGCAGCACGACAGGCCATGGTGTCCAAGTCGATCAACTGCTTCTCCACAACGGCATCGATGCGGAGAAACACACGGCGCACCTAAGCGGAGGCACGTCGCGATGCGGAAGGTAGTGTCATCTAACATAGTTCCTACGTTAGATGACGGAAGAGCTTGTAACCATAGACCCGATTCCCACACTCCAACTGCCAGTAAACGGGCACGCTCTGCAACATTAGAGCAAGTATTTAATAAATTTTGTCTTACTAAATTGCAGAGCGGCCCGTCCCACTGACGCTGTGAGAAAAGGTTCCCTGGGAGATCAGTGTTTGGACAAGCAATTTTCCAAGCGTTCACTGCTTCAGTCTTACACAATACTTCAGAATTAACTAGTGTAGGAGCAAGGATTTTCCTAGTTAATTCTTCCGTACTGTGGACTGAAGACAGGAAGGCTGGTAAGCTGACGTCTGAAATTTTGCGAATACCGAGCCCACCCAAACGAATCGGTAGAGACGCTTGTAGTGATGCGCGATCATTCAAGGCCACATTTAAAATTTTAGTGACTGTAATTTGTATAATTTTGTCCATTTTTTCCAAAATTGTTAAATGTTTCCAAAATGGTGTAGACCTGAGAGCATGGGTGAATTTCGGAACGAAAAGACAGTACCTGAGAATAGTGAAAGCTGAATGGATATTAATTTTGAGTAGGCGGTCCGAAATGTCATTAAAATTTTGAATTTTTTCCTCTATAAATGAGGTGTAGGCATCTTCTAAGATTGGGGACCCGAGGAGACGTAGAGACTCTCTTTCTATAATTTTGATATTAGGAGCCAATGAATTGAATTTAGAAATAATAGAATTTTTGTCCGAAACATCATTTAAAAATATCTCGCATTTGCTATCATTTAGATCTAAACCAATTAATTTAAATTCATTTTTAATAAAAGCCAAATCTTGGAAAACTGTCTCCACATCTCCCCCTAGAGTCCCGTCGTCTAGATACCATACATTAAATTTTGAATTTAAACGCCGAATAATAGGTTGGATAGCTAAACTGAAAATTACCGGTCCAAGAGGGTCTCCTTGTTGACAACCAACAGCTGATTCTAAAAGGTTGTCCTTGTATAATAATTTAGAGGGGTACCTGTAACATTGCCAGAGAAAATTAAAAATTTTGGGTGTTTCTAATTTTGCTTGGTTCAACAAGGTGTCCCTGTTCACAGAGTTAAAAGCATTCTTCACATCAACCTTGAGAAGAACCTCACTCTTTCCGAAGCCAAGGAAGGTTGACAAAGCATGTATGGCAGCCTCACAGCCCCCCTTTGAACCAAAACCGAGTTGTAGGGGCTGAAATTTCAGAGCTAATTCGGCTTTATAGTATTTACAGCAGAGTTTTGCTGCCATACGTCGGTATGTGCATCCCACGGCAATGGGACGAATACCACCATCTCCCTTTCGTAGGGCACACAAATTTGCCCCATACAGAATGTCTATGATGGCATTCTCCACACTACCGGAGAGCATCAAGTTCATGAGAGCCGTTAGCTCCTTCAGAAGTGCCTCACCGGCCTCTCCGGCGCTGGGCCCCAAAAGATCTTTCAAATGTTGTGGGGTCAATGCGTCAAGACCGCCGGCAGAGCCACTTCGAAAGGAGACAACGGCAGCCAACACTTCCTTAGCCGTTACGCACAGGCAATCAGGTTCGGGATCAGGCGCCTCGGGAAAAGAAAGGTCCTCCGCAGGCGCCGGATGCTTGCTCCGCAGACCAGCGAGGGTTTCCGGAGAACAAGGCGCCACTACATCGCTACTAAAAAGCAATCTCGATGCCCCACTTATATCACCATCCCTTAGTTTTGATTCTACCAAATTGAAAATGTTACTTTTACGAAAGGTGTAGTTTGTTGGGTTTAAATTTTCAGTTAAAATGTTACAATTATTTTTGATTTGAGACGTTAAAGAATGTTTTGTTGTCCGGTGGTCTGTCCTGTCTGTTTTAATATGTAAAATAACTGAATTTAAAATTGCTATAATAAGCACTTTACAAAACGATTCAATTCCAGCTATTGTCACAGTCACACCCTTGCTGCTAATCTCTGCATATCATAGCGTGATGTTATCGCTGCTATTATACTGCCCACCCCCTTTGTTGCGTAGATTGCAGATAAAAATACAGGGGTTCAACACATGTTCATATAAACGTTTGTTTTTAATTTTATTGTTAGATTTGATGCTGATGTGATTGCAGGTGATGGATGCTCGAAAATAAAATAGGCAATAGGCTTGCTCCCTATTACGTGGGACTGAAAGTCATAGTTGACGAATTGTGGGTGTTAATACACCTTCGCTTCATTATTTTATTTATTTATATATATTTTTTAAAGAAGGCTTACATTCTAAAATGACATTTGGTACTAATATACAATTAATATTATAAAATTGCTAATTACAAGCCCCCACATTTAGGTAAGGCGGATTTATATGCGGATTCATTTTTACTTTAATAAGATTTTTTGAATTAAATTTTGAAGCATATTTCATGCTAAATATACAAATCGATTTGAAATAGAAAAGAAATGGTAGATTAGGATTAGATAACAAAGAAAGGCTCGGAAAACAATCTAACAGCAAATTGTGACTAATATTTTTAATATCGTTAAGATCCGAAAATGATTTACTTTTAAATCTAATAAGCCTCCGAGGTTATATCACTGCATAGTATAAAACAAAGTCGCTTTCTCTGTCCCTATATCCCTTTGTATGCTTAAATCTTTAAAACTACGCAACAGATTTTGATGCGGTTTTTTTTAATAGATAGAGTGATTCAAGAGGAAGGTTTATATGTATAATACATGTTTAATATAGTAGAGGGCGCAGCGGGAACGGGAGCTGACGCCACGCGGGTAGAAAAATATTGGCGGTAGTTAGTTATATATGATTTATATTACACTTTGTAATACCTGTTACATGGCTCATGGAAACAGTTACAGGTATAATAAGTAGTCTATATGTTATTTCAGACCATAATCTATGTCTGTAACTTACTCCTACCAGCCCCTCTAGACAAGTGGAAATTCGTTGGCCGGTGTTTGATGAAATAGAATGACTGTATGGGGTTTGACGCATTTGATATGCGTTAACGACTGTCATATACGTCAAACCCCATACATTCGTCATTATATTCCATAAAACGCCGGCCATCTGTTCAGCCGTTTCAGCGTGATTGAGTTACACACAACCAGACAACAGGTACAGGTTCGAATTGGAAAAAAAATGAAAAATTTAAACTAAGTGTAATAGACATCATGACTTACCTTGCATATCTGTGATGCGAGTCGAGGTCAGACTTGGAGGGGGGAGGGGGCACGAGCGCAGGCCCCAGGCCCAGGCCCAGGCCGCCGCCCAGCGTGGGGGAGAACCGGTACAATTCACTGGGGGACAAAAATGTGCTAAACATATTTAAGTACCTACGGAACTAATTTATTGACGTATAGCCTGAAAAAAAAGTAAATAAATAAATATGATTACTTTTAACGAATCCTCTCCGTGAAAAGCCTCCGAAAACAGAGTGGGGGGGGGGGGGGGAGGGAAGGCGGGAGAAAGAGAGATTGCATTAAAATATGGAGTTTAGTTTGAATTTGGATTTATTTGAATGTATAACATTAGTATATACTTTTGATTATATCAGATATCATCATACTCATCATAATCATCATCATCATCATCATCATCATCATCATTTAAGTTACATTGTAATGTTCACTAATGCACAGAGATATCTCTCATGAAAAAGAGAAATACCAGTAAGACTGGGGTAGTACCTACCACTCCTTTCAGTCGCAGTATGCTGTGTTATGTATAGCAATTTATGTAAGTGTCAGAGGCCTCACCTCCGTTATGAGGGGGGGAAGGGGGGAGAAAATGCCGCTCTTCTACATCCCTATAGGTGAAAACGCGTGGGTAACATCTCTAGTGTTGCAAGCATTTAAAGGCCATTGCGACCACTGACCAATAGATGGAAATCATATTCAAAAACCTATCCGAGTGGTAAAGTACCTACTAAGCAAGAAAAACATGATTATATGGGTTTCCCCAAGTAAATACTTAAAGGGAGTTAATAGCAATGCTAGTGTACCAAGTAGGGCTTGAACCTACAGCCTGTTTGCCCTTAATTTGACGCTTGAAGCGATTGTCAATGGCAGACTGGTCTCAGTGCTCACGTCCATAGGCCACAGTAACCACGTCCATAGGCCACAGTAACCACTTTCCATCAGGTGGGCCGTGTGCTGGTATGCCACCTCAGTGGTATTAAAAAAAATAATTTAAAGAGAAAAAAGACAGTTATTGCTTTCAATTAGCAGTCGGCTTCTTCGTTGGCTAATTCTGAGAAGGTCTAAGGATGACCTGTTGTGACATAAGTAATCTGGAATGTTGCTCCCGAGGAGGGCCAGACCGAGAGGGATGGCCCTGGGTCAGCCGGGGTGCGAGGGATATGTCGCATGACAACCTCACCTTCGGCCTAGCACTACGACCCAGAGACGGCGTGCGGTTTAGTCGGTTCGAGTCCGACATAACCTCCCCCTCCGGCTCCGGAGGGGTGGGTATCCTAGGGGATTACCCGCAAGTAAAAAAAAAAAGTAATCTGGAATGTTCTCTTACCTCGATAGACTAGAACTGGTGATGGGTAGTGACGTTGGGTACGGACTCCTGAAGCCACTCGCAGCTGACGATATGGGGTACATGCTTGGCGTATGCCTGTGCAGCATATAACTATATGATTAAATATTATAAGACACGAATAGTTATCAGTGTGTGGTGGTTAATTCAAAAGAAACAAGAAAAATAGTAATGTAACCCGGGACCTCACAATCGCAAGACCGATCCTAAACTACTGAGCTATCGACGCTTAAACTTCGTCTAAAATACTCTGTATGTACATAAGATCAATAAGAGTCATTTTAAGTTAAATGCCTCAGTTGCTTTTAACATTTTGAATTTGAATCGCAAATTAAAAACTTTATAACTTAGTAATTGAGATCTATAAGAGTCATTTTCCGGTGACAGTCTCAGTCGCTTATAACGTTTTGGCTCTTAATCGTAAAACAACATACCTACTCAATGTTATATTAGCTGAATGTTTACATTAACAATTGAGGTACCTTTCATAAATATCTCCTATACTCTACTCCTATCCATCCTAAAGTTATCAGAAAAAAAAATACATTAGCGAAAAGGCCACCCATGGTACATTTTCAATGTATAATTTACGTGCATATTAGTTAGTGCCATACAGTAAAGGGATCTCTGTACCTATAAAAATTGTTAGCAATATAGTATAAGTATTATACTTAAAGGATCTTTAAGTACAAAAGTACACTAAAGTTTCGGTATTATGTGCACCAAGTTGGCTAGTATGAATATAATCACCACTGTGGTGGTCTTGAAATATTGGTCGTCTTACGGACAGTGAAAATTGAACCTTATTCATTTTTTTACGATGATGGTTTATTTTATGGTAATATTATAGGGGGTTAAATATGCGAAACCTTGTAAAATATAAATATTGTTACAGATAAACAAGTACCTATGTAATTAACGTCAGTATTTTTAATTTTTCTTTTTGCCCTTTTGCTCCCAAACACAAAAAGAACATATGTAGAATAAACCTTTTAGTCATAAACTTTCCCATCATTTGGAATTCAGAAAACACTTTGTACCTTAACTTAACTTAGCCTTAACATACTTTGTTAAAACCAATCATATCAAATGATGCTAGCCTATCATCAAGTATTTGTCACACTGCAACAAACCCGGGAATCGAACCCAGCACTACAAAATCTAAACTCGAACTAATACAACCACCGTACAGGAGGTCCATTTTTTATTTAGTAAATATAAAATCCATTTATTACTCGTTCCATATATCTTGAATCTAAAATGTCCTCAAAGTATGCACAGTACACGTGTGCTACGGCCGTGGAAGACCTCAAATACGCGAAGTATAGATTACTAGCTGTTGCCCGCGGCTCCGCCCGCGTGGATGTCGGTTATCGGTTAGTGTTGATCCGACGCTATTGAGCTTTAAATTCGCCTCTCTACTCAACTTTGTCCTCGACTATGTACTCACCTCTGTCCTCGACTTTCTACTCGCCTCTATATTGGACTCTCTACTTGACTTTCTACTGGCCTCTATACTTGAATTTATACTCTACTCTCTACTGACTTCTCTGTTCCCCTCTCTACTCGACTTTGTACTCTTCTCTATACTCGCCTTTCCATTGGCCTCTCTACTTGCCCATCCATCCGATTCTCTTTTTGCCTCTCTGCTGACTCTTCCCACTCGCCTATCTACTCACACCTCTA
Source organism: Eilema caniola (assembly GCA_949126895.1). Lineage (NCBI taxonomy): Eukaryota > Metazoa > Arthropoda > Insecta > Lepidoptera > Erebidae > Eilema > Eilema caniola. The sequence continues at coordinate 10,399,413 of OX421488.1, forward strand.
ATCAACTCTCTAATGGATCTGTACTCGCCACTACATTCATCTTTCCACTCGCCTCCCTATTCACCTCTCTACTCAACCCTTTACTGCATTCTATTTGATTCTATACTCGCCTCTCCACTGGCTCTCTAGTCGCATATCTACTCGCTCCTATAGTCGACTCTACTCGACTTTCGATCTTTACACGCCTATCCACTCGTCCCTATAACAATCTCTACTCGCCTCTCCACTCGCTTCTATATTTTGTTCGCTACTCGACTATGTCCGTTCCGAAGCTTAAATTCACCTTTGTACCAAATTTCATGAGGATATCTTAAAAGAAATTCTTACTATTTATGCCATATTCACCCCCTTTTTTGTACCAATGAAAAATTAGAAGCTTTAATCCCATAGCCCTATTCCCCCCCCCCCCCTTCTACCCCTTTTTGCGATAAAAGGTAGCCTATGTCCGTTTCCAAGCTCTAAACTATCTCTGTGTCAAATTTCATCAGGAAATCTTCTAAAACGATAAACTTTTATCCCAAGGCCCTGGTCCCCCCCCCCTTCTTCCCCCCTTTTCGCAAAAGAAGGTAGGTTATGTCCGTTCCCAAGCTCTAAACTATCTCTGTACCGAATTTCATCAAGAAATCTTCAAAAACGACAAACTTTCATACCAAGGCCCTAGTCCCCCCTCCTGCTACCCCCCTTTTCGCGATAAAAGGTAGCCTATATCCGTTTCCAAGCTCTAAACTATCTCTGTACCAAATTTCATCAAGATCGGTTCAGTGGTTTAGGCGTGAAAGCGTAACATACAGACAGACAGACAGACAGACAGACAGACAGAGTTACTTTCGCATTTATAATATTAGTATGGATTACAAAACAATCTGCGCGCGCTAGGGCCTTCGAGGTCCATGATATTTGGAACAAGCAATATAAGTGTAGGTCTTATTCCGTGGTACTCACCATGACGCTGCTACCTGCGACATCTCGGGGCTGAGCATGGGGTAGGGGTATGTGCCCCCCGGGAACGGGTACATGGGGGTCCGCGCCAGCCCGGCGGCTGCAACAAGCGCTATATCAATATTCTAAGTTATTGCTTATTCTGTGGATACAGATAACTTCTATTGTATTTTTAATAGCTATCTTCTTTTCTTTTCTCTTTTGCAATATACTCGTATGATGAATAGATAAGGTTATTCTGCATCTAATAGTGAACAGACCATGACAAAGTGACAATTTGACGTAAATAGGCTTGTAATGTAGTTTGAAAAAAAAAAGAATAAAATAGATATTACATATGTATATGTTAAATAACTTTACTGTGCTAATAGGTAGGTACTTATAATATCATCCTCACTGGCGCAGTCGGGTAAAGAGTCATATATTTATATTTAGTGCAAGGTGCATAAGACAATACAGATAGCAAGCTAAAAACACTAGATAATTAAATAACTATTATAATATAATAATTAACCGGTCTTTCAACATTCAACCGGTAATTTTTCTACCCGTCAATATTATGCCACATTCAACCACTTTTTGTTCCACACAGTACCAGTAGTTTTTCTTTTTTCAACCAGTTTTGTACAATCATCATATACTTATAGCGTTCATTAATTTCTTAAAAAATAACAACTATTGTTTAGTAAAATGCTAGTATAAAAATCAATGGATGCTTACCAAGTTTGGAATCCAGTTGGTAGGGAGGGGGGATCCCCATATGGGCGGGAGGGGGCTGCCCGAGTTCGCCACCCGGACAGAACAGTGACAGGCTACCGCCCGCGGTGAGGCCCATCTTGCCCGTCTGAAACAACCCAGAAAAATATATTAGTTATTAGGCACATTGTAAGAAAAAGAAATTCACTGTAATTTATAAGATCCTTATTGTTCTCAAAAAAAATTAAACTCGGAAGCTCAGAAAAGCGTCAATATTTAAAGAAAGCATATGAGTTAGAGTCGATTTTTTTTTTCATTATTTTCAAAGAGGGCTTGCTTCACAATAGAAAACGTCCTTCCTGCTCTGATTAACTAGTTTCCTAAATAATTCAGATAAAATAAATATAAAAATTAAATGTCTCGTTTCTTAAATAATTCAATATGAAAACCGACAAGGCAAAGAAACGAAAACCAAATAAAAAAAACTAAAACTGGTATTTATTATGCAAACGCATAGACACAAATGTAAACCTCACAAATAATCATCAACCAAATACAACAAATATTTTTCCCTACCTACGCCTCTAGAATTTTCCCTAAAAAGTAAAATAAACATCTCAGCATATCTGCCTTAAAAAAACAAAGTATTTTTTTTGTCAACAAAAACCCGCCAACTACTCTATGGCAAGACGACGCGTCATTAGCAAGTAAATTGCCGCCCAGAACGTATAAATTTCGTTCTACCCTCCGTCGCCCAATTATGCAAAATGGCGCCCGACGAGGGCCATTGAGGAGCGTCGCACTTCCGACCCAGAGTATCTCACCTCTAATTAAACTGGGAATTCTTTTCACCACTTTATTATACGATATAAAGCGACAGTACACGCGGGCGTTATTTAATTTTCAGTTATTCTTTGTTACCAATTTTTGTTTGAATTAAGGTACAGTTTAAGTTGTTTATCATTGATATCGATCGTTTCAATATTCTAGGTTGATCGAGACGATTTTATATAATATATTGTCAAATCGGTCTTACATTAAAGTTGGATAAAAGATTATAATAGGTATAAAATAGTAAATAAATGTTGCTCTACAAAGATAGGTCTAAAAACATATAGACAACCATTTTCCTCGTAAAAGAAAGAATTGAAAGCGCTTACGACGTTATTAATAAATAAAACTTAAACCTGCAGTAGCTCTTAACTCTTAACTAAAAATTATGAACAAAATTTTCAAACAATTTAAAAAGCTAAAAGGGCTGACAATCCCTTCGCCACTCGCCCATATTCGAAGAGCAGGAACTGCTTATTAAGACAATAATTACCACGAACAAAGAAGCCCCACTAATTAATAATAAAACACGAACAAACAAAGAACTCCATTCACGCTCGGGACAGTTTAAAAAAGAAAAAATAACCGAAACGGTGGTCGAAAAACCTCGACATGCGAGCGATGAACAAAAAGAGCCCATAGACAATGATGACAGTTGAGACGCATAATGCGGGAGCAGCGCGTTCTTAATTTGAAAATATTTCCATAATAAGATTTGTCTATGGCGCGACCGGTAGAAACAAAAGAGTTGAGCCTCGCTTTGTTCGCCTGACAGACGGTGATCATTCAAAATTATATCCACTCAATTAGATGCCACTATTAAACATACATATTCATACCTCGACGTGAACGAGAGAGCATACGACAGACCGCAGACGATCTGCGTTATTAGCTAAACAACTTTTCTCGTTAAAACTTGCCATTTCTAAAATTAGTAGGCATCTTTTCAGCTCTGCGTGTACATTGAGAAGGTCCCTAATGAAGGCCAGGTGGAGTGGCCGGCTATTGAAGAAATCGCTGAGTGGGTAGTTATTGAAAGTGCATGAAAGCTCGGCGTGACGTCACCGCACTTGAGCGACAAGCCGCAGTCGCTAATTGGAACTCGTGGCGATAGGACGCGAGAACTGTTGCCTCAATCGACTAATACTTCAAATTTGAATAGGTTTGTTAACGAGCGGACGGTGAATGTTGCGAATAAAGTCGAGTGCTTGCATTCACAACATGCGAGTTTTGCTAGTTAACTTTTAACTCGATACTTCTATCGAAAATCTGGAGGTAGAGATGTCAAATGAAATTGGCAAATTCCGTTAGGTCACGGTGTAGGCTAAGTTACACACACAGACGCAGCATACCTACACCCCTTTGGTTCGCCAATGCGAACGAAGTAGGGCGTAATATCTTGAGAGTTCGGCCCCGGGGTTGGGGGCGTGGAAGTAGGATGCTGTGTTGCCATGGCGACCATGTGTAGGGGTGTTTGTACACGTATCCTGTGGCTGTGCGGGTGAGGGGTGTCGTGCCCCTGTGTGGGTGCGCCCCGCGCACTCCCGACCTTGGGGAGTTCTGGTCTAGTTTTAGATCTCAACTAACTCAGAAAATTTCTATTGTTAGAATAGTTAATCTTGGAAACAATAAGTCCCATATCTTGTTGTGCAGATTAAAAACGTATAACTACCCGCATTAATATAAAGACTTTACTACAAAAAAGCCGCTCCGGTTATTCTTCATTCATTTCCTGTATTGAAGGCCTAACTGGATGCGCAACCTGACGGAAAAATGTAACGAGGGTAAGAGAGTATGTTGGTATATGGAATGTGATATGTTGATATATAAAAATCTGTATCAGAAAAAAATGTATTAAATACTTATATATAAAAAAGATTTATTACATATTTTGTTATTGAGTAAATGGTAAAGCATATTTATAACAAAAGAAAAATCTTTTGATCTCACTAGTTCATTGGAACGTAACGTTTTGTACTACGTGCGTAATTTTTATACATTCACCCCAGTACCTCCTGAAAGGGGTAAATGTAAATGTATTAAACCCAAATTGTCAGTTCGTTATTTTTTGCCTCATATTTTAAAGGGGCACCTTTTCGTGAGCTGCTACTAAGAATTTATATACCAGACAATAATATTTTGCTCGTACCGAGAATCGAACTCAGGATTTATAATGTTGCAAGATGCAAATAAAATGGTAAAATTTAGGGAGTAAGATATTCAAACCTGAATATCGGGGAGGGTGTATTTAGGGAGGCTGAGGGTTGTTGACCTGCTCCGACACGCTGCACCTATGTATAGGTACAGGTAGTGAAACTGGATGTGGCAATGAAAAATTAAAAACTTTTTTAAGGTAATGCCACGACTCAAGGTATCCTAAGTATGAGGTTCACAGAATTATACCAGTAAGTGTCTAGGCTATGTCTCTATGCATAAACAGCGTATTGTACAAATGTAAATGAACACAGTGATTGTTTTATAAATATTGTCACGTGAAAGATTTACAAAGAGACATACAACAATCCTAATTAGACCCTTGACCAGAACGAATGAAATGAAAATAAAATTCTTAAATAAAGCACAACGTCTGTCTGTCTACTAAATATCTCGGAAACTATAAATCCAATTTACAAGAATATTTTTATAGCACATAGATATGTACTCCAGTCAGGTTTTGATATGTTAAACATCACATTATCTTACATATATCACAGCCGACGAAGACAAAATTCTAACCACGCTCGTGTGTCACATCTAGTCCAACTATATCTTCGTCCATCGATGTTGAAGGGCATGCCAATTATGTTTTTGACGTACACGGAGTAGGCTTTCGTTGGGAAATTGAAATAGCCGCTGTTTTCCCAGCGAAAATTTACAAGGGTACCTGCTATGGGGTGTTAGGGGGTTTAGAAGTAGGGTAAGTTATATTATATAGTTTGTACTTTGATGGTGTTTTTAGATTAAAACCAAGAGTTTTTGTTTAGAGTTCAGTATGTTTTGTTTTATTTTTCTTAAAATAATATTCATATAGGTAGCTACATGCCGTAGGTTTCCGATGGAGTAGATTTAAGGCGAATTAGGGATAAGATTGTTTATAAAGAGCCGTTAATTTACGTTCAATATTATTAATTATTAATTAATCTAAAAATACTAATAGTAAATTAATGATTTCCCTCTGCGGTTTTTCCAAGTGACTTCAATATGGGTTCTTTAAGAAGGGCATTATAAGGTTCTTATAGGGGTTATATGGTCATCATGACGTCACTGGTGTTGCACACATACATAGGCCACTATAACCACTGTTCATTATGGGGGTCGTATACTTATCATAAGAATTCTAGGAGCTAGGACACGACGGTATTTCCGTCCAATTGAGCAGTCCGACAGGGGAAGCACTTCCGCCCTATAGAATACCGCGGCCATAATAACCTAGTGTTGAGTTCCCGGCGGTGAGGAAGGTAATCAGAGCTCACTGGAGAGTTTTTGTGCTGGCAGTGGGCAGACCAAAGGCTATTCCTTCTTTGTCTTTTACACTGACGGTACAGAAACTTTCTGTGTTTACAGGGTCGGCAGCACGAGTGTGACTCCCCTAGTGTTGCACACGTCCATAGGCCACGTTAACAATTTTCCATCAGATGGACCGTGTGCTTGTCTGCCTCCTCACTGCTATAAAAAAAGAAAATAAAAATGGTTGGCCCATTTTAACGTAAATAAAAAGAAATTGTTTTAACATAACAAAAACTCATGCCTATATCCCCGAAAGGGGTAGGCAGAGGTGCTAGCACCCACATTTCGCCAGTTTATATTTAGGTCCCAATGTAATAGGTGGCGAGCCTATTGCCACTAACCGGGCAATTATAAACCTGCGATAAATACACACACAACTTCGAAAAGCATCGAAAAGTCATTGGTGTGTACCATGGAAAACCTGGGATCGAACCCGAGACCTCGTCTCAGCAGTCTATTACCCAAGGCTACCGCGGTTTTAACAGTCAACTATTCTGTTTCCCAGTCAAGTGCTATTGAAACAGACCAAATTAGATCTATGAAAATGGTATAAATCGTTCGCAGACGTTGGAATTATCTCGAAATAAAACCGGAGATGGTGCTAAGTGACCATTTTGTCACTGATTCCTCGAATAATTTCATTTGAGAACAAAACGAACCCTCTACACATCAATCTCAATCTGGGAGAGCACTTGCTCACCCGACGAATGACTCACTGTACAGATAGTGAATGAATGCAAATAAACATCGTATATTTGAGCTGGGTTTAAGGATACGATAGAAAAGCAAGATTTCTGAACAATATTTTTTTTTTACCGCGATTTATTTGGTATTATATATTCGAGGGATATGTCGCATGACAACCTCACCTTCGGCCTAGCACTACGACCCAGAGACGGCGTGCGGTTTAGTAGGTTCGAGTCCGACATAACCTCCCCCTCCGGCTCCGGAGGGGTGGGTATCCGTGGGGGATTCCCCCACGTAAAAAAAAAGAGGTATTATATATTTGCATTTAGTCCGACATATCGGCTCCCTTTCAGCTGCCTAAAACATCTGACAGTATCAGGATTACTAAGACTGAATTTCGCCAATAAAATGAATTTTTTCAAATAAAATAATACCTACACCATATATATTTAACACCAGATATTACTAAAAATTATATACAAATATAACTAAATACAATAATATTATAATGCATAGCGATCCGCCCCGGCTTCGCACGGGTGGTATAAACGTTCTAGTGTAAATCCAATATAGCTAATGTTACTCAGGGTGAATGTAGCTTTCTAATTGTGAAAGAATTTTTGAAATCGGCACAGTAGTTTTTGACTTTATTCATTACAAACAAACAAAAATACAAATCTTAAAAATCTGTAGATTGATGTACTAACGCAGTTTAAATCGAATAAAAGCATTTACGAGTATATTAGGTGAAAGCAGACCTAAGTATATAATTGCTATGATGGCCACTGTTTATTAGACATTTTATTAAAATGAAAAGCTCAATACTCGTCATAGCAGTTTATTAAATACTGAATACACTGACATTTATTAAAGGGTAAAGGTAGAGAAAATAAGGGTATTTTTTTTAATTGCACTGATTTGACTTAACAAAGTCTAGCTTTTATATTATATTCAAACCTTAAGTGAAGAGAATTAGTTAAGCATATTTTTAGACTCAATATCCAAAAATAGTTCCACCACCTTAGCCTTCCTTCTCACTCCCTTTGTTCGGACGAATCAAGGCAGAAGGTAGAGGCACAAATATCTTTATCTAAAATTTTCTAAGTTGTGAACGAAAAGACGTACAAAATCCAATCAACGGCACTCTATTCGTGTAAGGCAAAAAGACGGTATGGTTGGCATAGCCGGTATAGATGGCATAGCCGTGGCATATGGCACAGTATGCACGGTAATAAAGCCGGTGATGGGTCACAATGCGACATTCTCGTTTCATTTATCTCTCAATGCGAGCTTTCACTATGTAAAACATTTCAGATTGGCGCTCAGAAACTTCAAATAAGTGCCATTTAAAATTATACCTTAGATGCAATAAAATAAAGTGTTAAATTGTTTAAATGTAGTTAAGTTTAAATATAAATCCGCTTCAATGATTGTCTCTTTCGCTAATCGTAAAAAAGTTTGGTATGTCCGCTATTGTCGGTTTATTGGATACCCTTGTGTTATTGGATTAGTATATCTTTTAAGCTTTTTCAACTCATCATTTTGGCAATAAACATAGAGCGCATAGAAAGTGCCTGATTGATCCCTATTACCTATTTAGTCTCCAAAGATATGGTTGATTAAGTAAGGGAGTTAATATACCTTTCCTATACCTTCAAGAATATAGGTGGGCATGAGTACGTACTTCTTACACAATCCTTTGCTATAAAATTTCATAAATCTTACATTAATTCTTTTGATTATTATTTATATGATTAACATGTTTTATTCCGAATCTGGATGTAGCCGTAAATTGTATATTATTAAAGACTGGCGATTCGATACTTATTCATGATTCACTTTGCAACTTTCTTTTCATAATAAAAGGGCGTCAAAATACATCTTGTAAGGCCGTCTAACTAAGAACCATAATTTTCACCCACGCTTACAGTCAGACCCCGTATGACTACAGTCTAACTGATGAATCAAATATATATAAAAAAAAAACAAGAAATCTCTGTTAATGAGTTCCTCAAAATTATAACAAAACTTTTATTGTTTAATCTTCCCAAGCGTCCTTATTAAACACGTCTGTGGTATTCCAAAAATTAATCCACATCGATCGTAATCTTGTTAATTACATCTGAATATTACAAGGTGTCCAATCACCTGACCATATCGAGAGTAACCAAACTGGAACGAACTCGAGGAAAACGTGACACTACATCCTTTCCCTCGCTCCTCGGCAATTGTGTGTATAGCCATCTCTGTCTTAAAGAACGAAGTATGTCGACCGTTTCCGTTTGCGAATTTGGGGTGTTAAGTGACGAACACCTTGTTTTAACCATATTTACGATGCTGATAATGTTTGTAATGCCTTTTGAGATGATACCTGGCTGTATTAAATTACTGACTTGTTTTAAAAAGTTATTGTGAAGTATCGTACAAATATTGTGTTTATAAAGGAATTTGCGACCTGTATTTAGGTATACACTCCTTAGAATACTTATCTACGCGTCTTTAGTACGATATAACCAATTACCGTGTCCTAGAATTTAGAAGGATGGCACATGTAAAGAATAATGTATTATTGTTCAATTAACGTGTGGCATGCAATGGTACGATTTAAACCCCTACAACCTTTTTAGAGATATCCCATCACGCTTTCCTTAACTATAAACCCCACGCCTAAAAAGAATATTAAAAAAGTCATACATAAAACGTTATTAAAATAATAAATGCATCAATAATTAAAAGGACGCCACACAATCCTTTACAGTGAAAATGACATTTCAATTGCTAAACATTAATTGTCTGACAATCAACCCTTAAATGGTCGATGCTTATTAGACTTAATCGCAGTGAGTGGCCCGTGTGACAAGGGGGCTAGTTTGACCTATCTAACAGTCGTGTATGATTATGAAAAGTGTCATTGTCGATTACTGTAGCCCAGTACTAAACTATTAGAGGTAATTATTGAAACGTATCATGAGGAATATTAATGGGTTGGTCGTGGAATACCTTTTTATTGTGAGACAAATGAATAGGCATTTCTAGCAGGCTAATGGACAAATTATAGACTTGACAATCCTTGGTAGAATGTCTGGATATGAAGAAAATTGTTGCATATTAAATTGGAAGGAATTAAAATTGACCGGTATTTTTCTTCTTACTACTACGTATTGATGAAGGAATTTCATTTATCTGGGTAACGATAAAATTGCCAATGATCAGAGAACCACTATGGTAACCTAATACGAAGTGGTTAACGTTACCTGTGGTTGCCCTTAATATTAGAAACTGATAAAAACAGTAACCACTCAAGCGCTAACTTAACATCAAAATGAAAATTTATTAAAATAATACCGCAGGTTTCAGTAAATGTTGTGTGTTGTGTTCGCGGCCAGAGCTCACTGGAGAGATTTTGTGTTTTCAGTAGGAAGACCGAAGGCTGTTCCTGCTTTGTCTTCTACAGTGAAGGCAAATAAACTCTCTGCGTTTACAGGGTCGGCAGCACGAGTGTGCCTCCCCTGGTGTTGCACACGTCCATAGGCTACAGTAACCACTTAGCATCAGGTGGGCCGCATTCTTGTCTGCCACAAAGTATAACCATCTATGATACTCGTACCATAGTCGGTATATCTTTTTTCTTGTTACTTCTTTTCATATAATCTTGACAAATTTTCACTTTTTGTGTGAGCTGGCTGCCAGCTTTCCATTTAATAAAATTACGAATAAACGTCAGTTTATAAAATCCAGAAATATAAAAAAAGGGTATAATGTCCAAATACGTCTATGGGAAAACGTTAACATGACAAATAGTGTTGTCCAAGACACCGTTTAATAAACACGACAAGGGGGTCAATTAAACCCCACGACATGTCAAAGGGTTAATAATACCGGGTTGTCAGCTCGTTTATCAGACCGATTCGAACGGGGCGGGGAGGGTTGAATTTTTAAGTGTTGCATTTTATAGTTTTTGTGATATACTAATTTGTTTGATCGTATTATGCGCGCATCTGTTCAAAGCTCATGTAGTAGGGAGCCGAGGTATGATATGGTTATGGGATTTATTTTGCTACCACTTAAGTATTTTAAGTACTATAAAGATATATTTGATGATATTACTAATTTGAGTCACAAAAATATTTACAAGACGTTAAAGAGCACTTAAGCTCAATGTGCAAAATATTATTAAAGTCTACACAAACACATTAAATCTTGAAAATTTGAGTGTACGTTGTACCGTAAGCGAATAATCACATTATGTCTTGTATTTCATTACTGTTAATTACATTAAATAAACACAAGTTCATTATGAACATGTATGTAATAAACATTTATTATACCTACAATATCATCATTCTCACAGAGATTTCCCAGTTGTGTCCAAAATTTACACTTTGAAGCCCTGGGTCCGGTTTATGAATGGCTTTTGAATTGAATACTGACAGGAAAACCTGCGCTGGCAGGTGAGGTGGATTTGATTGGATGGGTCCTGTACACCCCATTATTATACTAGTACTCCCGATAGCCCCTCCAGCTGAACTAAATAGCTTGTGTTAGGAGTGAAATTGCCAAGATTCGAACCCAGAACCTCTCGATCGTAAGACTAACTCCTTAACCACTTCCTTCTCTCTAAATTCTAATAAATATTTAATTAACTACAAAGCTTAAATCGTACTTCACTTCCATGACTACAACTCGAATCCTTAACTACAAAATTAATTAACTAACAAAATAACACACAGAAATAGTAAAAACGTGATAGCATCGGATTCAATTTTCCACGTGTAATAAACAGTTTGCGGGTTAACCCTGCGAATGACGAGCGCCCGCGGCGCCACTTCAAAGGAAATATAAATGTATGCATTGTTTAGCGAAAATCCACCCACAGGTCCCTTAGACCCTAGGCGCCGGAGGGTGGCTTGGCTTACCATTTAATGTTATTTTTATATACGTTGCTATATTATATCTTTTTAGTTTTTTATAAAGATGGACCCGTATAAAATTTAGGTAATGGTGAAATAATGTATCGAAATTGAATCTATATATAAAAATGATTAGGAAATCGACAATGATATTAACATTATATTTAGCTTACATATGGATAATATATACAAGATGTTAAAGAGCACACACCGCGTGGTTCCCGGCAGAATAGAATTTGGGCCACCCCTTCTCTTCCCATGTGGTGTCGTACAAGGCGACTAAGGGATAGGCCTGATTAACTTTAACGTCAGACAGATATGTACAGCCCAGACTCAGCCTCAGATGCATGGCTCGAGTCAACGATAGAGCCCGGAATACGACAATAGGCTCACCCCCTATTACGTTAATTCACCTCTGCCTAAACCTCCGGGGATAAAAGCGTGATTATACGTATGTATGTATGTACAAATGGATAAATATTGTTACTCAATTGCGTTCCAACGTCTGACTGATAGAATCTGATATATATAGTGACAAATTATAGTATGAAAAAGCATATTATATAGGCTACTCTATATCTTAGGAACAGCATCCTTTGGGTGGCGAAATCAGGAACAGTATGACGCGTCGTTGGAACTTGGTGGAGCCAAATACTATGCCTACTCATCACTAATCAATTAAAATTAAATTTGACTGAATATATACTGGATTATGAATATTATGATAAAATATCCTTAATATACAGTAACCCAATACTTTATTGGTCCAAAAAATTAATAAGTATTCGGTTCGGTATTTGGCGTAGTTTCAACGAATATGTAGATCACCACATTCCAATCTCGACTGTTACAATTTATTAAATACACCGGTAACTGAATTCTCGATACACATATTAATTATTCATTCCTTTATTAATGTAATTTATTAAAATTCATTGGAATATTGAATTTATACTGAGAAAATAGCTATTTTGGTCAAAACGTTACATTGTATGTATTTGTTTAGTTAATTAAGGTTCTATTAGTTCCTTTATGCGAAATATAATAATATTATTACGATCACTTTTTAATATAAGTTGAATAAATATTCGAGCATCATTTTTCAATAATCAATACCAAAAGCAAAGTATAATTCCAAGTAATGATCTATAATGTAGCTAAAATATAATGTCTAGCAAAATAATAAAAGTAAAGTTTCCCATCAGTTTATGTTGGCAACGAAACGTGATTCGTTTACGCTGTAATAATGTAACAAGCCCGATAACTTGATAGCGAGCTGTCAAGTAGTTGTAATGGACAAGTTATCATTATGCCAAGACACAGGTCTTCGGTAGTTAAACACATCAGCAGCGACAGGGTTGACACTTATGATAGGTTTGGTTTATGAATTATACTAATGTCATAAGTGAAAAGTTTGTGAGGATGAATGTTAGTTGCATAGTTACTCTTTTACACGAGAACTGATGAATCTGAATGTTATTGGGCAGAGAAATAGATTAGGTGTAGTTTTAAGTTTAATTACAGTTTCTATGAGTTACAGTATTAGGCCATCTATACTGAAAGCGTCTGAATGACTTTAAAAGCTCAAGGCAGCTATTAAAAAAAACAGCAGATTTTTAAATTTCTAATATATTTTTTATTATCTCAATTATTTATAAGGTGTTGTAAATAGAAATTAAACAGGATGATGAAATTTTGAAATGTAATATTTAAAAATCCCAGTGACGTGAAGTTTAATCAACGAGAAAAATAACACAAGCAACTAATAGTTTGAAACCGTTTCCAAAAAACAACATTACACAAGGTAATCAGTAGTTATTCAATACGTATGTAGATTTCGTTATGCTTGTCCTATTTAAATAACTTATTTACGTTCATTAACCTATATATATTCATAGGGAACCCATTCCCTGACTAAGAATAGTATAAGCCAGGGAATTGATTTGATATGTATGTGCTTGGCTTTAGCTAAGCTAAATTGAAATGGGTTCACGAAGGTGGTGTAATGGTCAGAATTTAGACTCGAGACCGCACAATCGCAAGGCGAACCCAATTGCCACTAGGCTGCTGACAAGTCCTTAAAATATGGTATATACCTACTATCGTAGAAAAAAAAACGCTGTGTTTTTTTACGTGAATTATGTTAATCTCAAAACCTCTCAAAAATTGCAGCTAATAAATATTGATACCTACAGCTTTTCAGTATACAAGACGTCGTTTTGGATGATTCGGGAAAACTTTTATAATCAAATAAAACAGAATATTTGTGTATAATAAAGGTGCTGCCGAAAATAAAAATAATTCCTTTATAGACGTTACCAATGAAAAAAATAAAACGACCTAACGTCAAATCGAACCCAAAACCGCCCTGTTTAAATGGAAATAAACAAAATTATATTGCCTTTAGACATGAGCGAACATCAAAAGGAAAAAGTAATGCGCAGACCCGTTGGTTGACGATGTCATTTCCCTGTAAAATATTAACGTGGGGTCGACGGTACCGCGCCCTGTCATTTCAGGGTTAATACCGGTTAATACCTGTATTCTCTTTATACTAGTACGATTGTATGGAATTATCCGTCTTAACGAGCTCACTGCCTTTTTCGATTCGAAGCTATTCTTTTATTTTTATTCGTACTGTATGTTGTGTGAGACAACTGCTTGGCTCAGCAATGATTTTTATTTTGTTGATTAATTAAGCTGTTGATCACACACGTGTTGAGAATAACATAGTTGGAAAAAAATATTTTTCACAGTACTTTGGAGGGTTCTTGAATGCAGACTCCATTTATGCCAATAGCTACTTATTAATCCAGCGGATTCAGCCCCAACCCGATAGACCAGTTATTATTTGCATAATTTATATTTTTGTACTTAGGAACTGGTGTGGATTGTCGAAGTGTCTCATATTATATTGAAATTCTGCAATGAGCTAGCCTGCGACCACGGGTACATTGCAAACTGGTCGAGATGGCAAGCAATTCAAAGGTATCATCATACATAATAATCATGATCGCATTTATTGAGTTAACGTTATTATATATTCTCTAAAAGAGACTTGGAGCTAGTTCGGCCTATGGACCTATGTCGTTTCACTAGGCCTCTCAAAGGAAAGATATTTATGCCGAACAATAAGTAATATTTAGTGAAAATTAGAAGCAATTAGTATACTAAGTTTTCACAAAGATCTACATAGCGATAGCTCAATTGGTCAGAATATTCTTGCTCGGATTTTTTTTGGGTTTTTTTGCGGATATTCTGAGGCCTCTAAAAACGTCTCTGACTCTGGGATTCAGCAATAGGCTGGTACCCTTTTATGTGATCTTTGACGTACCCAGTTGTGTTGCATCCGAGGCCGTAACAATACGTATGAACTGCAGTATTTTCCTACTTAAATCAATCTACGTGAGAAAGTAAGCCCTTCAGACTCTGTAATTGTCCTGCTAAGACTTAAGGTACATAAAAACATTCATCATTCTGACACCTTTGTTTTCAGGGACACATATTCGCAACACAAAAAAGAGAAAATTTCCTTCAGCTTTATGCTGTGACCACATAAATCCCCCCAACTTTCCTCGTGACTCATCTGCCGTTCCCACGTCTGGGAACCTGTTTCTCCACGGATGCCTTAGACGAGTTCGGAGTACGCCCATAGCGTACAGACGTAAGTCTATTTTAATTACTAGTATCGATGGATGGCGGGATCCTTGTGTTGCTACTAGCAAGTTCTGTCGGGCATAGGGTGGGGACTTGCGAGAAATGACTATCGATGTAGATCAGTATCTGTTGGATTATCTGTTTGAAAAAGAATTTATCGATTTGAATCTCTCTTCTCTAAATAATGCCACTATGGGGGTAGTTCAAGACACATCATTTTGCGGATTAAAGATTTTAGATGTGATGATTTTTAAGATTAGATCTTAAACAATTTAGTAGAAAACCCAAATGCTTTCTATAATTTCTTTCAAAATCATTCAGAGTGCACGGGTCCCTGTCAGTAGCCCCAGTCAATCTCATCTGCTAGTCGGATGCTCAGTTCTTGGAGGAGGTTGTACGTTAAAATCACGTTAAGAATATTAGAGTTGAGTAACAAGAAAAAGTTCAAAAAGACGAAGGCGGGCGGTAATCACGATTCAACGCGGTGGGCGGTCGCCCAAGCATAGAATATACGGCGGATGAAACTACGGGGCACGGCAAAAATAAAAAAATAGCAAGTGGAAATATATATCCTCCTTTTGAAAAAATATAACAAATACGTATAATAAGTTCGTATTTGTGGAACGATGTTCATCTAATTTAAATACCTGTTTCATCAAAATATTCAAAACCTTATAACGTGTTTAAAGGTATAGTTAAAATTACTTTTTTACATCCATTTTTTCCCTCCACCTCCAAACAAAGCAAACATCAACATCTAACCCATGATTTTCAAAAAATAAAATCAGCACCTCACTACGCCTAACACAAACACGACTCGATAACGAGGTGAAATATTCACATTGCAAGCGTTGTAATCAGCTGACGGCCGTCTCGCTCGCACCCGCTGCTTCTTACGCGTCCTACCGGGCAGGGAAAAAGACGGCACGCGACTGCGGCGCTTACAAAGGGGTCGCGTTCTCTTTGATCTTGCCGAAGCGCGTGCGTACGGTCCGCGTGCGCGTGTGTGTCTATGCAGATGAGAATTTGATAATTGCAAAGATTTATGTGGGTGCCTGGGGACGATATGACGTTTTCGCATTAGTTAATTAATAGGAGTTATCTATTTTTGTTATGGGAGGCATTTATTTATTATGGCCTGTATACAGTGAATCGATTTATGTGCTCCATATGTGTGTGTCATCTTTTGCGAGCAGGAGTTGGTTCCGTGTCTTGTTAGTAAAGGATTGCAAGTCATTCATTACTATCCTACATTCTACTGTTACTCACGATTTCTGACTAACTATAGGTACCCCCCTGTTTACGGAAAATTTGCAGGGAAAATAACTTTCGAGGACTTGAAATCCCCAGCCCCTGTAATTTTAAATTCCAGACTAAAGACCCTTAATTCCCCAATATTAAAGCGTCTACCGGTTAACATTTAAAATTGGGCCCTACCGGATGAGCTGGCAGAGCTGTAATCGGGTTTTCACAGAATCATTCCCGAAGCCTGGACCCGGGCCACAATAAAGATAATATTCGACGACATGCCAGCTAGCTAGCAATATGGGTTCTAGAATATGGATAAACGTACATACATACATAATATGTATAATATAATAATTATATTACCATCAGTTGATCCAGTTATCATGTGCTACGACACTTCATGATACGTTCGTATCAGTGGAATGAACAATAGTTTTGAAGTGGCAACATATTAACATACTACGACACAAAGTGTACAACCAAACATTACGATTACTTTTATCTATGAAGACAGCTAGATAGCTTCTAGCTAGGAGATCCTCTGCTATGTATGAGTAAAAGCGTAGAAGTAGATTATACCTTCAAAATTAATTTTTTAAATTGATATATTTTGAGCACGTAATTTTTTTCTGGTAAGTTTGTACCTTAGTAGTTAGTTACCGGCATATTTATCTTGACCCTATTTACGTCACAAAATGTACTGTTTTTGCGCAGTACGCGTTTTTGAGTGTCTTTTGAGTATATCACGGAGTGTTACGGTGGCAAGGCGGGTCAAAATATATGCTGGTAACTGTACTGCTGGTAAGGGCAAGGAAACCTAGGAGTGGATTTCTTCAATGATATGATAAGGATCATCGCCAACCAATAGTCAATCCCGATTGTATGCAAAACTTGATGTTTGGAGCCCGAGGTCTGCACTTAACTACAATGTAACTGTGATAAACACAATTGTTAAGTCCAATTGTGTAGCAGGGTGTATTAAATATAACATTTCAGACTATTTGAATGACAAAAATGCTTGGGATTCAGTCGCTCTATGTCAACACAAGAAAATAATTGTACTTACAAGATTAAAAAAAAGGATTCCTACTGAGTTTTCTGGCAGTGTTTTTAGTAGTTGCCATGTCACGCACTGCACGGTAGGGGAAAAAATAATGACAATTCCAAACAAATTTATATTTTTTTATGGAATAAATGTATTTTTGAAATTGAATTTGAATATACCTATTACTTGGTTCGTACATGGAGCGTTCGACTGCTACGCCTGAAGTCGCGGTACGATTCCCGCTCATGCAAATATGTTTATTTGCATTGGTCTGGGCGTTTCAATGTACGGTATGAATGTATCTTAGAGTCCAGATATCATTAAGTAGAATGTCTAAGAATAGTTAATAATTTAGTTCTTACGAGAGCTGATGTCGGCCGATCACAAACCTGACAGCAAAACCTGCGCTTGAGCCTTGTTCGTTAATCGGCAGCAGATGTGCCGAAATAGAAATAGAATTTATTTGTTCATAAACATGGTTACAGAGATCTTAGTAGGTAAGTGTTGGGTATGTCAGTCACCTGATGGTAAGGCTTGACGGGGCTGATCGGTCGGCCGGTATTATAACAGCACAACACAGTTCACTGGAGAGTTTTTATGCTGTCAGTGGGAAGACCTAAGGCTTGTCCTGCTTTATCTTCTACACAGACGGCACAGAACAGGGTCGGTAGCGCGAGTGTGACTACCCTGGTGTTGCACACGTCCATAAGCCACGGTAACCACTTTCCATCAGGTGGGTCATGTGCTAATCTGCCACCTAAGTGCTATAAAAAAGTTTAACCGCAGTATGTGGCACTTGCGGATGAATTTGATTGGCTTCTGAATATTCTCGTTTCCCACACATCCTTTTCGTTTCCAATCATAAAATCCGCTCTTAATAACAACTACTATTTGTTTTATAACCTCGCGAACTTGAAGCTCAATGGCGGACAATAAATAATACATATTAAACAAGTTGAATTAGCATAGCCGTGTCATAAAATGGATGGCCGGGGTCGAACCTGTGAATAGATAATCGCTCAGATAGCGAAATGATTGCGAGTTCGGTGAGCAGACTGACAGATCGAGAAATTTATTACTATAAACGATACCTGAGTAGATATATTGTTTTTTGTTAGGGATATTGCTAGTTACGTGGGCTATATATTACCAGTTAATTGCTTTATCTTTTACTAAGGCAGAAAACGTCAAATAATCAGTCCACTGCTGGACATAGGCCTCTCCCAATGTTGGAAGGCCTACTTTTGTCTGTTGCTTCCATTGAATTGGTACAGGGTTTTATGTCGAGATTGACTTCTCTCGCAGTCATGTCGTCTGCTTATTTTTGTGTTAGTCGCTTCTTACGACACTCTTCGAATGAGATGGGGACCTCTTCACCTACCCTAATTCCACTCTAATCACGGGTGAAATCACACATTAAAAAGTGAGCGTAGTGACTATTATAGTGACCTATAATCTGTAGTGTTCCTTATTTACTGAGAGGAATGGATGTAAGTGAGATCCCACCCTCATCTTTGTAGCCCAAGCCGAAGTATTAAAATGGCCACCAGTGTCGATGGGTCCTTTAACCCGATTCATGCCGGCTTCTCAATGGGTCGCATGGTGCATAAATCGAGATGAAGTTTTTCACCGGATTGTCTATTGAAAATTTTCACCCTTCACAACTAATGGCCATAGCGGATATTACTAGTCGCTCGAACCTAGGAACTAGTATTAGTAAGGATGGTCAATGTTGCCAATTAAAAAAAAATGTATAATAGTATAAAGATGGTTTTATATTTGACTGTAGTTACTTATTGGAACTTAAAATATGTGTAACAATGTATATTTGAATGAAATTAACATTATTTAAAAATATATTTGTCATCAATAGGTATATTATAAGTTGATCTATTTTGTGTTCCGAGTAAGCCGAAATAAACGCATTTTTCTTTCATTTCTTATTTAATATCGTGCGGCTGAGGAGATGACATATGACAGGAATGTATGGAAGAAAATGACATGTTGCCTCGACCAATATTAAGACAGCGGAAGGTAGAATTAGGACACTGACGTATTTTCTAAAAAGTCTTGACATTTTACAACATACAAACAACAATATTCTTAGGACATGACACATGAACATCAACAGTTGTAATGAGATTGTCGTCGCCTAGGATTAACTGATAACAGCTGATAAGGAATGTAATCCGACAACGGTACTCGAGTGGCACTCAGGCGCAGGTGATATTGAACAAGTGATACAACTCACTTATTCTGGTCTTGATTTAATGTAGATGTTAGAATAAATCATTAGGAATGTTATCTTCTTCATAATAAACATAATCTGATGGGAATCGATTACCGTGGTATACTATAACACTGGGCGCATCATTCGCGTCTTGGAACTTTAGACAGTAATCGCCTTTTGATTATTTTAAGAACTACCTATGATAATCTACAAAGTAAATTATTATACGTTGAAAATAGAAATTATGTCAAAAAATCACACACATAACGCAGAATAGTTCTCGTAAAAAATCAATCAATTAGCCTGTGACAGTCTACTGCTGGACATAAGCCTCTCCCAATGTGTGCCATTACTCCCGCCCGATACTCCTTCATTCGCATCTCGCTTATAATATCCTCTTATATAAGCACGTTGCTGCAGTTTCAATCATCTCGCTTACTATACGAACTCATAGCACTCTCGTAGCATCGGACAAAGGATTTTGGAGCCAAAATGTCCCGTTGAAACGAATAACATCGAAATTCAAACGACGCAGCGCCAACTAAACGCAATTTTCCCGAAAAAACTAAAAGAAAAGTGCGCGAAATTTCCAAAGGCCCCGATTTCCCTGTCCATTGTCGTTTATGTTGTTTTTTTTTTCATCTTATTTAGCGCTTTGTCGGCGGGCCCTTTGAAGTTTGCCCCCCTGCCCCCTTGGGGAGTTACAAATTGCGTCAAGCTCGTATTGTGTAGCGTAAACACGATTCGCCTGCTAGTGTTTCTCGTTAGTTTAATAACAATCTAAATATATAACGATAGCATTTGGGCATAGCTAACGTTCGATCGTTACTTGCTCTATTAGGCAATGGTAACAAGTTGCTTTTCTTTTCTTTAGCTTATGGGATAGGGATTGAAAAATGAAATGAGTAGTGGTGGAACAATTGACTAATCGACTCTTCCCGTGACCATAGGACTAGCCTTTACCTCTCTCAAAGAATTAGTATCGTTATACAGCGTGGTAATGCCGCCAGCCTTCTAGGCACGGTACCAGTAGAGGTTGATGGGGAGGAATTTTTCGATGCCTGAAGTTGCAGTCTCTCCCCCTTTTCTATTTCGTTATATAGCATAGTTAGTATTGATTGTCTTTATTATTTGTTAATTCCATTGAACAATTAATAAAATGGGTGTTAACTCACCTCAAAAATCTGACGGGTATTTCCCGTGAAGCGATTGCTACTGATCCTCACAACCCAATGGAGATATCGATCCATTTCATATAAAAAGCTGTGCTGTTACGGTCGATAAACTGAATCAAGGCCTTATCAGTTTACCTCGATAGAATATTCAGCCTTCGTTCATAATACCTACCTATTAAACCTTCGCTACTGTACGTTAGTGGTACATAGTCAACACCCTTCGGCTCCGGAGGGGGGGGGGGGGGGGGTATACGTGGGGATAAAAGGTGGTAGATAGTAAGATAAAAAGTTGCATGTAAAGGTGTATATTTATTTATTATATTTGCCGTTAATACACACCAATCTGTCATTTCATCAACTTTATCACGCGCCAAATACCGGTTGCATTCAAAGCTTGCACTCTAGAACCAAAGGTTTGTTCTTCTTCACCCCTCTCGCCTTTTGACGGGTTGGTTTATCTAAGATTTTATGGGAGTAACTGATATTTCGTTAGTTAGTCAGCAAGTGGTACCGGGTTGCGAATAGGGTTGTCTAAGACCTTCCAAGATTTTGTTAGGGGTAAGATTTCTTATCATTTGCATGAAGTGGCTAAACATAAAAATACTTTTCGACTGGAATACGTAAAAAAATGGCTAAAAATACTTTATGTTTATTGCAACGTAAGTTAAATAAGATTTTCTCAGACATGTTTATAAGATAATAAAAAGTTTGGATGAATAATAAAATATTATGGCGTTACATTTATACGATCACGCATTATCATATATATATATATATTTCAGAGATATACGAATATATTCACACGATATATGTATTTTGGACAAAACAGACTAGTTTTAACCCTAGGACTAGGGACACTTTCACAGGTGTTCTGCAGGTTCGCCCCTGCAGTACCCCTGATGATTGATATCGAGGAGACCTCTCCCTTCCAAAATGCTACCATTATTTTTAAATATATAGGACACAGCAAAATATAACTTCTCCTCGCCTGATGGTAACCAGAAAGCAAGGTCTCAAGAAAGGAGGTCACCATTACAGACACCATTAATGCTAAAATAGTGGCCCTTAGCCTCAGCCCGATTTGCCTTATTTAAACTTTTACCATACAAGCCACACTTAGAGTTACTATGAATAGTAAAAACCCAAATAATGTCCATATGCATACAGCATCTATGTTCATTAAATCCAATCAGATCTATGCAATCACCAATAAAGCAAATTCAACATGTCTAACACAACTAAGCCTGATGTTTGCTACTGGGCCCTGCTTCCCATATTAGGCACAAAGGCTCAGCTATCGTTGAGTCATTGGAAATAACTCTTGCATCAGGGTAACTATTAAGAATAGATTATATCACTTACATTGTTCAAAGGTACTCGTATTTGAATAGGCGTTTAGTACACACGTAATTTAACTACTTAAAAACTGTTATTACTTATTAGTTAAGTTTTAAAATGGTTCCAAAATTCCACATAGTTGTTAAAGTATTCATAGTTCACGGTCATCTTCTTATTCTAAATACTGAGACTATTATAATTCTAGTTCTACATAGGTATATGTCCCGTTTCTGAATATCAGCCTAATCGACCCTGCCTGATAAACTCGACCCTGCCATATCCTCTTTTGCATCGGAAGCATCACTCCCAGTGCCCATTATAGTACTATTAGTTGATACTTCAGAACACATAAACTACTGATAAAGGTATTATAAAGAATAACAAAATTAACCTAACAAACATTTCAACAATCAAAATCAACCTCCTAAATCTGGTCACCGTAAAGATGGATAAACGTATCGATAACCTCCAGTGAAAAAAAGAAAAAGTTTAAGGACCAAAAGGCATATAAATTTTAAAGATAAGACGTTTGGACTGTCAAAAGTTAAACACGAAGTTACATGAAATGATAAAATATAACGAACCGGTTAAGAATATTAAAAGAAGTGATTTTTATACCACGTAAAACCACAACAGAAAGAGAGAATTTGTTTCTTTTTTATGTTAATATTATAGATTTATATATTTTACTAGAAGCCATTCAGAACTTATGTGTCAAAAGTTAATTTAAAAGCGAAACCAGAACGAAATAGATTTTTAACTGAATAGCTGTATGAAAATGTTCAAAAATATCCATTCAGACTTAAATGAAGATATAACGAATAGAAAAAGATATAATGAATCCTACAGATCTCATAAGCCGTCACATATCTAGTGATGTATCAATTTTATGTCCTACGCATAAAAAATAACAAAGAGATTTTATCGAATAAATCACGAGATCTCCACTTCACTCACAATAAGTTTTTAAATAAATATGATTATTAAATAGAACAAAAATAAGCAATTCACTCAGCATTGCCAAATTGTGTCGTGGTACACTAAATCATTAAGAAAACACCAACTTCTTACGAGACACACGATCTAGTTCAACAGCCAACAGAACTGCTTAAAATTCACATCATCATAGCATCATAAAATATAAGTGCCCATTGTATGTAGTTTAATATTTAAATATAATTCAATAGAACTTAAAACAAGCTGGTTTCCGTCGAAACAGAGTGAATTATTACTACTGTAAAAGTGATCTTTAATTTTTATAATTTCAAGTTTTTAATTAAAATTCAAATTACTAGTCAAAATTAGTTGACATCCGAATTTGTCTTCGAAATTCCAAATAAAGTCCAACATATTTATGGAGTTAACGGAAGAATATTAATTCAATCGGACGAATTTAACGTCTCTATGTTTCGTATTTATCATAAATCTAGAGCGTGGCTCTTCAAAGCAAATTTTTAAATATGCATAAAAATGTCAAACTATGAAATTGATGGCGAACTGCTACGCGGCACGGAATGTGTTTCAACGAATGATATACACATAAATGATGCTGAAACGATTTGTAAAAATAAAACGTGCGGACAGAAGCCATCGGCATTAGTTTTGATCCATTCCAGTAAATTACTAAGAAATGAGAGGCATATTTAACAATTTCTGACGACAATATTTTGCTTAGTGATATAATCTGAGATATATTGGGACTTAAGACTTGACGAAAGATAATAACTGTATAAGATTAGATTGTGCACTACTAGAAGTTCACAGACTATCATATGACTACCAAGAATCGTTTACTCTTATAACATGCGTCATATTATTTAATTTAAAAAAGGTGCAATCCGGCCTGGTTTAAAAGTTGAAAGTCTAAATGGTTGGAGAGAACAAAGTCGTTTGAGACGAGACAAGATTACGACCTCTCAGTTTTATAGGTGTATAATAAAAAGTGAACTCGGCCGCTTCTTTTAGTAACTGCTAAAGATTAATTTTATAGATGATGGAGCCCACAATAAAGGAGTTTAAAGCTGTTTTATCAGTAATAAGTGTTCGATGACTACATACGAAGTAAGTATACAGGAATAAACAATAAAACGCATTTGATAATGTTAATCGTGATTTTAATTTTTTTTTTTTTGGATTTTAGCCAGGTTACTAATAGTCTATATCTGTGGATTTTTAATTCTAGATATTTAATACTATTTGAAATAAACCAATATATTTTTATTGCAGTCACATAAAAATGTATCTGGGTGTTCTTCAGGGATCAGATCTCAGCCCACAATGCTCCAATTTTAATCCTTTGAACAAATTAGACCAGTCGTAACCTTGTTGTTTCGACCTCTTCCCACTCGTTTAATTTTCTAATTGGTCATTATTCCTTCACGAAACGACCCAATTATCTCCAATCAATCCCTGATACAGCATTAACGTTGTTGGTGCATAATATATTATCATATATGACAGTACTCAGGAATTTATTGCTGGACAAGTTAATGGGAAACACGATGGTCATAAACTGGTTGAATGAGAAGTGTTTTTATTAGAAACGATAGGTGAATTAATAATATTTTGGTTAGTTAACAGATCTGGGAAAATACTGATTAGAGTAAATAAATCAACCTTGAGAAGAGCCATGATATGAGCTGTGATTAGAACTAAACGTAATGTTTATTACAAGTAGTCGTTTATTTATGATACTGTTTGTAATAAAATGTCCGCTCACGTCAGTGTAAGCTATTCAATATTATACAAAGATAGACAAATTATATTTTGGGCATTTTCACTAGCCCTAGGGTAATTCAGAAACTTAACTAGGTAGGTTAAGCATGTAAACATTAAAACAAATTACACACTTTAAACTAGCTGGTTAAACTTTAAACTAATGTCTTATAAATTATATCTATGAATAATAATTGTACCCCTAGATAGACTTACAATGCATTGTCCCGATAACATCGCGTCACTAGAAATTGAAAGTGCTCCTACATTGAATCCAGTCCATACAGTTCAACTAAAATGGCGATATGATAATAAAACGGTGCGTGCGTCGACACTAGCATAAATCTCTTCTTTCACGACCATTACGATTTCTGGTGCATTGGTATTAAGAATTGAATAGAGCCGGATTACAAAAAAAGAGAATTTCTGAGGACGGGGTTATAAAAATTGAAGAAACTGACATCGAAGAGACAGACCTTAGAAGTTAGGAATTTGGTGAAGGCTGAGGCCAAAGATAAGGACGTGACGTCAAGTGATGAAAGCGACGTATTAACGATTCGGCGGACTCCTCTTACTTTATTGTGTTTATACAAAATGGTAAAATTAGTGAATTGGAAGTATAAGGCCCCTTTAACATCTTCAATGCCCCGTAAGTCGGTACAGTTGCTATGTGACTTACTGGTGCACTTTTGGAGTTGAGAGATCAGATAGTAGTCGCTCGTGTAAAACCCACAACTAACTAAAAACTATGGAGAAGAAAGCAGGAGGCCTTCGAGCCCCCAAAGTGCAAGCGGAATTGGCGCTCATATGAAGAAGATTATTGTGAATAAACTATTCTCTTAGTTATTACTACTAGGTTATTTTAAGAGAATAAGGTGCAAACAATGTTTTTGTAACCTTGGGTTCGAGCCCTAAAAAGTCCAACATTTGGTCTAACTGCAATGCTTCAATGGGTTGGGGGGTCAGATGCCCGTCGCTTCATGGAAAATACCGAAGTTCAGCTAAACCCGCAGTTAGACGGAAAAAAGCGGAATCCGGACTCCGGATGAAAGCTTCGATTAATGGATCATTCATTGTGAAAACTTTACAAGTGTGATTCAGAAGCATAATTAGATGATCAATGATTTCGTAAATGATATCAGAAATATTCGCTATTCAACTGAGTAGATGCCATTGTGAGATAACGCATGTTTCGTTCGGAAACCATTCTATGGGAAGTGAATTGATTGGTTATTTTTAGATAAGTAGATGGTAAATTTATACATTATAGCTTATAATGAAATAGATTTGAGCAGAGAATCAGCTATAACAATTGGCGAAAATTAAATTTTCAGTTGGGTCTAAGAGCGTTTTCACACTCATCCGATATCCGATATCGGAGGAAGTTAAATAAATGTATGAGATATGTATCTCTCTTTCCATTGTCCGGCCCGATATTGGTTATCGGAGTCAACACCACTGTTTTGGCCCAATATAGGAACACAAAGAAACTAAAACAGCGACTGCAAGCAACCGACCTTAATGACATTTTCTGAGTTACATGTCTTTTCGCTTTAATTGATGACGCTGATCACGAATATAAGAAAATAACTCGATACCATGTCATGTCAATAAGGTCGAAAATTGCTTGCACTTCTCTTCTTTTTTTACTCCTAGCATCCCTAACTAGTCTGTGCTATCGAGCAAATGGCCGTATCGGGCCGATTTTATCGGATAAGTGTGAAAACAGTACAAGGTGTCGGCTATCGGATGTCGGCTATCGGCGTCCGAGTTCCGACACCGATATCGGATATCGGATGAGTGTGAAAACGCTCTAAAGGTTGCACTTTGATGCTTGGGGTCCACTTATTGTTTTTGATTAGTATTGATGACTAAATCGCATTGCCCAAGTTTCGGAAGCTCCTTTCTCCGTTACATTATCGACACACACTATCAACCTCCGCATATAATCCATGAACGCTAAAAAGTTCGCCTCCCAAACTATATTTTTCTCTTCCTTAATAAAACTATATTTCATAAACAATAACCGTTATTACTTATTACTGTAGTATTTAAACCTGTAATAGTCACACATAAATGAATTTTAATATATTATTACTATATATCTCTACACAACATCCTAAAACTTCAAATTAATTATTTCACCATACAATTTCTCTCATCAAAAGAAAATATATGAAAAATTCCTTCTCTAGGAGACGACTAAGTCTACGGCACGCGTATTTTGGACTCCTTTGATGTTGCCGCCGGCTTTAATGAGGCGGGGCATATAAACGGTAACTAGTTAGAATTGTTCTTAGCCTACTGTCCAGTTTTAGTGGAAATAACGTTGTGTTAGCTATTCGTAGTGCTCTTTTAAATTTCCTCGCTAAATTGTTTATAGTTTAGTAATGGCTTCACCGCGAAACTGTTTGTTTATTGTTTCCTGAGTTAAAAAAAACTAGCTCTTAATATTTAATTGAATTTGCCACAGTTTTGTAAAGCCGTAGTATATGGTTTCTGTTGTGATTTTGAATATACCGATATTTGTCTTTCCAAGTGTCACACAATTTAGTGACGTGTTATTAAAATGCAAATAAAAGTCAATAGCGAGAAACGAATACTCAACTACTGTTATATGGTCGGACTGTTGCATTTTTTCGAAAATAAAAAAGAAATGAAACGCGACTTTTCATTTTGTTGCGCGGTAAAAAGCGAACAATAGGCGGGAAAATTGCGCGTCACACTGGCGTTCCAATTTGTCAAACGGGCGCCGCAAGATGGCGTCGGCGGATGCTCGCCAACATGGCGGCTTCTGGTGGCGTTTAATTAAAAATGCGTCTCACTTGAAGCTTGCGATGTGTCCGGGCAGGACGTGTGCTGTGCGTTTTTATTTTATAGCAAAAATGGGTCAAATATTATAAAACTTAACAGAATGGTATGGTTCTCCTTTTTTTACTACATCTACAATTTCCGACATCTAGGAAAGACTGTAAGCGAAGTTACTAACCTAGTTTTCTGAGCTAGACGTGGATAAACATCAAAAAAGATTTCAGTATATTGTGGAGCTCAAATATCATCAGGATAACGTTGCCCAACAAAAAGCTTAATGGTCCAAAAACGCCAGATTTGAAACGGAAACGAGGGTAGAGTAATGGTGACATTGTAGGAAGTGACCAGGGGTCATCCCAGAACCTTTTCTCGAACCCACACTTAGCAAATAAAGTAAGGAGACTGAGGGGGAAAACTCATTCAAAGTGAAAAAGATCTTCAAGCTACTAACTTTAAGGTTCAATTTGGTTTGTTATGTAGGAATGTTTATACAAAACATAGGTGTTGAAGCGAGATATTGATACTTTAGATAGAGAGGGTCAAGACGCAGTGTTTTATTAGATTTGATATGTCAGTACGCATTACTTTGATTGACAATTATTTATTGGGATGTGCCAATTAGTATCGAAGTTGTAACTATGTATGATATCTTCCAATACAAAATACTAATAGCATAATGAAAAATCGGGGACAAGTTGTATTTTATGTATTTCCTGAATTTTTACATGGAAATTTTTAAATAAACAGTCATTATATATTCTATCTAGCCATGCTATAAATGAATATCTGGTATTTTTATGCTGGTAAATCCTATACACAAGTCGACGGTAATTTAAATTACAATTTCTATAATAAAGTAATTTTTATCGACTTATTGTTTCATGATATAAAAGCACTCTTAACATACATGCACATGAATAATTCATAGTAAATATGAACATCACTTGACCTCCACAAAACATGGCTTATTAATAACCCGGGATGTCCCATGACAGTCCATAGAGTCACCAATCCCCATACAAATTCGTACAATACACAATGCCCAAGTGGATGTCATGCTACGACAACACCAAGTGGGAACAATGGGAAATAATAGAAACTACCCTCGTTTTGAAAAACAAGTGGGAAATGACAATGGGGATCGAACCTAGGCCCTCGACTCGAAGCGACAGGGTTGTGCGTGACTGGAATATATCTATAGTTGTGGACTTTATTTATTTTTCGTTCATGGGTGGAATTTTAAGTTCGAATTTTATGTTGTTTGGACAACTTTGTTCGTTAGTAAATAATACAGATTTCAATAGGCGCAGTTACGGACCTTTTTTTCACATTTTGTACGATATTCTAAAAACTATGATTCTTTGCGAATTTGCAAAAAAATATTTTTTTTTAAATTTATTAATGGGAACCTATTTCATAGATAAATAACTGTAGCCTATAATATATTTTTTGCCAATCATTCCGCCGTTTTGACCATTATATCAATAACAAACATCCAAACATTTTCACAATTGTATTATGAATTGTATAGTATTGTATTATAAATGTGTAAATATTATTTAAATAAAATAATTTTGTGTCAACCCTAACGCACATCCCCATCCCTAAGCATTGAGTGTATCAATAATACTTGTAATGTTTGAATTTGGTCTTATTAATTAACTGAATCAAAGAGCAGTATTGCACTACAACTACCCTCCATGATTTTACAAATTGATTTTATGTCGTTTCGCGTATGCGGAGGTTTTTTATATCACTTAGGTGGCAGTGTAGAAAGTGGCTCCGTAGAAAGTGGTACCCTGGATTACAGACATGTGCCATTCCAGACTCTCTCGTGCTCTCTCTCTCTCTCGACTCATACTCGTGCTTCCGACCCTATAGGAACCTGTAGGATTGTAATCGTGAAATCCAAATGATTGATTTTAGTAACTTTTTTAAAAGAATATTCGTCACACATATTACAAACATCTTCTCAAGCTTAGCTTAGGAGTGGGTTCACGTCGGTAGTGTAATACATTAGTGGGTAGCGAGATTGATGGTTCTAATTTAGTTCGATGGTGGAATAAACATAGTGATATTGTTAGGTGCTAATAAATGTAATTTTTATACATTCGTTTATACAGTTTGTTATCTTTATTACAATTGTTTAGTTAGTCAGTAATAGTTAAGGCGTGTGACTTTCGATTGTGATGTTGCAGATTCGAACCCAAACTATTATGCTTGTTTTTTTTTTTTAAAATTTCAAGGACATGTTACATAGCGTCGCCTGGGCGCATATTAATTATTCGATTTCATTCAAAATTAATCATTGTTTGTCATTCTGGTTTAACAATGTGGCCTTTTTCATTTTTTAAATTCATTCATATAATACATACATAAGAACACCTAAACCGATACAAACAAACATATTCATGCATACACGTTTTGCTCTCAGGGGGAATCGAACCCATGACCTCTGATGTAGCAAAAAAACATTTACAATCACACTACGCTTATTTTATAATAAATAATGAAGGAGAAAAATTCTGACAGTACACCGAAACCCTTTAAAAAATTCTAGTAATAAAAAATGTCCCCTAGACATAATATTTTTCTTTTTATTATAACAATATTCGCATCATTACCCGGAGCAGCGGCACGCGTCCGCTGTAATTCTTTGGTCGTACAATTTGGTCGAAACAGGCAACTTGGTCGCAACCGCCAATTACGCCCGTTGGCGCCCAGCGTGGGGCGAACGTGATATTGAATATTATGAACTAATTAATCGACACCGTCGTATTCTAATTACTAGACTGTTTTACTTGTTATAAAAAAAGGACGGTTTTACTTAGTGTTATCATATCACGTACGGGATATTTTTTCTTTATGTAATGTTTTAAATACTAATATATTATATCCATCAATTTTCTACAAAATTTTGTAACGATAGGAAGGTAGTGATCAAAGGCTGTAATAGGTAATATAATAATAACAGTGAATCCAATATTTAACAAAATTTAATCACTCAGGCTTAGTCATTTCAATGGTCATCTTCATTTCAGGACCTAGCAGAAACCTTGGGATGAGAACTAAGATGATAAAGTTGAGAAAGGCTAGTGTTATTTATTAGTAAAAAAAAAAAAGAATATAATCTTAAATGTTTAATTGTTATCTTCATTAATTTTCAATTTGAATTCTACAACAAAATCCAAATAGGAATAAAAATCTTTGATGCCGTTTTCACTAAACGTTTGTACATAGTTATGCTTCAAAATCGATGTCTACCCTACACAAGGATCTAGTTCCAACAATACTGCTTGAACTCCGAGAGGAGCGAAGTCAAATAAGTCGTCTTGCAGACGTAGTTCGGTGTAAGCGACTTTGAAGTATTTCAATATTGCAGAATCTATCGCGACCCGTCAACGTCTCATAAAAAATTTAAAACCTCCAAGTACTTGAGTTTAAAAAAAGTATTTGAGCTTTTAGTGTCTACAAAAAACGTTCTTATAGTAAGTGTTTTGAAGGACAGTTTTTCTCTTGACAATTATGGCCGCCGTGAAAAGTCGCACTAGAGATAAATTGAAAAGGAGACTAAATGGACTCTTCAGTTCAACACTTCAGTTCTGATGCAACCTTTAGTCAAGCTTTTTTGTAAGTCCCAATGTTCATATAGTTTGTTTAGGTCAAAATTTATTATCCTTTTTAGAACAACTTCCTCTCAAAGTTGAATTTACTCGTGTTAGTTCAGAATCGATGATAATTACTATATTAACGATGAACTGGGACCTGATTCAGTAAAATTTCTTTCATAAACCATGTGATTTTAAAACCTACAAACAAACATTTAAAATGTAAATTGCAATTTAAAAAAATCTACTTAACTCAAAGTGCAGTAAAATAGATGATTCTGAAAGTTTAATAGCCTCACGAAACCGTAAGTACTTTTGGTTTCGATAGATCACAATGAAGGCAGAAAGGAAACCTTTCCTTTCTCAAACAGAACGTTTTGCTACAGTCCGTGTTATGTGAGGGTAGTTAGTACTTCCTGGGATGGGAAAATTAAGTCTACTTCTACCCCAGGTGTTGTCATCCCCATTACCTATCCTAGTGTTATTTATATTCATTGAATGCTCAGGACATCGTTTTTTTTCCATTTTAATTTTTGCGTCATGTGTAGTATAATGATTTTTCTATTCTATTGTAAATAAGATGAAGTTAGGAAGTTGAAATTGATAAGTACCTAGGGTCAAATAATACTTTTTTTTTTGAGAATTCCTTAGTTACTGCCTTTTCGCTAAGAATAAAATTTAACAAGTCCCTTTTTCAAAAATTTTGCTACGAATTTGCAAACTTACGAACGTGAATTTGAAAAGCCTGCAAAAATGCGATTACGGAAATTGTCACGAGCAGCGCGTCGGGTTTAAGGTTAACACACACTGATCCGTTTCCCAAATACATAGTGCCACCGCAATGAACAAACGTGGTCGTCAACAGAACGCCTGGGGGCGAGGGGTGGTGGGCGCCCGCGACAGGGGGAGGGGGTGCGGTTGGGATCGCTTTGAAGTTGCCGCCGCCGACGTCTGTAAGCGAAAGCTGGGTAACCAACGCTTAGCTTTGTTTTCTAGTTAGATGATAGACGTTTATAAATTACTACTGTTCGAGACATCTTAATTTAAACCGTGATTGTGGTCGCCATTTTTATTTTAGCTCACTTCTCTTATTTATATTTTCATGAAATTACAAAATAATCTCAGTAACAAAGTGTGGGGCTAGGGAGTCCACGTTGCAGAGGGTTTGGGACGGTCCCGATCGCCCTTTGATATGTTAATGAACACCTAATATTTTGCCAGTTTTTTGCTAAACACTGTTGACACAGTCGAGCACGGCGTTTGGCTGTTTCAAACTTGAATTTTAAACGTGACGGTGTTATACATACTGTATCAGGCAAACAGAGGGTATATAAGAGAAAACCCACTGCCGTTGAACAGAATTTGCACAGTAGAGGTTAATTTCAAAGTGATTTCTCTCAAATCAGATGCGCTGTATAAAATACAGTTCCATAAATCCGTAAAGTAAGTGCCATGGCTTGACATTCCAATAGCTATTAATGTGCATGTCTAGTTTATTAATGTTATTTTCCAAAAAGAATCTAAGCCATTAATTAATTTGTTTCTACCCTGACTGATTCAAGCAAAACATAGGTAAAAAATGTACTGTATTATTAATATTAATATGATACAATAATTTACATTTGTGGAGTACAAAGGAAAATCGTAGAGAAGAAAATATACTGTATTTTAGACAGTGACATCGTCAAAGAACATCCTTATATACATTTAATCTTTTATACATATAAATGAAATTTCAGTGTCTGTTTGTAATATTAAAATAATCGTTTTTTACTACATGCGTACACCAAAAGAATATTTTTTACCATTCCTGTCTGTCTGTATGTCGGCTAATCTCTGAAATTTCTGGACTGATTTTGGCAGGTAGGTGATGTAATCAGGAGTAACTTAAGCTACTTTTATTTTAGAAAAATAGCGTGGACTAAACACTTAGCGATAACACACACACACATAAAAAAAGCATCCAAATTAATGTCTAAAGACAATGACATAATCTGTCACGGCATGAAAAAACATGTCTCGCAACACAACTTTGTAGTGTAAAATATCATCTAAACTTTTCAGTGACAGTGTGTAACACGGTGTACGTTATTGGAAAGCGGCCTTCCATTCCTGTGGGTCACGCATTAATTCGCCTGTTTCCCCTTGCAGTATAAATAAAACATACGCCGCGGTCGTGTCATGTGAACTGACGTATTTCGTATTACAACATTATCTTGCAATTTACATATTAGTAATCTATTCAAAACAGTTTTTCTTTGATGTCTTTAGCTAACCTTTGAACCTTGTTTTTTTTGATATTTTTGGAAATTGAGTAAGTATATCTTGATGTGTGTTTAAATGTCAAAACAGTTATGTACGGTTATAAGGTTGGGTAATTTTTATATGAAAAACTAATTGTCGTTTGACTTTGTACAGGTACCATCAAAAGCTAGCTATAGGGTACATTTAAGGGATAGAAAGTCAATAGATAATTCAATAATATTATATATTATATAAAAATCAATAATTCAAATGATTATCTACTCTTGTGCCCAATTTCATCTAGATTCATTTAGTCACTTTACGTTATACTATAAAGTTTATTTACATACAGTTACGCCATTTTTCGTTTGGGAGAGGTAAACTATGTGAGGTAGAGGTGCTCACAGGAGAGGTTTTGTGCTGTCATGGGACAGTGAAGACCAAAGGCTATTCCTGCTTTTTCTTCTACACTGACGGC
The DNA here is from genome assembly GCA_949126895.1 of Eilema caniola. Lineage (NCBI taxonomy): Eukaryota > Metazoa > Arthropoda > Insecta > Lepidoptera > Erebidae > Eilema > Eilema caniola. The sequence continues at coordinate 10,433,532 of OX421488.1, forward strand.
ACGGAAACTCTGTTTACAGGGTCGTCAGTTCGAGTGAGTCCCTAGTGTTTCACAAGTCCATAGGCCACGGTAATCACTTACCATTAGGTGGACCATGTACTTGTCTGCCATCTCAGTGGAATAAATTCTTTTTTTCTTAGAATTACTTTTTCAGCTCCTAACTACACATGTATGTCGTAGCAAGTGTGAATATAATGCATGACAAGAACATGAAAACCACGAAAGCGTGGGC